>OX030952.1:102536715-102546715 GCA_943735915.1 Pherbina coryleti
GAGTGAGGTTTGTGTTGTTGTTTTTTGCATGCGTTCTTTGAATTTGGCTCATCGCAAAGACAAAATTAAGATAGAAAAAAATTTGTATGAAGGTCCACGTGGGCCATATGGGCCACTACGTGAGCATGATTGCTTTAAGGTGATATAGCATCTAAACCGTTAAAATAAGATGTTTATGTTACTGTAAGATATTATGGTATACCATAATAAACCCATATCCATACCCATATCCATACCCGTATCCCATACCCATATCCATATCCATAGCCATATCCATATCCATACCCATATCCATACCCACATCCATATCCATATCAATATCCATATCCATATCCATATCCATATACATATCTATACATATCCATATCCATATCCATTTCCATATCCATATCCATAATAATAATAACTGCCCTTTCAACCGCCATTTCAGCCCTTGAAAGAACTTAACTTATAACACTTAACTTAACACAACACAATTGTGTTGTGCGTGTTATTAAGTTTGTACACAATTGAACGAGAACTGGACCTACAGGTTTAACGCCGACTCCGAACGGAGATGAACGAAATGTTCTTGTTCTCAAAAAGCTTTACAAGGCATTTTGATTACTCTCTGAGGTTTGCCATTGTCTGCAGAGAGGTGGCGGCCGTACAGAAAAATTATTTTAAATTCAAATAATTTTCTGTAGCTGCTGGGGTTCGCAGCCGGGTCTCCAGGTTCGTTGACATAGAGGCCACGAACTTTAACCAACTACAATACGGACGCCACTCCATATGCATATCCATATCCATATCCATATCAATATCCATATCCATATGGGCATTTCCACAGAAAAGTCCACCGGTACCAAAAAATTAAAAATTAATAAAAACAAAATTTTTATATCGACTCATAACCGCCAAAATATCTTAAGCGCCAAAAAGAAAATTTTACAGGAGAAGTTTTTTTTAATTATCTTTGCTATTAATTTTATCTTTTATCTCTTATCTCTTTGCTATTAATTTTATTTTAATAATTTTATCTCTTATATTGATTAATTTCTTTTAGAGAATTTCATCTTAAGCGACACTTTGCTGTCATGAAAAATGTAAACAAACATGTAGTGTGTACTTAAGCTAAAATTGCTTTTGGTTTAAATTCATAATCTAATTTCGTACACCTATGAAATTTTGACAGACGATGTAAACCATCGCAAATTATCGATTTTCATCAAAAAACATAAATCGAATATTATGTCGCTTAAGATATTTTGGCGGTTATGAGTCGATATGATCTCATATAAAATAAATATTGATATTTTATTTTTTTAAGCAATTTGCAGCTTAACTCAGTTGTCATGATAAGGAAACTCAAAACACAAAATGTGGTTTATAACAGTAACTAACTAAAAAAAAAATGTAAAGAGAGCAAAGTAAGATCAATTAACGGCAATTTTTATACCCCTACGTTTAAAAAACGTAAACGGGGTATAATAATTTTTTCACTCCGTTTGTAACGCCCATAAGGAGGTGTGGTAAGTATAGAAAAGTATATATATTCTTGATCAGCATCACCAACCGAGTAGATTTAGCCATGTCTGTCTGTCCGTCTGTTCGTCTGTCAGTGTTCACGACTACAGCCGTAATTTTAAGGCTATCTTCACGAAATTCAAGATTTAAGCTTTTATCTAAAAAATAAAGGTCAAGTTCGAAAATGAGCCAAATCGGATGAAAGCCACTCCTATCGCCCATGCACAGTGACTTTAACAAAACGGTAAAATCTCTTCGAATTTAACAAAAATTAATATATGAACTTGCAATTTTGCAACTTAGTTTTGATATTTAACGTACACTCTTAATATGAAATTGAGACAAATTGAGTGAAACCACGCCTACTTCCCATACAAAGTGAGTTTATCAAAAAACAAGAGCGAATATTTTCTGTTAAAACTTAACGAAAACTTTTTACAAATAAACATTTTATTGATTGCATAAGACTTTGAATATACTTTGGTTCGGCCGTTGGGGTATTTTAACTTCGGCCCAGTCAAAGATCATTTCTTACTAGTTTTCAAATATTTCCGCACGTTTGGCAAGCGTTAAATGATACCGGATTGCAAACCTTTCTAAATATTTCGACAGCTAGTTGTCAGTAATAACTTTGACAAATGTTGGAACATAATTATTGGAAAAACTATCATTGCTAGCTGGTCAACCTTCAGGTTTCTTACGGTTTAGCTAATTTTGGAACTCAATCTTCCTTTTTTTGAAGTTAGCTTATAATCAAAATTTCATAACGAGTTAAGTTCATAATAAGCTTCAAAATTACGGTCACAGACAGGATGGCATCGCTTAATCGACTTAGAGGATGATGCTAATCAAGAATATATTCACTTTTCTATACCTACTATGCTTTATTATGGGCGCACCAAATTCAGTGAGAAAAGCAAAAGACCCCTTACACAGGAAGCGTGTGGGTAAAAGAAGCATTATATGAATAAAACATCGAAATTATGAAAGATTTTTGTAATCAAAGTTCAAAAATTATAAATAACAAAATACTTTGTTCAAAACACTAAAAATTTCCACATTGAATTTTATCTGTGAAACCAAAAAAATTATCAATAAACTTGATGTTCGTTAGACCTTATGAACTTCAGTATAGCCCAATAGTTCAATTTCTTCGAAAAATAAACCAAAGTTGCACGTAAATATTGATGATGGAGAAACCTTGCTGTTGACAATATTATTTTGAAGAATGTAATTTTTATATAAAAAAAGTAAGCACATTTCACGGAATTTTAAACGAAGCGCTCTGTTGAGTTTGATATCAAGATATATAAACAGCATTATTTTTTCTCTAGAAGAGCTCTCCAAACATTGATGACTGAGTTCACAAACTACACATGCAGCAGCGATTGAGCTTCTCAGAAAACCACCGCAATCAATTGAATTTTTTTTCGGAAGAACTCTACAGCTATTTCGATGAAATGATATTTTATAGAAATGATCATAACCACGCGCAGCTTCTGAAAAAAAAATTACGTTTGTGCAATAATTTTTAAAAGTTTCTGTTAACATATTCTGCGTAAAACGAAATTGTAGTTCAGAGGTTTTTACTTGAAAAATTGGGTAAAATATATAAGTTTTTCTATTTGTTTTTTAAACTTCTACGTACGCCATTTTCTTCACTTTATACTATGTATTATTGTCAATGAAAAATAAATATTATCTATGGCCAAAATAACACATACATATCCAACAATGTCAACATGGGAAAAATGGCAGCAACAACAAAAGCAACAATCATCCAAAAATATAACAGAAGGTTGAAAGGACCAAACAAGGCCAACATAATTCCCAATTGTACTCGCAACTAACATAAGCTCAGAGGATTATTACAAAAACATAGAAACGTCCTCATTTTCAGTAGTAGTAGTAGTTGCTGTAGAAATTGTTGTTGCTGTTGTTGTTATTGTAGCAATAGTAGCAACGGAATGAAATAGCAGAAAATTCTGCAAATGGAGCAAAATAAATAAATTTTTAATACAACATCCTTTCGAATTGCTGCCATTATGAGAATGATTCTTAAAAAGGATTGCAATGAAAAGAATTATCAAAGAAAAAGAAAATTCTGTTGAATAAACGGTTTTTTTTTTTCTTTTTTCTTTTGGTGAAAAAGAGATGGCACAAAACTACGCACTCTTGTAAAAGTATATCAAATAGAAAAGAACAAGAAGAAGAAGAAGAAGAAGAAGAAGAAGAAACAAAAATAGTGTTATACATGAAGAAAATTCCTTGGAAAATGTGTTGTATTCAGTTCAGTCACTCAGGCACACACACACACACACACACACATCTACACATTGACCACAAATCTTATTCATACAACTTAAGAAAAATTAATTGAAAATAGTTGTGGTCAGCTTTAAGCCTTGGAAACCACTAAACCACAGATTTTCTTTTTTTTTCTTTTTTTTTAATACATGCTTTATGCAAACATACTTAAAAGATACAAAACATACAAACCTTACTCCACAATTTAACGCATCGATTTTGTTCAAAGGTAAAATTTTAAGTAGCAACAAATTTATGAAAAATTGTTTGCAAGGAATTGCATTTAAAACGGTAAATAGCAGAGGCAGCAGCAGGTGTTAAAGTCATAAATTATAGAAAAACAGCTTTTTATTATTTATGAAAATAAAAAATAAAACAATAAAAGTAAAAAAAAAAAAACGAATGCTCACAGAAAGCAGCAAGCAACAGCTAGACTCTGTGCAGAGGTGGGCAACGCTGTATTGCCTCTTGAAAAACTCGGAGTAGTTGATATATTTGGGTATGTTTCTGTTCTCACTTTAAGTAACTTGAAGTTACTCGAAAGCGTTTCTTTTTTTTCCAGTACGAAAGAAAAAAAACAAGAAAAATGTCACTCTCCGTTACTACGACTTTACTTGAAAAATTTCTTCGAGTATAAATCTCGAGCTACAAACAGCTGCTTGTCAGAGTGACAAAATAAAATTGTTGTGCTATGTTGCAAAAAAAAAAAATGTATTGGTTAGAAAATTAATAAAAATAAAATTAACATAAAAAAAAATCAACGCAAATAGAAGCTAAAAGTTCTTAGAACACAACTCACTTGCAACTTCTTTGAATTTTCCATATTTTTAAATAACCCAATCAGCCGATTTAAGTTTACTAGTATGTGGTCGAAATTTGGCCATACCAATATCGATTTTTCTGTTGTTTTTTGACGTGACGAAGTAACGTTGTACTGCTCTAGTTTCCAAAAAAGTTGAAAAATGAATTTTTTAAAAATTCATCTGCGTTTCATTGAATTGTTACTCGCTGGGTATAAGAGCTATGATTAAAAAAATAGTATGACCATAAAGGTTAATTCTTTGATTATAATAAAAAAACAAACAAAAATTTAATACGGCATATGCCCATATTACACGATGTCCGTTTGTCCGGCTTACGCTAGGGCAGACAAGCCATTTTGTTGTTTCATCCGCTCTCACTCTCACTGTTTTTTGACAGTTTCACATGGAAAGCAACAACAAAGGTCGGACAAACGGACATCGTGTAATATGGGCAATAGGGACGTAGTGGGAGCTACGTGCGCAAGCAACGCAACTGAAAATTTGTTACATGGAATTATTACTCTCTGAGTATTAGTGCTAGGATTAAAAATACGATACGCCAATAAAGGCCTACTGGAAGCCCTCACAACAAAATTAGACAAAAAATTTCTGACATCATGGGGACGCTGAGAGAGCCGCTCAAAGATCGATAACGCCACATTCATGAAGCGGCGTTGCATTGAATTTTTACTCAATGAGTATATAACCTACGATAAAAATTTAAAAAGGAAAATAAAGTTTTTATAAATGGCTTTACGACAAAAATAAAAAAAAAATTCCGCCGTCGTCAGGTCGTGAATATAACAGCTTATGTAACAGAAATGTAATATCGTTGCATGGAATTATTACACACTCAGGAGGAGTGCTACAGTAAATTTTGTTTTACGACAGCAGGGATGTGTTATTACGCTTCACAACTAAATTACAAAAAAAATTTTGTTGTCATTATTTCAGGGATGCAATCACATAATGCAGTAAAAATGCTACAGCCATGAAAAAACGTTGCATGGATTTTTAACTCTGTGACTACTGGTGCAACGCTAAATTTTAAGGAACGAAAACAAAGGTGAGGTCTTCGGGCATATGACAAAAATAAAAAAAAATTTGACGGCGTGTCAAAAACCCTCAGGGAACCGCCTTATGTGACGCATATGCATCACAATGGGGAAGCAAAAAAAAGCTAAACGAAAACCACCAACTCCAAATCCAACAACAACTCCAACTCCAACACCAACACCAACACCACCACCAACACCAACAACAACACCAACACCAACACCAACACCAACACCAACACCAACACCAACACCAACACCAACACCAACACCAACACCAACACCAACACCAACACCAACACCAACACCAACACCAACACCAACACCAACACCAACACCAACACCAACACCAATACCAATACCAACACCAACATCAACATCAACATCAACATCAACATCAACATCACCATCAACATCAACATCAACATCAACATCAACATCAACATCAACATCAACATCAACATCAACATCAACATCAACATCAACATCAACATCAACATCAACATCAACATCAACATCAACATCAACATCAACATCAACATCAACATCAACATCAACATCAACATCAACATCAACATCAACATCAACATCAACATCAACATCAATATCAACATCAACATCAACATCAACATCAACATCAACATCAACATCAACATCAACATCAACATCAACATCAACACCAACATCAACATCAACATCAACATCAGCATTAACATCAACATCAACACCAACATCAACATCAACACCAACATCAACATCAACATCAACACCAACATCAACATCAACATCAACATCAGCATTAACATCAACATCAACACCAACATCAACATCAACACCAACATCAACATCAACATCAACATCAACATCAACATCAACATCAACATCAACATCAACATCAACATCAACATCAACATCAACATCAACATCAACATCAACATCAACATCACCATCAACATCAACATCAACATCAACATCAACATCAACATCAACATCAACATCAACATCAACATCAACATCAACATCAACATCAACATCAACATCAACATCAACATCAACATCAACATCAACATCAACATCAACATTAACAGCAACAGCAAGAAACTTCGTCACGTCAAAACTTACGGGTGTGTCCACGGCACAGCCAACTCTTTTATTTTATTTTTATTGAAAGACGCTTGGTAAAGTTAAAAAAAAAGTTGGCTGTATCGTGGACACATCGGTAGGTTTTGAAGTGACTGTGTATCTTTATTCTTGTCCCTATCCCTTCATTACTTCCAAAATTTGTATTCATTTATAGTCTTATTCTTATATTTGTTCTAATAATTGACCTTTTCCAGTCCAAGCTCTTGCTTTAATCCATGTCCAAATTTCTGACCTTATCCTTATCCCGTTTCCTTTCTAAAGCTTTTTTCTTATTGCGTTAAAATCTTTTTTCTATTTCTTGGTCTTATACTCTTCCCAATATTGTCCCAAACATTGTTTTAGCTATGTCCCAATCTTTGTCCTTACCCTTGTCTCAGTCCTTGTGGAAGTCATCCTTTTCTAATCCTTGTTTTAATACTTGTCCTTAATTTAATTTTAATTTAGTTTTTATTGAAGCGAAGCTTTTTACGCCTCGTTCTGCGATTTGCTAGAGTGAAATCAGAAAAAACGACACTTTTTTCCGACACCTTTTTTCTTAGAATTGATATTGTTTTTTGCTTGCATCAATTGAACCAGAAAATGTTAAATTAAAAATAATTTCTTGCCCGCTGCAGGAATTGAACCCAGAACTCACAGTTCTATCGTTTGTTGGTACTTTCCTCTAACCATTACGCTAAAACCCTTTCTTTCATAATTTTGTTGATTCAGTGATAAACATTAGCTAAAGCTATGTTTCAGCAGATCACTATAATCTATTAATTTAAGAAAGGATTGTGTGTTGACTATTCTTCAAAGGATTGTGTCTTGGCTAGCCAAACAACAAAAGTAGCAAAAAACAAAACTGTTGCTTCTTCTATTCCACACTTTCATCAACAGCGTTCAGTAGTTTGGGTTATTGTTTGGGCATTTTTTTTTTTTATTTCTTTTTTATTTTTACATAGCGCGAAGGAAAAATTAACAATTGACCAAAAGTGCGTTGACAAGTGCTTTTCTAAGTGACAGAAAAAAAATAATAATGATATATAATAAAAATTACTGGTGTGAAGATTAACGTGTGTTTTTTAGTTTACTTTGTTATTTTCAAGTTTTGAATTTAAAAATCGAAAAAAAGCCATTAAATTTTCAAATCTATGAAATTGTGAAAATGCTTCGCTTCTGTCGTGTGTCCAGTGACGCACCTGTGTTTTTTTTTTTTATATACATATATATACTTTTTTTTTTTTTGCTTTTGCATTTGTTGCATTCTGGTTACTTTAAAGAGTTCCCTGAGAGACAATGTGATGCAGTTAATCTAAGAAAAAATTTTCTTAATAAGGACGTAGAACCACTTACTATTGTTGTTAATTATCGTAGCTCTATAATTTTGGTTTTTTCACATTTATCGTGCCTCATATACACCCCAAATAATAATTCTATGCCACTCCGTTGAATGATTAATGAAATTTGACTTTCTCCGCGGTCTCATGACGGCATTAATATATTGAGAGAAGAGAGAGAAGAGAGAGAAATTAAGAAAAAGCAACACCAACAATGCTACACAGCTCTGTTAAAGTGTCTGAGTCCATGGTATAATAATACCAGGTTTTTCGAATGAATCCAAGTCGGGTTTGACGTCTCTACACAAAATATACTCTACAATTTCATCATCCCATCATAAAATCTTACTTGTATAGCGCTCATTACCTCTACAGCGTTGCCCACACCAGCACAATATTGCTCTGGCGGTCGTCATAAACAATCTATGCTTTAATAACAAAAGTGCAACACAGAAAAAGGGCGCTACAAAGGAAACGAAACATTACCGTTTGGCATGGCATGAGTTGGCCCAGCTAGCCAACAGCAAAGGAATTCAATTGTGCAAAAATGTTTGCAAAAAGTAAAAATAAAAAAATTCTAACATCATGCCACTGGAACGTACAGAGAGCGCCATCTGCAGGCATTGGTCAACATGAGCAATAAATAGGTTCTTTGCTTGATCATAGACAAAAAACAAAAAAAAAAAAAACAAAAATAGAATATTGAATAAAGTTAAATTGTGCAAAGCTGAACTAACAATTTTATTGGATCAAATAATGCATTCAGGGCTAAGTATTAAGAAGTTTTAAAAAAATTTAATGTTTCCCTTCGTTCTTTCGAAGAGAGTGCTCAAGTTTTTAATCTCAATGTAATAAAATTTATGAAAGTTTAAAAAATGCAAGCAATTGCAAAACTCCTTAATTCGATACTCAGCAATATATAGTGGTCGTTTGAAGAATGAATTCTTCTGTAGGCTCTAATATTTTCCAGGATAACTTCTTAGCGACTGTCAACTCTTTTTAGCAAATCTACCCAAAAAATATAGTTGACTGACAATCTACACAGACTGAGGTACTGACGTGACAACATCAACGTTTTTTTTTACTTTTACTTTTGCCTTTGTTTTGGCTTTTGCTTTTTCTTTTTTTTTTTACTTTTATTTTTGTTTTTGCTCTTGCTTTTGCTTTACTTTTGGTTTTGCCATCATGCTTTTTCTTTTGCTTTTGCCATCATGCTTTTCCCATCGTACTTTTGCTTTTTGTTTTTGTTTTTGTTTTTACTTTTACTTTTACTTTTACTTTTACTTTTACTTTTACTTTTACTTTTACTTTTACTTTTACTTTTACTTTTACTTTTACTTTTACTTTTACTTTTACTTTTACTTTTACTTTTACTTTTACTTTTACTTTTACTTTTACTTTTACTTTTACTTTTACTTTTACTTTTACTTTTACTTTTACTTTTACTTTTACTTTTACTTTTACTTTTACTTTTACTTTTACTTTTACTTTTACTTTTACTTTTACTTTTACTTTTACTTTTACTTTTACTTTTACTTTTACTTACGTTACAAAATTCAATTTTTATCGACCCGGCCTACGAATCAGAAATATTTAACATCCTACGTCACATGAAAACTAAAGGGCCTGGTTATGATGGAATTCGACCAAAAGACCTCAAAGAACATGCCAATGCTATTACTCCCATCGTGACTAAGCTCGTAAACCTTAGTCTAGAAGAATCAAATATACCAAAGAAACTAAAAACATCTATTGTACGTCCTATCTACAAAAACGGCATCAAATCGGATTACGAAAACTACAGACCAATTGCATTATTGCCTGCTATTGAAAAAGTTATGGAAGAAATAGTAGTAAGACGATTGACCGA
>OX030952.1:102551715-102581715 GCA_943735915.1 Pherbina coryleti
TACTTTTACTTTTACTTTTACTTTTACTTTTACTTTTACTTTTACTTTTACTTTTACTTTTACTTTTACTTTTACTTTTACTTTTACTTTTACTTTTACTTTTACTTTTACTTTTACTTTTACTTTTACTTTTACTTTTACTTTTACTTTTACTTTTACTTTTACTTTTACTTTTACTTTTACTTTTACTTTTACTTTTACTTTTATTTTTAATTTTGCTTTTGATTTTGCTTTTGCATTTGCTTTTGCTTTTGCTTTTGCTTTTGCTTTCGCTTTGTTTTTGTTCATGCTTTTGCTTTTACCTTTGGTTTTGCTTGCACTTTTGCAATAAGTCCATGCAAAGATAGTTTACTTGCATTACATTTAGGGGTTCAATGAGGAGCCTCGTGACGTCATTAATTTTTTTTTTATTTTTATCATATGGTATTGTCGATCGATAAAAAATACCGTAGCGCCAATCACCGTCACCGAGTAATAATTTCATGCAACATTTTTTTCATTGTTCTTGCATTTTCACTGTATTAAGCAGTTCCCACCATGATGTCATGGCGCCGAATTTATTTATTTTTTTTTATTTATTTATTTATAAGAAATATAATTATAAATAATTACACTACTTTAAAAGTAAGGCACGAGCAACAAAGGCTATCGGCCAGATTTTCTTTATAAGGTCAAAGGCCGTAAAATAAAGTTTACAGCAGCACCTCTACTAAGCGAGTAATAATTGCATGCAACAATATTGCATTTTTGTTGCATAAACTGCTACCTGGCAACGACAAAAAAATTTTTTATTTTTTTGTTGTTAGGCCATGTATAAATACTTAATTTCAGCTTTATAATATTCACGGTGGCGGATCTTCTCACGGAGTAATAATTCCATGCAACGCCGTTGCATGATTTTGGAGCGTCTCTCTCCATAAAAAAAATTTCATGCAGAAAGATTTTACTTTTTAAGAACCCACCCGGTAAAACATAATGTTTTCACATTAAACCGCAAGAAGACCAGGATGTGTGGTTTGATCAATCCTTCAGTTGATTAGAAGAAACTCCTTTTGTAATAATGATAGGTATGTCATAAAAAATTCACTCCTGAAACGTTTTTAACCAATTTCGTACAACTGCACACATTACAGATACAAAAAAAAAAAAAAAATAATGCATACTTCTGTTTGATTTTCCCAAGTAAAACTGTTATTGCTTCCTCTATTAGTACGTCTAAGTCAGGCAAAAACGTTTTGGTATTGCAAGACCTCGACGCACAATACAGACAGTTGTCATCATGGCACACGGCAGGAATTCAACGCTGTCGCCAGTTTCTCCCCTAAATACCAACAAATAACAAGCTTCACTTTCTCGCCCCACCTTCACCAACCTACCCACCTAATAAAAATTCAAACGAAATCGAAATCATTTCAATTCCTCCCCCAATTGCAGGATATAACAATTCAATTTAGTGCCATGGCATAATTTATAAATTTAAATTTTCATTTTATGTTCCATTTTCTTTTCAATTTTCCATAAAATTTTGTTGTTTTGTTGATTTATCGTGGGGTGGCGTTGGGGGGTTTGTGGGGTTTGCATGTTGCCCCCATTGCCACAGTTGCCAATGTTGCTACTACAGCAAACATGTTTTCGATTACCAACAAACTTCGCGATTTTCAGGCTCCACAAGCTTCACCCACTTCGTAGAGCAGCCAGCCACCACTTACAACATGGTTGCATGCATGTCGACGATTATGTTTACTCGCGCGCAAGCAATTTCCGTGCATTTACAGTCACGTGACAAAAAATAAAAATCAAGAAATTTCATAAAAAAAACGGACGCCGTGCATTTAGAGCGGTTGCCGCTAAGCCAACGAAAACTGGATAAAGGCAGCTGAAAATTGGCAGCAACTGCTTCGTGGATGTGGAGCAGAACGAAGAAAGAAAGATGCTCTAGTTTTGCCGAGTGTTTATGATGCGAGCAGCACGTATGCGCTGCGAATGTGCCATACCGCGAAATCTGACAACGTTATCCTTGTAAGGCGTAAGTACTAAAGAGCAGGATGCGGAGTAGAGCAAGGTGTAGGTGGAGAAGGCGTTAGCAGCATAAAGTGTCTGACGCAATCGTTCTCATCCTGTATTAAGTGTAACACGAGTGCATTTGAGGTGGCACACACACACTTATATTACTGGGTGGAGCTTGTTGAGAGCCGCTATTACTACCTACTTCCCAGCGGAAGCTGCAGCAACAGCATCACGTAATTTTGACTCGGTTTCCTAGTTTCCAGCAGCGTTCAGCGCCAGGTATATTTTCGGAGCTCCAGTTTGTCGGCTGAACGGATGGTTGGTTGGCGCGAGCATGGAGGCGCTGGCAAATGGGTGTTCATGCGTGGCTATTACGTGGTTTTAGCTCTGAAGATTTATGAAAACAACTTTAACTTATTATAAAAGCTCGATAGTTTAAAATTAATGCGAACAAGATAAATTCTAGCAGAAAAACTTTATTCAAAGAAATCATCTGAGTGTGAATTATACGCGTTGGTCCACCAACGTGGTATGCATAATTTACTCTTGAGATTTTTTTTTTGCATTTATTATCCCGATTAAATTATGTCCTTTTTCAACTGAGACAGCGATTTCAATAGATAACAGCATCTAGGTTCTTCTCAAATGTATTTTTAAAAAACTTTATAATATATTATGTGGAAAGTCGTGTAAGGGCTGTGACAAGTAGACAATTAAAAGTAAAGTAAAGTTTGCCCAGGAATTCGTTCAAACTTTAAATTTTTCTTTTGTAAAGTTTGCCCAGGAATTCGTTCAAACTTTAAATTTTTCTTTTCGTATAAGTGATATAAACATATCGCACACCTACTTCAAAAGTACGAAACTCGACATTTGTCATTTCAACAAGTTGAAGCTATCAACGTTTTCAAAGTGTAAACTTAAGTTGGAAATCTCTTGAACATGGAAGTTCGAACTTCGTGAAATTCGTTTTTGAAAACACGAACTCAAACTGAACACGTGAATGTAAAGCACAAACTACACGAGAGTAGCAGAAACCGTGTTCACGCTTTCACGTAACCAGGGATTCACACTTTCATTTTGTAAGTTTTCGCCATTTAACGATTTGAACGCATCTTAGTATTTATTTCCATAAATTTGACTGTCTTCGGAACTATTTTTGGCACTCATAAGGCTCATAAGCCATAAATAAATGATACTTCTGACTGAAGATTCCAAAGGTATCTATGTTTCGCCAGATCCAGATAATTCTATAGAACTTTTTGGTCTTACATGGACGCCAATGACTGGTTAAGTTCCAAAGTGATTAGAATTTTTTATGTTCTATGGGATTCTATGTAAAGAATACGACTCAGATCGAGCTCACACTAAGGATAAGGCTAAGACTTTGGATAAGAAAAAAATTAATTTTGAATCAATCTACATTTTTTAAAGACTTACATAGTTATAAACTAAGACTAAGACTAAGACAGCCCAAAACTAAGACTAAGATTAAAACTAAGACTAAGTCTAAGACTAAGACTAAGACTAAGACTAAGACTAAGACTAAGACTAAGACTAAGACTAAGACTAAGACTAAGACTAAGACTAAGACTAAGACCAAGACTAAGACTAAGACTAAGACTAAGACCAAGACTAAGACTAAGTCTAAGACTAAGACTATGACTAAAACTAAAACTAAAACTAAAACTAAAACTAAAACTAAAACTAAAACTAAAACTAAGACTAAGACATAGACTAAGACTTACACTGAGACTACTAAACTATTCAATAAGTCTTTGGTCCAATTAAGATATATAGTACGTCAATATATAGTACATATAGTACGTTATTAGCTTTACTTCTTGTGAGTCTGTCCCGTACAATTTTGAAATTTATTTTTAACCATCTTTCCAATGAACTAGAGATTTGAAGTCAGAAGTTAGTAAAGGCTGTTTTTAAGCCCTCATGACAATAATAAGCAAAAAACTCATGATGGCATGAGGCCGCGGAAAAAGCCGCACGAAGATTAAAAATGCAGATATCATACAACAGCGTTGCATGGAATTATTACTCGGTGAGTATATGCGGAGTGGCGTCCGTGGCATAGTTGGTTAAAGTGCGTGGCCTCTATGTCAACGAACCTGGAGACCCGGGTTCGAACCCCAACAGCGACAGAAAATTATTTTAATTCAAATACGGCCGCCACCTCTCTGCAGACAATGGCAAACCTCAGAGAGTAATCAAAATGCCATGTAAATTTTCTTGAGAATAAGAACATTCCGTTCATCGCCGTTCGGAGTCGATTTAGACACATATAAAACAATATTTAGAACACAATTGGGAAAAGGATAAGGATACGAAATATAAAAAGGCATAGAACAATCGCTTGCACACTTATTGGTGTATTAAGGACCAGATTAAGGACAAGGATTTGGAAAATAAGTGGTACAAGGATTAGGAAAAGAATTTTAATAAGGACTAGGTCAGAAATACGCCAATAGGCCTAATCAAAGTCCTCAAAACAAAATTAGACAAAAAATTTCTGATTTCATGGGGACACACAGAGAGCCTCTCAAAGATCGACAATGCAACATTCATGCAACGGCGTTGCATTGAATTTTCACTCAGTGAGTATATAAGCTACGATAAATGTTTAGAAAGGAAAATTAAGAATTTTTACTTGGCCTTGCGACAAAAATTAAAAAGAAATATTCTGACGTCGTCAGGTTGTGCAGAACTTCAGCTTATGTAACAAAAATGTAATTTCGTTGCATGGAATTATTACTCACTCAGGAGACGTGCTACGGTAAATTTTGTTTTACGACAGCATAGATGTGTTTTACGCCTCACAACTGAAATAAAAAAAATTTTGATCGTCATGATTTCAGGGTGGAAACCACATAATGCAGTAAAAATGCTATGACTATGAAAAAACGTTGCAAGAAATTTTAACTCTGTGACTACTGGCGTAAGGTAAATTTTAAGGAACGAAAATGAAAGTGCAGTCTTCGGGTACATGATAAAAATAAAAAAAAATTTGACGGCGTCATCAGGCCCCTCAGGGAACCGACTAATGTGACGCATATGCATCACTTTTGCTGGATTAATTCTATGCAGGTAAGGCAAAGTTATTGCACCAAGGAAAAGCACGACCAATGGAGAAGCAAGTAAAAAAGAAAGCAAAAGCAAAAATAATAACACCAACAACAACAACAACAACATCAACATTAACATCAATATCAACATCAACATCAACATCAACATCAACATCAACATCAACATCAACATCAACATCAACATCAACATCAACATCAACATCAACATCAACATCAACATCAACATCAACATCAACATCAACATCAACATCAACATCAACATCAACATCAACATCAACATCAACATCAACATCAACATCAACATCAACATCAACATCAACATCAACATCAACATCAACATCAACATCAACATCAACATCAACATCAACATCAACATCAACATCAACATCAACATCAACATCAACATCAACATCAACATCAACATCAACATCAACATCAACATCAACATCAACATCAACATCAACATCAACATCAACATCAACATCAACATCAACATCAACATCAACATCAACATCAACATCAACATCAACATCAACATCAACATCAACATCAACATCAACATCAACATCAACATCAACATCAACATCAACATCATACTTCAACATCAACATCAACATCAACATCAACATCAACATCAACATCAACATCAACATCAACATCAACATCAACATCAACATCAACATCAACATCAACATCAACATCAACATCAACATCAACATCAACATCAACATCAATATCAACATCAACATCAACATCAACATCAACATCAACATCAACATCAACATCAACATCAACATCAACATCAACATCAATATCAACATCTACATCAATATCAACATCAACATCAACATCAATATCAACATCAACATCAACAGCAACATCAACAGCAACATCAACAAAAATCTAGTTAGTAATGATTTTAGCAGTTTTTTCGTGGCAACCAACACTGCCCACAAGCAAAAAAATAACACAATGAAATAGGAGTATGAAACCGGGAAAGGACTGTGATATGAATTGGGATATGTATTAGGTCAAAAATTAAGACACAACGAAAACACACATTTCCAAACTAGGAAAGGGATTCGGTATATTTGATTAAGTCAAGAATTTGGTCATGTATTAAAACAAGAGTTTAACATGAAATAGGAGTATAAAGAAACACCGTCACATCAAAACCTACGGGTGTGTACACGACACAGCCAACTCTTTTGTGTTCTTATCTCAGTTCCGGGATCCTGACAGCAAAATTTCTAGGTGTCTCAAATGGTACCGTGGCAAAAATTTAAAAAATTGTGTCTGTTTTTTTTTTTTAAATGAAAAAATTCGGTTTTCATATTTAATCCCGAAATATGTGTAGTAACCCTCATATATTTCTCATAAAATTTATAAATATATTATATTTTGTTTCATTTGTTGATCTTATCATTAATTTCAAAAACATGTCACGAAGAAAAAGATTCATTTTCAAATACAAATGCAATATAAATTTCATTAAAAATAATCATAATAAACCATATTGGGTGCTTAGTACAGAATATTGAAAACAAACCCAATTCCAACTCAAAACCACATTTTGCAAGCACTTCTCTTAAATTAATCAAAACATTTACATTTAGAGAAAGTGACATGAGCTGAAAAATATTTTTTTTTTTTAGTTTAACAAAAAGTTAACAATATATTTTTTGTAAATATTCAAAATACTCATGAAAGAGAAATTTAGAGAATGATGGTAACAATTATATCCTTTCGCCAAAATTCAAATTAATTCTAAGTTAAACCTTTAAAGCAAAACCTTCTAAATATGCAATGGAATAAACTACTTAACGTACAACAAACCTATCGCGACCGTGTTATTAAATTTCCTAAAAACGCACAAACATAAGTACAAAATTCAATCAAACATATATATTGTATATTTTTAGTATATATTTTGTTATGCTGAAAGGTCTGAACAGAACATTAAGTGAATGAAATATTAATAAATACAAGAGTGTTGCATGAAACACGAAGAAGCAGAGAAAATATGATAAAGATAAACTCATAAGAGCACACATATTAATATTAAGGCACTCATACTCGCAAACACACACACACACACACACACACACACACACAATAACTTCAACAAAACGCTCACATTTAAATATTTTATGAGCTACCAAATCCCAGTTTATCAGCTACCACGCAGAAGTGAATGGACGCCGCTTCTGAAGGCAATACCATAAATGCACTCAAGGCAAAAATCCCAAAAACACTTCTACTTCTACACTTAAGCAAAAACAAAAACAAAAACAAAAACAAGAAAAAGAAAAACGTACAAAATACACACAAAATTTACACACTTGCACTTAGAAGTTCGCTTCGAGTAAGATTTAATGTTAAACTAACCATGAAAAAAGTTCTAGCTACCATGAAAAAATTATTTTAATTTTTGCTTTTCTCTGCAATTTGCAGATTAGCATAAGATCTCAACATGTTTAACTATTAATATGGTGCCAGTACAAAATATCTAAATAGCTCACTTTCAAATTTCCAATTAAAAATACCTGATATGCCTTTGAGATAATTTTTTATAAATAGAATTTATTTAATATTTAATTTTCTATTTGAAGAAAACCCACTTCAATTGGGTGGCATTTCAATGACTTCAATGACATCTTTCGGAGAATCTAAGAATAAATAAATAATAAAAACAAAAACCTTAAAGCTTGCAGTTTTTAACGCTACCGTTACTGTGATGCATATGAGAGCTGCTTTTTAAGTGTTACGCCTCGGCAACACTTAACATTGCCAGATGAATTCTGACAATTAAATTCGAAAATTTGATATTTTCTAGCACAAACGTACTCACAACGTTTTGGTGTATGTGCGCTTATTGTGTGTTGTTTACAGTGGTTTTAAAATTTTATTTCAGCAGAAAAATGGAATTAACACGTGAACGTTTTCGGGTGTTGATTTTTTACGACCAGTTTTTTTAGAAAAATCAGTCATGTCGCAACTGTGCCACTTAAACAACGGAGAACTGTTAATAATTAATGGTATTCATCCATTTATTTACCGCAAGTCTTCAAAGAATTGAGGAAAATTTAACCACCAAAGGAAGATTATCCTCCATCACTACAATGTGAGTTGCCACACATCAGCTCAAACAAAAGAGTTTAAGAATCAGATCTGGATTTAATAGACCTTTTCTGTAACTTATAAAAAGCAGATCAGGTAAGAGGAGTCACTGAGATTTGGATGGGTGAAGTCAGAAACTAAATTGTTGTTGTAATCGTAGTTTTAGTCGTGTTATAGTCGTAGTTGTAGCAGAAATGGGTACCCTGCCTTAACTCCCAAGTCTCTCCGTATAAAACAGTAATACAATTAAGATGGAAGATATTGAAAAGGAAGATTTTTTAGAAATAACTTTATTCCTTAAATTATGGGATCTGATTCGAATGGCTCTGCTTTTCGCCACCTCTGATAGTGCCTGGTATGAAATATAATCAACCTTTTTCCAGGATCCGTCGCACATTGGAGTATTTCATTCCAATTTGTGTGATTAATTAAAAAAATCAAATCGAAGATGCCCAACCGTGATTCATATCGTTCGAAAGAGAATAGAATTATACATCACTATGCGAAAGAATAATTGAAGAAAAGTCAACGGTGTCCGTGCTCTGCAATTGCAAAGTTGACGTTTTCTTTACTTTTGGTGCGCGCATAGTAAAAAACACAAAAGTTTTCTTGTTTCCAAGTGATTTTTCTTGAAAAATTTATTAAGTATAATATTTTGAGCAATCGGATCTTCTACCTCGGGTATTTTTGAAACGTCAAATGAAATATTTTAGTACAAAAAGTGTCTGCTCGTATTTTTAATGTTGTTTTCCGTGCAGGCTTATAAAATGTGTGTTTTTAGACATAAATGTAAGCATATAGTTGTGAATAGCACTCAATTCAGTGGAAGTCTATTTTTTTTTTTGAAACAACAAATATAAGTGATATGTTAACAAAAAAAAAGTTTGCAGATTTTCTGCGGTTCTTAAGAAAAATATTATTTTCTGTATGCCCATGCAATTGAAATACATACATATCCGTGAGTCCATGTCAAAACGCCCACGTTTCTGAAATCACTATTTTTGAAAATTTTTAAACACTCTGGGTTGATAGTTCTCCTAAAACGTATTATATCTGCATACTTTGTTTTTTAATTTTTTATTTCTTTTTAAAAGATATACACTGTAAAAAATTTCAAAATATATTTAAAAATACAATTAGTGCATGTATTCAAACAGCTGTAACTTCGAAACCGTAAGTCGTACAGAAAAAAATCTGAAATATATCTTAAAGATCTTGAATGAGTCTTTCTTGTAGTATACTCTTTTTTGACTCGTTTTATGAAATTTTTTTAATTTTTTTAGTCTGAAGTGTTGTGTCACATTTTTCATGGTGATCGCAGTAGATTTTTCAGCTTTTGAACATAGTATCGTTATAATACATCAACTCTTAAGGTTTATACTAAAGTTTAGCTTGGGATTCCAACAATTACTATTTTTGACGATTTTTTAAAAAAATGCCTGCAAAAGATTTCTTACTTTTTTACCGAAAATTTCAAATACCTTCATATATAAAACTCTTCTGTACATGGCTATGTCACTGAACTCCTAATAAACGGCTGGACCGATTTTGATGAAATTTGGTGTGTGTGTGCAGCTGGGTCTGTAGATGGATTAGGTTTAAAGGTTAGGTTTTAACCCGGTAGGTGGAGCTGTTGTTGCTGTGGCAGTGTTTAAAGAGGTATTCGAGAGTATAACTCAGAAACGAATTGAGAAATTGACATGATTCTTCGAAATAAAGTTATGCTGGAGCTATACTAAGCAGTAGTTGACCGTTGCAACTAGATGATATACCTGGTTTTACTCGGGCGAAAAAATTTAAAATTTTGATATTTATTTGATAAGATTTTTGTTTATTTTGTTTATTTTTATTCATTTTGTATTTGTGTAATTTTTTTGCTTAAATATTAATAGTATAGTGAATTTGAATTTGAAAATTTGGCTCAAAAATAGTAAATTGATATGGAATCATCGATATATGCAAGTAAAAGAACGGAAACTTAAAATGTGTACATCAAGTTAGTGTTACTATTATTGTTGTTGCTGTTTTTGTTATTTGTTTTGTTTTCTTTTATGTGTATAATAAAATAATAAACGTCAGCAGTTAGTGATATTTTATACATGGACCGGAAATAGTCTCTCATGCATTGTTGTCAATAGGTCAATTGCCCGAAGAGGCTCAGGAGACTCGAAACAAAGACTTCAAATGTTTCAGGGACGATTTCGCTCGAAAATGTAGTAGGCCGAAGACTAATGAAGACATTTTCAAGAGGTTTTTGATCACTTCAGATCCTTTAATATGTTCAAAAAGAAAGCTGCCAAAGAAAAAATTTCAAACTTTGCCTAAAGCAGCTTTGGAGCTCCTCAAATCCAAATCTAAATCAAAGATGAAAGAAGGAAGAAGATGATGATAATGATGTTTTTGTCTATGACTCAATGTTAGATGACTAATAATATAAAAAACTTAAAAAGTCAACAACCGCTCTATATTTTTATATTGCATATGTATTTCATTAATATTGAGAACAAAAATAAAGTTCCATTAAAGTTAATGGTTTTATGACGATTTTTATAGTTTCTAATTGTTTGTTAACTGAAAAAATATAAATTCCGTTACTGAGACGCTTGGTTGATTTGATCACACTTTTTGCTGTCAATTACCCCACAGTGCGTCGTAGCTGTGATTTTTTTTCAGATTCGTAAAGCTGCATTCTACGATCCGAATTGTTACGTCGCACAGTGGGAGATTCGTGGCCATAAATAGAAAAAAGTATAAGTTTTGAAATTGTAAGAAATTGTTTTACTAATCGACAGTTTATACTTCAGATAAGAAACACCCAAAACATCACTCAGAAATCTTTTAAGGTTTGGTCAGAAAATGGATCGAAATTTCAACTTTTTTAATGACAAAAATTTAAGAATATCACTGGTTTAACTACCTGCAGTTGTAAGTGTTCCACTTTTTTTGTTTTTAAAAGAATGGAATTGAAAGGAAGAAATAATAAAAAAATGATATTTATTGTTCCATAAAATGTAGGTTTTTTGTTGTTATTGAAATAAATTTATTTTTTGTGATTTTTTAAAAATAAGCATTTTAGTGCAAAAAAGCTAAAAAGTTTGAAAACATTAGCAGTAAAAAAAAAACATATAAAAACATATTTCCAGTTTTTTCAAAATAGTATCCAGAAATATATATATTTATAAAAAAATATAGTTCTTGCTTCCCGAACTTGACCCAAATGCGTTAAATGTGATTTTTTCTCGTTGAATGTAAATTAAAAAATATTTTATTTTATGTATTATATTCAGCGTATCTTCAAAATGAAAATTTCATTAAAAGTAACAAATAACAAGCCGATTTGGCTCAATTTTTTGCAGTTGCTTATAATTACCAGGAAAAAAATTTTACGAAGGAAAATTTTTGGGAAAACCATCGGGAAATCGGGTTTTTCGGTAGGGAAAAGTCGGGAAATTGGAAAAGTCGAAAATTGATTTATTTGTATGAAATTTTGTGTGCAATTGTCTCGGAATGGCTTTTCGAATGGAAAAATAGGAAATTCTTAGTGGAAAACTCGGAAAATTCCGGTAAAACGCAAAAAAATGTGCCCTACTGTATGATTAACGCGTACCGTTACTTAAAACCAAGTGCTCAAAACATAAAGTGGGAGCGAAATAATAAAGGAGTTAGGCGTTTCAATTGGACGCTTGACTGAAGAAGCACAAGAGGCATCCAACAAAATATTTAAAAATGCACGCCTACACAATAGCAGAACCTGTTCCAGGACTGCCAATAATGAAGACATTTTTCACCATCTTTTAATATCTTCCGATCCTCTTGTCAGCCATTTGCTTCTGAAGAAAGACAAAAAATACAAAGAGCTGTCCATAGAAGCTCGAGAACTTATACAAAATGAGCTGTATGAGCAATAAAAAATATTTTTTAAAATTATAAACTAGCTTTTTCAATTTTATGCCGACTTCGTACAGCTTATACTTATGTTCTTAAGAAAAAAATTAAAACCCATAGAATTTAAACTTGTATACGAAGAGTTTAATAAGTGTTATATCGAAAGAAAGAAAATTAAGATAAAAGGTGGAGGTGTCTGTCGGCAAATTTTGCTCAAATTCGGAAATAGAACTTTTTTCCAATACATTATACGAGAGTATTTTGTAAATGCTAACTTCAAGATTACAACTTTTGTTAAAAAAATAAAGTGGTCGTGTCTGCGGGCGGATTTGATCCAAACTTAGATATATTTCATATTTAAGTATGTAAAGCATTCATACCAAATTTGAAAGCTCTACGTTTATTTTTACTATTTTCTGCAAAAAAAATCGTATGGCAGGTGGGCGTGTCTGTGGGCGGATTTGATCCAAACTTATATATATTTAATTTTTACTGTACAAAGCATTCATACCAAATTTCAAAGCTCTAAGTTTATTTTTACTATTTATGGCCAAAACTTGTATGAAGTCCTCTCACTGTGCGTCGTATTCGAAATTCGTAACATTGACTTCATTTGACAGTTCTTTTCGTGGATTTTTTACGACAGTTTTGCATTAACGGGAAATCGATTCATTGGGAAATCGAAGTTTTGAAGAGAAATATTGTTTATTTTATCAAAATGAACTGCATAAAGGAATATATGTTAGTATTTCTTCTTTAAATCAATAAAAAAACAGTTTTTTCTGTTTATGTTGGTTAAAAATTAAAAATAGAAACCAATACACGCGTTTGGTCGGTTTAATGAATGAAATGGAATGCATCATCATCAAAACCAAAAATGTTTTGAAACGTTCCTCATTCAAACGTACACTGAAAAAAAGATTAGCTTAAAATTGAACACAATGTGTTAAAAAAATGTGTTCATAACACTGAACAACAAAATCAATTTTTTCCAAAATAACAAGGTTCCGACAATGGATTCTGGTAGAGGGGACAAAAAAAAAACAATATAAATGTTTCGGCATTTTGAAAGTTTACGTCTGAGTCTTATTTTAGGGGGGATTTAATTTTTCCCCTTTTTGAACATTCTTATAGTGAAACGGCATAGGAAACCATGTTATCCTTACATTCTGGGTAGAGGATGTGTTGTGAGGATTTATGTAAAATACTACGAGATATATTTTTGTGGAACATTTTAACCCCCTAACTTCTCAATTTATGGGTCTTTTTATACCTTTTTGTGATAAAAGGCAAAAAAGACCCATAAAACAAGGATATAATGGGTTAAAATGTTCCACAAAAAAATTTATCGTAAAATTCTACTATTAGTCTTTGAACATACTAAAGCAGAAAGTTCAACTTAAATGCCAGAAATAAGTCAAAACTTAAAATGTGTTAAAGGGTTAATTTCTTACTTATTCAGAATTGATGATAAAATATCGCGCAAAACTTGGTTTTAGGAGGTTACTTTATATGAAAAAATTGTTTTACTTATTTGGCACATCATACTCAGCAATAGAAACGAACCTTATAGGATGCACTTTGGCTGATAAGATCCATTAGGTTCAAACAAAAAACTAAGAAAAGCAAAATTTAAACAAAAGTTAACTTTTATCCCCTCCTCCGGTTTCCATTATTTTTTTTACCAAAATTTGTTACCATATTCGCCATATACACTAAAGGAAATAACGCATATTAACATTATCCACGCCTGAGTATAAATTTTATTTATATATTTACGTCAGGGCTGGGCATTCTTACACAGTCACATTTTATTTTGTCTTGTTAGTATTGGTGCTCTCTCGAATTGAGCGCACTGAGCGAAATAGTTGTCACAATTATCTTGATTTGTAAGTTTTTATTTTTTATTTTATGTTTTTATTTTTAGTCATCGGTATTGTTCATTATTTCTACTATGAAATTAATTAATACAAGTAATTTGAATGAATAATGTAAATAATCTTAATAGATATATGAATTAAATACATGAAACCTTAATAAATACGAATAATAATTTTAATATTATAAAATCTTAATACATACGAATTATTAAAATTAATAATAAAAAATATGTAAGTAAATAATAAGGAATTAAATCAAATAAGTAAGGAAGTAATCAAAATATTAAGTATTAAAAAATTTACTAATGCAAGAATATGAATGAACAATGCAAAGAATCTTAATAGGAAATATGTATGTACGAATTATATTAAACCTTAATATATACGATCTATATGAAACTCTACGAAATAAAAAATGTACACAAAAGTATTATGAATCTATAAGCCAATAGGTTGGTTTTTTTAAGAGTGTACATAGAATTTGCAGCGTAAAGTGACAGAGGTCTGCACAGCATCACCGTCTGCGAACGACTAAATTAATTCTCTTCTATTGTGAGTTTTATGTACGTGTGAAAAGTTACGCTCCCAGACAGCTCAGTGAGCTATGGGGTGCCCTGCGCGGATTTACGTGGATAAATCAAATATTTTCCTTACAACTCGTTTTTTCCCGTATTTAAATTTTATTTATACCACACACGTACACATATTCCATACAAGCAAGCAGCAACAGCATCGCACACGTACACACATATTCCAACAAGCAGCAACAGCATCGCACTCTGTTTCTGCAGGTTTCTTATAGTTCTCATTTAGTTAATGTTGCAAGGGTAATATAGGGTGTATATTTGGCCAAGATGATTTGTGTATGCGATGGGTGGTCGCTGTATGAAATGATGTAGGGTTGAGTGACAACTTGATATTTTCTGGTTGTCATTTACCTGCATATTTTGCTTCTTATAAATTTTAATTCTTATTGAATTCAAATATGTTGTTTTTTAAATTCAGTATTTTTATATAAATTTTCTTTAAATGCGATAGTTTTATTTTCAAATATAACATATTTGAAAGATATTTTAAAAAAATTCGTGCACAATTTTAATATATTTTTTATTAATTCTGTTTAAATATTTAAATATTTTATTTAATTAAGAAAATATTTAAATAAATTTTAAATATTTACGTAGTCGATTTATGAAAATGCGTTATTGGTGCAAAAATGACTCGCTTTTTGGATAAATTAAAAAAGTTTTTGGATAAATTTAATATATTTTTCCCTTAGTGTACTTGTTGTTGTGCTCACAGGCTAGCTGCTCTGAAGGTGAAAGCCAAACGTTCAACAAGTTTGGAGCAACATTGTTGATACCATGATACAATTGTATAATTGTATAATTGTATCATGATGGATACGAACCTTGCAAACAATGCAAATTGCGCAAAAGAATGCGAAGTAGATCATTTTTTTGTTGCTATCCGACGATCGTTTAACGAATAGCTGTTTCGGTTTAATTTATGTCTCTTCGTCACTCAGTCTTTTTGTTTTGTTTATACACTAAGGGAAAAAATATTAAATTTATCCTAAAACTTTTTTAATTTATCCAAAAAGCGAGTCATTTTTGCACCAATAACGCATTTACTTAAATCGACTACGTAAATATTTAAAATTTATTTAAATACTTTTTTAATTAAATAAAATATTTAAAGATTTAAACAGAATTAATAAAAAATATATTAAAATTGTGCACGAATTTTTTTAAAATATCTTTCAAATATGTAATATTTGAAAATAAAACTATCGCATTCAAGGAAAATTTATATAAAAATATTGAAATTGAAAAACACAATTTATTTGAATATTTCCCACGAGCTGCGTCCATATCAAACGCCATTTAGTAGTATATTTTATTTTCTTTTTGTGAAAATATGATTTGTGAGTCCGGTGGTGAGTGCGATGCATGATGAAATCATGTAGAGTGGAGTGACATTCTTGAGAAAATAGAGTTGTCACTCCACCTTACATGAATTCATCATGCATCGCACTCACAAATCATATTTGCCAAATATCCATAATATATTCCCCTTGAAACATTAACTAAATGAGAACTATAAGACCTGCAACTGCTGGTGCGAAGAAACTGCAACAGCATCGCACAGGAACAGAGTGCGATGCTGCTGCTGCTTGGCGGCTGCTTGGCAGCTGTATGGAATATGTGTGTCAGTGTGTGGCATAAATAAAATTTAAATACGGGAAAAAAACGAGTTGTAAGGAAAATATTTGATTTATCCACGTAAATATTTAAATGAAATATATACTCAAGCGTGGATAATGTTAATATGCGTTATTTCCCTTAGTGTAGTTTCGCTAGTAACAGCAAACAAAAAACAAAACAGACGATCAATCGTTCTTTCGTTGTTTGAATCGTTTTTGTTAGCTTGAAAGATCGGAACGTAATAAAATAGAACGATTCGTTATTGTTTATTTACGTTCTCTGTTTACGGCGGATCCTCGAATAGGGCTGATTATGAATTGGTAATATCACAATTAGTTAATATTACTTAGAAGTTATTTATATTGCAGCTGATTAAAAATGTTTTTTCAAGTTATGTATGACCTAGTAGGACTTTTACCTTATACCTGAAAGAGCTCTTTAAAAACACGATAAATTTGAAATGAATACTTTATATCAATAGCCAGAGAAAATCTAGTGAGACTGAGAAGAGAAATTTAAAAAAGTTTATACATCAGTGTATTCTTAAGCCCAGTTCTTTTTTTTTTGCCAGAAAAATACTCCGTTTTGCTTTTTATTACCGTCCATTTCACATTCAATGCTTATAACCAGCTTTTGCATTTTATTGCATATTATTTCCTGTCATTTGTTCCAATAACTTTTTAATCGCCAATTTTCTTTTGTTCATAGGTTCATGACAAGAATTGGCCTTGTTCAACTTTAATAACAAGAACTGAAGAAACGAAATAAAATTAACAAACTTGAACGGAAGAGATAACAATGAAAAAACGGTTGAGCATTTCTTCTGTTATTTCTTAATGTGGATGCACTTCATTTGCTTTATTTTCATTGTTGATCTGATAAACTTATCCATGTGGATAAGAGGAAAAGCGGCGAAAAGGATGCAGTGGGCCATTAACGCAATGGTAATAAAGCGATTTACTGAAATTTATTATCAATTATAAGAGAGAAAATCTCAAAGTGCATTTCAATTTCATTTTTGTAATAAATTTGTTTATTTGAATGGATTAAAGAGAAGCTTAAATTAAATGCAAATAAAATATACCAAAAATGCACAAATTTGAATGTGCAGACAAATTTGAAAGTGTCATAAGTCAAGTTTTGTTTTTTAATCGCAATTAACCATCAGAGTCAGAAAAATTAGCATTTTTTATGGTTATAGGGAGAATTTTTTTCAGCTTTATATAAAAGAAATTTTGTTCTTTCAAATTTTAGAAATTTTTTTGTTCTAAATAGAAAGTATTACATTTTTTATTAAAATTTCTCCAAATAATTCATGGAATATATAATTTTATAATATTTTTAATAAACGCTATCAAAGATATACCATTACTACTACTCCTTATTTTGTGGATCTCAATCTCAAGAACGCACCATTTTGATTTATTATTATTACAAAAAATCTAATTTCGTCTCTGAACTTAATCTTATCCAAGATGCAGTCAGTTCATTAAACTTTATTCAAAACACTATAACTTACATGGTTTTCGTACTGACACAAGCAATTACCAGACAACCAAGTCTAGAACTATAAAAAATTTACCCTAAGAAAAAAAAAAAAATAAAAATAAACATAACCTTAACTTACTCTAAGACACAAACGACTGCACACACACACACACACACAACCACTCTCCAACTCACACTCATACAACCCATCATCTTAACACGGTCGTATACGCTATTTTATGATTATCTTTCTATTTTATGAAATTACTTTGCGTGCCTTGCATAAACATGGGCGACATTTTGCTTTGACATGTTCTACGGGTTGTAGCGCCATCATTATAAGACATTTGAAGAAATTGTACATCATCTCTAAGCACACATAAGCGCACAGATATTATTCATATACTCCATAAACACTGAGAGAAAATCAGTTAATGGTAGTTTAAATGAAAGTATTTAAATGAAATCAGAAGAGATTAATTCTGATAAATACGCTGAGTTACATTAAAACTGAGAACTATTGACAGCAAATTAAAAGTTTTTTGTTCAAGCTGATGATAATGAATTCGTAGTACGAGAGTTGCCTTTTAGGTTTGACGCCTGACAATGAAAAAACAGTGGTTCAGCAGTAAAAATGCTTTTATTGTTTTTTAAAGTATACTCCAGTTAACTATTGTACCACTTTGAAGTTAGTATCTGCGAAATCAGGTCTTTGAAGGCCCGAAAGGCCTTTTAAGACTTATTGGGTACCAAGTTAGAACTGCAAGGTGGATAACCCATCATTTTACGTTTTGAGTGCTAAAAAACTCTTTTCTTTGTAGCTGATGTGTGGCAACTCACATTGTCGTGATGGAGGATTATCTTCCTTTGGTGGTTGGTTTTCCTCAATTCTCTGACGACTTCCGGCAATAAAATGATTGTTTACCATTCAGCATTAACAGTTATCCGTTGCTTAAGTGTTACAGTTGTGATATGACCGGGTTTTCTGAAAAAACGGGCAACATTCTGCTTGGATGTGTTTCGTTCGCAGACAACTTTTGTTTTTCTCACATTGAAAGACCCAAACAGTATATGACTGCTTTATAAGACAAGCATAAGCATTAATTTGTGATTCGTCGCCTGTGATGATTTCGAACCACCCCAGCTATATTTGTTTAGCATTTCCGTGTACCAATCGACACGAACTTTTTTTGAGCCAACCGTAAAATTATTGGATATCCATATCCATAAGAAATAGTTCTTAAGTGCTCATGTTAAATAGAATCTATACCAGTGGGATTGGTATTGGAATGCCCGAGGATGACTCCATCTCATGATATATCACATGCCGGTCTGCTTTCCAAAAATGCACGTACAGCATCGATGTTTTCTGTCACAACAGCCTTTCTTGGACGATCTTCACAAAACTTATCTTGGAGTAAACGACAAGAACTCCTTGAACCAGATTCGAACTAATTGAACCAGCGTTTTACAATCGTTCATCACCAAAAGTCGAACTAAGTTGATCTTTTCTTGTCAATTCACATCGAAAATAGTAAAAATCACCCGAAAATGTTCACGTGTTAATTACACAGGTCTGAAAATTTTAACTCTTATTTTCCCCTTTTGGATTTGTGTAGATAACGAATATGTACTTGATTTTTTCCTATCACCCTTAGTTTTCTTGAAAAATCTTTTTGTGTGAATTAAAAAAGCCGACTTTACTGAGGTATTTTTTTTTTTTATTTCAATTAAGAAACAAGTACATAACTTTAAAACATTAAAAATACATTTGAGGGTCAGTAATAAATAAATTAAATATATGAAATACTTTTGTGGTAGCTTGCTTTTTTTTTACCGAAGCTCCGATTGTGAGATTTTTGCTTGAAATTCCGAGTTGGATCATCTCACTTTAACAGCCAACAATAGTCTGCCATCATTTTTTTATTCCACCTTCTCTGATAGCGATGTTCCATATCTTTGAAGTCCTGGTGAAATCTTTCGTCTTGCTCTAGACTTACAGCTCCCAAGTTATCAGGAAAATAGTCCAAATGCGAATTAAGGAAATAAAGTTCACCTCATTTTGACGAAATTTTCAATAATTTTCTTCTCAATTTTCTCATAATAAGGACTTTTCTGGTTTCCTAGAAAATGTCTCACTACTTCCATAAAAGATTTCCAGGCTTCTAACTCAATGTCACTCAATTTTTTATAGAAAGCTGTATCTTTCTTCAATTTTCTTATGCTCGGACCAATGAAAATAACTTCTTTCAGTCTAGCTTCAGACAGAGATGGAAAAATTTGGTGTAGATGCTAAAAACCTTCTCCTTCTTTGTTCAGCGCCTTCACAAATTGTTTCATCATCCTCAGTCTTATGTGTAAAGGGTGTAGCAAAACGTTTTCTCGGGAAACTAAATTGTCTCACACAACATTTTTTTGTTCCAGGGGCCAAAAAGCTCTAAACTTACAATTTAAAGGCTGAAAAAAACTAAAACTAGCCAGTGTGATATAGGCTTTAATTCTCTTCTAACGATTTAAGTTCATTGGTCATTTCAGCCCTTGAATGGACTTTGACTAAGCTTCTTATGATCAAATTGTGCGAGCTATAATATTAAATGTTTCGTATACAAATGACCGAGAGCTAGATCTACTAGTTTCTATGCCGACTCCGAATGGCTTATGGGCATGTGCTCAAGAAGCTGTTAATAATAAATTACATTATTAACTCTCTGCTGTTTGACATTGTCTGCGGAGAGGTGATGACTGATCAGAAAAATTTATTTCAATTGAAAAACAATTGTCTGTGTCAACTTGGGTTCGAGCCTGGTCTCGAATTGGCATGGAGTGGTTCACGCACTTTGCCACGAACGCCATTTGTAAGGGACACTAGGTTTATTTCTAAAAAACACTTATTTTTAATATTAAGATTTAAGGTTATAAGATTTAAGAAAACCTATTTCAATGAAGTTTTTTTTTGAAAATCAATACGTATCCATCAATCGCCTTTTTAAGGAAATCAGAACATTTATAGTCATTTAGTTTTTTTTTTTAATTTTTTTTTCAATATGCTCTGCAAGCATCAAAACACTTTGGTCGAATTTCGAAGATGTACATGAGTTAAGACTATGCCTAAAAGTATGACACGATTAAGTTTAACCTTGACACAGGGTGCATCGAAGTAGATAAGAATTAATTTACTAATGTAAAAGCGTTCTCTCTAAACAAAAATAAACTTCCGGGTAACTTTCTAGGCATATTGGCAGTATTAGTAGGACCAAAGTAGCTTGAGTTGATCACAGTGAAAAGTCATGCAAGACCACGGCTGAGTTGGTGTAGCAGCCAACGAAACAGTCTGTCTAGTCTGCTGTGTAATTTGCTCTATACAGAGCCGTTGTGTTTGTTGTTGGTTGTTGCTTTCATTCTCTTCATGATGTCTTGTTGTCAACATACTTGGCCTAAAGCTCAAATTTTTTTCAATATAATCTTTCAGATTTAAAAATATTTTTCGTTATTTAAAATCTTTCATTGATGGAGTCACTCTGAAACCTTTCAGTTGATCTTTTTCCGGAATAGAAGCCTTTAACAAAATTGTTACTTTACTAAGCATTAAAAATAATATAATAAGCATTGTTTTTTATAGGCAATTATAACAATAGACATACACAAAAAAAAAATAAAATAATAAAATTCTTTTCTTTTTTAGGATGTGTTGTATGGACAAACGAAATCAGAACGGTTTAGAAAAAAAAATTTAATGAGAAGGTTGTCCTGTCCTCTACTTAATTTTTTTAAAAATACCAAGGCAGTTTACAAGGTCTCATAGAAGTCGTAGTTGTTGTATTGTCCTAGAAATATTAAACAGTCGTAGGGATACTTTGAGAATTTTCATAAGGAAAATAGAAAAAGTTTATTGAGAATCTTACCGTAGAACGCATAACCGGGTACCCGTGTGTCCACTTCAGACTTTCAACTCCTGTAGCTGAATAACCACTACTTGTAGGGCATTGAAACTTCGGATCTACAAAACTTCATTTCTTTTACATCTTTGGAGTGGCCAATTATGAAATCTGGTTCAGTGGCTCCCCAGCTATAAGCTACCAAAGTCAACACCTACGCAAACACATAACCGGGGTACCCGTGTACCCTCTATGAAAAAATGAGCGAGTAACAAGCTGTTCATTGGTATCGTGAAATTTTTATTTAGAATTTTTTGAAATACATTAAGATTAAAATGAAAAATAATCATTTAATGAAAAAATAAATAATAATAAGTCATAATTAATTAAAATGAAAAATATACTAATTATTCCGGTCACAAAGGACGCAGAAACAATTTGTCACCGAGTGTTCCAGGCACATAGGTTTTTTGCAGTTTTTGCACGCTTTTCGTGTTTTCCTTCTTCGTTTTATTTCCTGCATGTAGCATAAATGCAGGAATATAGGTTTTTTGCAGTTTTTGCATGCTTTTCGTGTTTTCCTTCTTCGTTTTATTTCCTGCATGTAGCATAAATAGCAAGATCCAGTTACCGACTTTCTCAATCCTGCTGCAGCAAATGTTGATGGACCGCTATCGTAAATAGTTTCTATTGGTCGGTTCAAATAGCTTTCTATTGCAATTTTCGTCGTGAAGTGTCGAGTTATTTGACGATTAAGTGCACGTTCTTCAATGATAGACATGCAGATTTCTTCAGCCACTTTCCGAAGGAATAGCTTTCGTCTATCAGCAGTATGCGGTATCATGTCATTGTTCATATAGTACAATTTATAAGCAGCCAAGGCCGTTATGTCCAAGATGTTGTAAAATAATGATAATGGCCAACGTTTTGTCGCTCGCTTTGTAGTGTACTCTGAGAATAACTGGTCCATAGCGTCAACGCCACCTTTGCTCTTATTATAAAATACGATAATATCAGGTTTTCCACTCGCCATCATAGTGCATCGACGAAAGCAGCAGCACAGCTTTGTTTTACCGAGGAACATATGAACAGATTGTCACATTTTTTCGGAAGCCAAACAATGTTGAACCAATGGGTCTATCTTTCTGCGCCTTCATTTCTGCTGGAATATATGTTTTATTTTTCTTGAGCGTTCCAACTAGCGTTGGAACTCTGCTAGTGGCAATGTAGTGAAAAAATTGTCCATTGTTATATTTCGGCCGGTTCCTCTGAATTGTAACGAAAACTACATGTATTGTAACGAACTTTCTAGGCTGGGTTAGCTCGCCGGATAGCCGGGGTTCGTACAAAAATATTTCTTTCATTGTTAATTAAAACAAATTGGTTTTATTTATTTAATTCGTAATTTTTTTATTTAGATGTTACTCGCATTTTCATTTAAATTTCACATTTGTTTTACGTTTCTGCTGCTTCTCGATCTCCTTCGAAATAGGATCCGTGAAATCCGTAGTTCGCCTGCCCGCTGTATATTTGAATTTAGGGTGGACCGTCCGGTATGGAACCACTCAGGCCAAATGTAAAATTCGGTCGTCAAATCGTCAAAATTGTGTGAACGAAAGTGGCACGTTTCGTTGGCTGTTTTTAGAGCAGACGGTTCGATATGAAACCACCCGGGTCGACGGAAAAAGCAGCTTTCGTGATGCCACTCTGATGTTTTATGGTCGGTTGGCTGATATAAAACCACTCGGGCCGATAAGAAAACCATTGTTCACTGGTATAAGCAGTCCGGTATGAAACCACTCGGGCCAGATGTAAGATTCGGTCGTTTATGTCGTCACGATGGTCCGAAAAAAATGATACGTCTACTTGGATGCTTATAGAGCAGAACGTCCGATATGAAACCACTCGGGTCGACAAGAAAACACTGTTCACTGACGTACTTGGTCACTTTTTCACTATTCATTGTCACTGGTTCACTTCTTGTCCTTTTTCACTCGACCCACCGACTTGTTGACTTCAAAAGAGGCCCATTGTTGGTTCGCTGAGTCCTTTTATCCCCAACAGGGTAACGGGATCTTGTTTGTGTCACTAGTTTCCATCCGATCTCGACCTTGAATTTCGCTTGCCTAGAACTAGCGGCAACCTTTTTCCCTTCATGTTATTGTTGTCCTAGTCGCTGTTTATTGACCCCTATGTATTTTGTTACTGCCACTTGTGGGTGCACTGCACATGTCATGTGTTTTGTAATGTCAATTATATATCAGCAGTTCCGCATTTATTGCATCATTTTTGATTACAGTGCGTACGCTTGTGTTTTTGCGTGTTGCAGGCTGCGCATTTCTTTGCATTTCCGAACACAGCCTTTTGCTGGTTTTGCTTTATGCGACTTCGTTATGTTGTTTTGTTGTTGCGCCACTTGATCATGCTACTGGCTTGCTGTATGTTTTGTTATTGTTTGATTGCGGGTTGCACAGCTGCGTGTTTACGAATAGGGGCGGTTCGAGGTATGACCGGGTTTTTGACCAGGTGCGGTTCAGGTGTTGTTTAGTTGAGGCGGGGCCCTCTGTGTAGGTGCGGTTCAGAGGGATATATAAGGCATAAATTGGTAAATTTAGGTTCCTTAAGATATAAAATAATCCTTCCATTTATTTTTAACAATGGTATGGTACTGTCAAACTGAGAGTCATACTTTAACGCCAATAAGATTTTATAAAAATAAGACCTTTACAATGGTGAAATTTCAAACATTTCGTGTGAAATTAATAGTAAGAAAAATTAAGAGAATTTTGAATCGATGAATGAAAAGAGGTGAGAATATTAAAAATGTTATCAGGAATTTTCTATAAAAACACCTCCCAACATTATGGCAAAAAACTGGGAAGTCAAAATTGTGTAGGGAATATTTATTGTCATAAATTTTGACGCCAATTTTTCAAAATCTTACCCAAATTTTGATAGAATTAGATAAGAATTAGAAGTAGTGATATAGAAAAACTAGCTACAAGTTTACGAACAGCGTATTGTCACCAAAAAATTTCAAAATTAGAGGAATACCTTACAATACTATCAGCTCTATAACATAATCGGATAAGGCCCAAAACAGAGTGAAATGAACCTATTATGAAAATGATGAAATTTTGTCCTTAATACTATTCTCCAAAATGTCCCATTTGTCGCTCATTTTAACTCGACTTTTTAATTTTTAAAAAAGTTTTTTAATCTTAAGCATTGATATTTTTCAAAATTAAGCCTAAGTATTTCTTTTCTCTTCTAACAATCTTGCCTTCTTTTTACCGTGTACACATAGCGATGTCTGCTGGTAACAAACTTATGACGTTTATTTTCTCAACCCAACCAAAATGAAACCCTTTTCATTTACTGGCGAAAAAAAATCGTATATTTACCAAAAGTTGTGTGGTTACGTACGTTTGCTGTGAGTATGAGTGTGAGAAAACGCACGTGTATGTAGGTGTGTGTGTGTGTATATATGTATGTGAGTGTGTGGTACTTGCGGAAGCTGTGCTTTGCCCAAAATATCCTTTTAAGCTGACACATAGCCAGACAGACAAACAAAGAAACAGACAAACATACTCAAGAAAGACGCGCAACGTTCCAAAAATATACGAAAAACGAAAAAAAAAAAATAAACCGAAAAAGATACTGCAAACCACAATTGAGAGCGTTTGAAAAGGCCAGCCAAGAAAGACAGAAAGTACAAAAAGAAAAGGAAAAAAAACATTAAAGGAATAGAAAAAAAAATCATAATAGAAAAGAATCACGCCTACTTGCTATGCAGCTCGGTTACTTATTGTATGTCCTGTATCAATGCCTTACCTTAACCTACTGCTTCCCACTGCTCAGCCACCTCCTCTTCCTTCTCCACCTAACCGCAATCCACAATACTTGCCTACTTAACCAAACAGACGACGGCTGGCTGACAAGCAGACAAAGGGATCCAAATTGTTTTCGTTGTCGTCAGGTGGGCTTGGACTATTCAATTTTCCATCTTAAATAAAAGATAGACAAGGATGATGCTGTCGTGGCAACAGACAATGCAGCAAGTATCAGACAAACACACGCACTGTAAACGGTAAAGAGCTTGCCGCAAATTTTCCGGCTAGTCGGTTTTTTTTTTTGTGTGCGTGTAGGTGTGTTGATGTTGGTGTTGCTGTTTTGTTTGTGTTTGCATGTGTGCGTGTGCGTGCGAATTAAATGAACCTACAATTTGCAAAATTTATTTAAGGCTCACAATGTAGATTTTTATGTTGGATGATAATTAAATTTCCAAAGGACATACGGCTGAATGGCACGCAGGGATCGTTTGTGAAGCGTAGCAAAATGACAAGAAATTATGGCAACATATAGCAGATAGCCATTTTTTTTTTTTGCTTTTTTATTTCTGTTGACTTGATTGTGGTTGGTGTGTGACATGTTTGGTTAAATGGGATTTCTTTGAATTCTACAGGGTATTAATATGAAAAAATAAAAAAACTAGAAAAACTATTGAACAGCAAGCAAGTCAAAAAAACCAAGGTGGTTTTCAATAAGAATCTAGATATTAAGACTCGACTCCGAATTTTTTTGGTAAAACGCCTGAAAAAGCAAATAAAAAAACAATTATTTTAATATGTTCGACTTTCATGCATAAAGAATTAGAAACTTCTTGAATATGCCAGTCAATTGAATAAAGTTTTTTCTTTTTTTGGGAAATTTAAATTTCACAATAAATCTAATGCCAGTAAATTTGTTTTTGGTTTTTGCGTGCAACATGAATTCGAATGAATTCGAAAAATTTCTTTAGAAATTCATAGAAGATACGTGTTTAAATGTGTTTTAAATTCTTTATTGAACTATGTGATGATGATTCAACAACACACGATAAGCGTAGTGGCCAAGCGTAGAATAAAGTAATGTTGTTAAAAAATTTTTCAATTCCAGTCAACGTACTGGAACAATTATTTTTAACAAAATTTACAGACAAATTTTTGTCAACAAAAATTTATTTTTTTTTTTAATGAAAGAAACATTTCTAGGTTCAACTTGGTTTTTTTTTCAATTCCGACTTCACTCAAAATAAATTTTTATTTTTTAAACCAAGATGAAACCATCTCTTTTTATGAACTAAGTGTAAATCTTGAAATTTCTTTTTTTTTCAATTAATATTAATACTTTTTTTATATAAGTACTAGAAGTGCAGAAAGAAGAACTTCAATATTTTAAAATATTAAATTTTTTATGTGACCTTTCATTATTTATATTGAAAGCGAATTTGAGCTTTAGGCCAAGTATGTTGACAACAAGACAACATTAAGACAATGAAGGCAACAACCAACAGCAACAACCGCTCTGTATAGAGCAAATCGTATAGCAGACTAGACTGTTTCGTTGGCCGCTATACCAACACATCAGTAGTCTTGCATGACTTTCCTCTGTGATCCACTCAACCTACTTATGTTCTACTTATACTGCCAATATGCCAAGAAAGTTACCCGGAAGTCTATTTTGACAGAACGAACGCTTTTACATTTGTAACTAAGTTCTTATCTACTAATGATGCACCCTGTGTCAAGGTTAACCTTGATCGTGTCTTACTTTTAGGCATAGCATTATACTATGTTCAGACTGCGTTTCAAATGCGCATTTAGAAGAAAATTCTTACAAATGTCAAGTGGTCAAACTATGCAGAAGCCTTTAATTCGTATTTAAATTGACAGATTTCTTAAAATTATTTTTATGTTGTGAAAATGCTCCGACATTTTAACAAAAATATGATTGCAGGAACGAACCAGAAAGTTTTGGAAAAATTTTAAACATTAATTTCTTTTTTAATATATTAATTAACAACTTTATTAATATTAACTAGTATCGCCTGTGGTCGAAATTCGGCCATCTGAATGGTTATTAATTTGCATGGAAATTCTTAATGCTTACCTTGACGCTATGACGAAAATTGTGGTAATGGACATAAAAGGAAGCATATATCAATCAATAAAAAAAATTTATTCAACATATAATATTCATTTAAAGTAAATAAATAAATTAAAAGTAAAGTAAATAAAGTAAAAGTAAACAAAGGGTAGCAAAGTATAACAAATAAATCAAGATAAATCATAATTCTCTTGATTGATAGAGAAAACAACAACCACAACAACAACAATAATGCTACTCAGCTCTTTTTAAGTGTTTGCGTCACTCCCGCATTCTACTCTTGCTTTTTTAAGCTACAGCAGCAATGTTCAACAGAGCTTTGTCGCTTTGTAGTTTCTCATTGTCCCATTGGTAAAAAAATCGTTTTATATTTGCTCAGTTTTACTTATCTTAAAGACAACATATTCGAATAAAAATTATATTGTGCAAATCTACTCGAAAATACCTATCCATCGATATAAGTATTATGTGAATATGTTAAAGGTAACACCGAAAAAAAGGGAACACAAACTTTTTGTTTGCCTATTAATGTATAGATAATGAAAGAAATGTATAATTGACAAATGAAATAAAACTTCTAATTAACCTAAACGATTCTTTTTTTATATGATTCGCAATTAGCTTGAGGCGCGAGCCTGCGCTGGTGTCAATAATTTTCTTTCTTCGCACACGGTGTAGTCACTATAGAACGTTATAATTCCCTTTGCAAATTTAGTAGGCATACCCAGTGAAAGCAAATGTGGCTCCAATGAGTGTGCAAAATCTTCGAGTGGACCTTCTTTCAATACCACCGTTTCTGTGGCTACAAAACCACTGCGCGCAAATTCTACTGCCCAGAAATCTTTGTCCGAATCGAATACATCTTGCGTTGGCGTTTCAGTGGCAGACTAACCTGTCCCGCAAGTCTGTTGGAAAGCTTGTGTAAATCTGTTTCAGCTTCTTTCAGCTTTGCTGCGTCCCAAACCTATTTGCATATGATTTTTACCAAAGAAAAATCTTGAGTTTGCTTTCCATTCTTCTCGCAGATCTTTCAGCAGATTATTCAGCACATCTTCGATAGTTTGTTGCTTCCAGGCCAGTCTCTTGCAATCGGTTCTAATCAACAAAATCTTTTGATCTTTTTTTGTGTATTTTATTAATAAAATAAAGAAAACTTAATACATAAAAATTGTTCAAATTTATCACTCGAATGGCGAACAGCTGTTTGAATTTAATAACGAGTCCTGTCAAAACAAACGAGTAAAATGTATTCGAACTTCGAGACAGGGTCGCAAACTGCTAAATTCTCATTTGAAGTAGCATTTATGTGAATTTACTTGACAGAATTTTATATGGGCTAATTCGTATTTAGAGAAGCATTAAGAAAATAAATGCGAATTAAGATTTAAATGCGCATTTAGCTCCCAGTCTGAACATATTATTATATCTATGACAAAGGTGTCTATTAAGAATGGTCTTAAAACTGCAGTTAGCTGTGTCATGGACACACCTGTAGGTTTTGACGTGACAACGTATCTTTATCCTCGTCCTTATTAGTATCCATATCGTTTCCCTTGTCTATAACATATCCCTATCCCTATCTTTGTTCGAATGTTTACCTAGTACTTGTGTCACCCCTTGACCAAATTCTTTTTTAAACCAAACATGCCCACGTAGTTGCCCGTATGGCCCACGTGGCCCTTCATACAAATTTTTTTCTATCTTAATTTTGTCTTTGCATTGAGCCAAATTCAAAGAACACCTGCAAAAAACTACAACACAAACCAAACTCGTTCAGTGTTCAGCACATTTTCCAGCGAACTTTACAAAAACAAATGCATGCAAAGCCAGAATAAAAAAACGCACACTCGATGATGTCGATGCTGAAGCTGATTGTCCCGTTACTTATGTGTGTCGAGTAATTTCTCATGCAAGTAATTTCTCATTGTTATTGTAATAGAAATTAAGACTTGTATCAGTGCACTGGCAGTGTACTTCATGATATGTAATTTGATTGTATTGTTATTGTTTTTTTTTTGTTTCGTTTGATTTTTTGTCAAAAGCAACAATGAACAACATTTTGTATTTGTTTGAGTTTTTTAAGCATTGGCCCGCTCTTAAAATTTCTTGGGCCACACTGTTTTAAATCATACGAAAATTCTTGCCGTAGTCCTTGCCCGAATTTATTTTATAATCCTTATCGCAGTTCTTGTCTTGGCAAATTGTTGTTCCAATCCTTATCCTAATCCTTAACCTAAACTTTCTTTTAATCCCGTTTCTAATTCTTGTACAAATCCTAATCCAAACCCTTGTCCCACTTCTTATAACTTTCCTGATCTAAATCTGTATACAAATTTTTACCTCATCCTTTTTTCTCATCCTTGCTCTAATCTTTGTTCATTTTGGATTCTTCGCTTATATTTGTCCTTTTTTCATTTTTATTTTTATTTTTAATTTGCTCTTGCTTTTGTATAGAACATTAACATCTACCTTGGCGACATACAATAAATCTATGCAACGATGGAGCTTTAACGTT
>OX030952.1:102586715-102621422 GCA_943735915.1 Pherbina coryleti
AACTTTTTTGGAAATCTGCGCGGTAAAACGTAACTTCGTCACGTCAATAAAATAGGTGAACTTGTTTTTTGTTCACAACCGAGTTAAGATAAATTTAACAACGATTTTTAACGGAAATTTTTTAAAAATTTTATATATTAACTATTTTAAAAAAACTGAATTGCCCATTGAAAGGCCTTTAACTGAGCATCTTCTTGATCAAATTGTGTGCTGCGTTTTATTATATGTTTTGTACACAAATGACCGAGAGCTGAAACTACTAGTTTTAAGGAATGTTATATAAACAGAACTTTTTTTCAAACATTTTTGCGGTCCGCCCCGGGTGACACCAGTTTAGGGGTGACACCGTCCGGGTATTTTTTTTTTCTTATTTTGATGGAAATAAAATCGTTGAAATAATTACATCGTGTACTCAATTGGTGCTCAATGCCTTTTAAATTCCACAAATGACAATACTTTCCTCTGCTTTCTTTTCATCTGGGCTGATGTCTAAAAAGAAACTGTCGCAACACAAATTTACCTGCAAAAAAAGGACTGACTCTTGAAAAAGTTTTGATTTAAGGGAGTGGTCTTGTCCAATTTCCGCAGGATGAACGAAGCAATATACACTAGAGCCTCGAGTTGCGTCATTTCAAGTTGCTTCGTTTTCGCGTTGCGTCGATACAATATTTTGAATGTACAGTACATTATATTAAACAATAAAAAGTTATTAACAAAAAAAAAACCGACCTCAAAATCGCTACAAAGTAAAAAATAATTTTAAATAACTTTTCCCATTCATTTCTTGGTCATATTTTAAAAGCTATTTATATGTATTATAATATTGGAAATCTTATCACTTTAATTTTTTCTATTTTGTTTTATTATCATCAATATATTAATTGCTTTATGAACATAAAAGCTTTAAAGTCGGCGCTTATCTTAATATGTCGAAATCATTTTATTTTAATTTTTTCTAATTTGTTTTATCATAAAAATATTATTAACTTTATGAATATAAAAGCTTCTTAGCGATTTTTTTCTTTCAGTTGACAATTTTTGAGTAAGCTGAATGTAGCCAATGTGTTCCATGCATTATTTGTGCAGTTGTTACACACTATGTGATATTCAATAGAGCTTTACAAGCTCACCCAAACCAGTTTAGTGAGAAATTTAATGTGTACAAAGCTTTTAAAATTACTACAGTGTCACCAATGCACCAAATAGTGCACGGATGTTAAAAGATCATGATTGTGTGTCAAAGATGAGCGCCGACTTCAAAACTTTTATGTTCATAAAGCAATTAATATATTGATGATAATAAAACAAAATAGAAAAAATTAAAATGATAAGATTTCCAATATTATAATACATATAAATAGCTTTTAAAACATGACAAAGAAATGAATGGGAAAAGTTATTTAAAATTATTTTTTACTTTGTAGTGATTTTGAGGTCGTTTTTTTTTTTTTTTGTTAAAAAGTTTTTATTTCTTCCTTTTTAGAGAATATCAAATATTTTATGTAATAGTTATTCTTGGGGAAAATTTCAAACATGAAACTTTGTTCTGAAAAAATTTGTTTTGTTAATTCCTGAAAGTTTGTTGGGTATTTTTCATTTCTGCTTCTTTGAAATTTTTAGTGCCACGCCCTTTTTATAAACCCGCCCACTGTATTTACCGTACCTTATAATGATTCTTCCTAGCCCTGTGCCAAATTTCAGTTTCCAAGTATCAATATTAACCGTAATATAGTACTTTCCTTAAAGTGCCACACGCTGTGTACAATCCCGCTCACTTTTTTAATGATTCTACCTACCCACCTACCTAAATACCAAATATTAGTACGCTAGTGTAAATGTTAACAAAGATATAGTATTTTTTATAATTTTGACACGCCCCTTTGTTGAATAACGCCCACTTTTTTGGTCGTAATTTGTAGTAACTGTACCTACCCATGTACTAAATTTCAGCACCCTAGTGTCAATATTATTCGATATATAGTGTGTTTCTAATATTGCCATACTCCTTTGTCGAATAACGCCCACTTTCTTTACAGTAATTTTTAAAAATTGTGTCTACCCCTGTACTAAATTTCAGCACCCTAGTGTCAATACTATTTGAGATACATTGTTTTTTTAATATGACCACACCCCTTTGTCAAATAACGCCCACTTTATTGACCGTAATTTGTAATAATTGGGCCTACCCCAGTATTTTTACTGTAAATTTCAGTACCCTAGTGTCAATATTAACTGAAATACAGTGTTTTTCTTATATTGACACGCCCCTTTGTCGAATAGCGCCCACTTTTTTAAAAAAGGACCTCCGCGTTCATGGTATCTATCTGTTGACATAAAATTACGGAAATCGGGCAAGAGCTGTAGGAGTTATCGATGTACATACATTTAAAAAAAAAAAAAAAAAAAAAAGCGGACAAACCAACGAACTTGAGAACCTCCTCCTTTTTGAAGTCGGTTAAAAATGAAAGTGTTTTTCTCGTATATTATATGAACCCAAGAGTATTTTTGCTTTTTTTATGAAGAATATTGAAGTCTGTTCATAGGATGACACATAGATGGAGTTACTAGATTTTTTTCCATATGATTTTTATTTAGTTCTAACCTTCAAACGATACGTCAAATTTTTAGACAACACTGACTATTGATTCGTGAGTTATAGCATTTTGTGTGCAACTCTTGTTATTGAAAAAATAAAAATGGAAAAAAGTGAATTTCAAGTTTTGATAAAGCATTACTTTTTGATGAAAAAATACAGTGGAAACAAAAAAATGGCTTGATAAAAATTATCCGTACTCTGCTCCATCGAGACAAATGGTAGAAAAGTGGATTGCTGAATTTAAACGTGGTCGTACCAGCACAAATCATGCAGAGCGCAGTGGACGTCTAAATGAGACTGTTATTCCAGAAAACTTCAAAAAATTCACAAATTGGTTATGAACGATCGCAAATTGAAGGTGCACTAGCAAGCTGACATTGTAAAGATAACAGATGGTAGTGTTTTACCATTTTACACGAACATTTGGGTATGCGAAAGCTTTGTGCAAAGTGGGTACCGCGTGAGCTCACAGTCGACCAAAAACAACAACGAATTTATGCTTCAGAGGAGTGTTTGGCGCTGCTAAACCGCAATAAAATCGAATTCTATCGTTGATATGTGACAATGGATGAAACATGGCTTCACTATTATACACCAGAATCCTAAAGACAGTCAGCTGAGTGGACCGAATCCAAAGCAAGCATAGACCCAACAGTTGCCCGTAAGGTGATGGAGTCTCTATTTTGGGATGCGAAAGGAATAATATTCATCGACCATCTCCAAAAAGGAACCACCATCAACAGTGACTGACTATTACTGTGCACTTTTGAATCGATTGAAGGCTGAAATCGCAAAGTAACGAACACATTTGCAAAAGAAAAAAGTGTTGTTTCACCAAGACAATGCACCGTGTCACAAATCGATGAAAACTATGGCAAAATTGAATGAATTGGGCTTCGAATTGCTTACCCACCCACCGTATTCTCCAGATTTACCCCCCAGCGACTTTTTCCTGTTTTCAGATCTCAAGAGAATGCTTGCTGGAAAGAAAATCAAGTCCAATGATGAAGTAATCGCTGAAACTGAGGCCTATTTTGATGAGAAAGAGAAATCGTACTATAAAAATGGTATCGAAAAGTTGGAAAATCGCTATACTCGTTGCATCGCTCTCGAAGGCAACTATGTTGAATAATATAATCGAGTTTTATCAAAATTTTCATTTTTTTCTTACTTATCTTAAGTCCGTAGGATGAATGACCTGTTGTATACATACATATTAAAAATTAAACAAAAAAATTTTTTTTTTTTATGAAACAAATACAAATTTTGAAAAATTCACCACAGTAGGTGGGAAAAAATTGTAAAAAGTAGTTTGATTTATTGCTATTTATATAATATCTTTAAATGAGTTCGGTAGCTCAGAGCACACGGCGATTGTTTTATAATCGTGAGGTTGAGAGTTCGAGCCTCGATAATTTCAATGAATTTTTTCAGTTTTTTTTTTTTTAATATTTATTGAACCACTTCGTTTCTTAAGACAAATTTTGAACTGATAAAAACAAACCTTCAAAATCTATTGTCAAATTTTACACAAGACTAAAAACCAGAAAAAATTATTTAATTAAAAAAAAAAATTTTAATATACCACGTTTTTAAAACGAACTAAAAAGTATAAAATAATTTCTGCTAGAGTGAGACTTTTAGATCTCATAAAAAAGTGCGGCGTATGCTATATTAGGAGTTAAGAAAATCTTGGTTAAGAAAGCATTTGTCCACTAACACATTAAAATTTGTAATTGCTAACAAATAATTTCTTGATAATTCATCAAAGATAGGCATAGATAGGAAAATTTTTAATAAAAAAACTCGTCAGCCTTGATAACTTCGATAACATTAAAATTGAAGAATTTTGAAACCCAAGTAGAACTTACTGGACTGAACGCAATAGATTTCTACCAACTTGAATCTGCCATCCATGCAAGGAATTCTATCCTGACAGTCAAGGGACCTGAGTTAAGAAGTTAATTGTTCACTAACGTACTAGAATTGTTTATAACACTATTCTTTATAGCATGTGGGGGTTTTTTAGGGGTGACACCACTGGTTTCCGTTCCGGGTGTCACCAAGCCTAAGAACGCCACTGGTCCGCCATTTTGTAAAAAATCAATATTTTCAAAATCGGCTATGACAAGTACGAGTTTAAGTAAACAGAAAAAATAATGTTAGATTAAAATTAAACACAATGTGTGCAAAAAATGTGTTCGGAATTTGCTTTTTTTTTCATATGTTTTCAAAAGTTTTAAACACATTTGCTCTTACTTTGAAGAAATTTGTTGCAAGCTATTTTTTAAAGACAAAATTCATCAAATTAATAACAATTGTCGTCAATTTTAAAACATTTTTTTTTCAGTGTATCTAGTTTAATATTTTTAGTTTTTTTGTTTCAGATGAATTAAGGAGGAACAATCTTGGTCACCGCATTTCATCTTTTTTACACAGCGCTCTATAAAAAATGCTGTATCTTCCTTGTTATTAAATTTTTTTTAATAAAAAAAAATTAAACAATTTTTTTTAATAAAAAAAATTAAACATACTCTTGTATGTGTATATTTTTAGGTATAAAAATTCTCATTTAAAAATATCCCTTAGGTTTCCTTAAAAAAATTCACAAACAAGACCTTTTTTCGGGCTCTTCATATATAGTCCCACCCCTTAACGCCTCTCGATTACTTTTTATGGTGCTGTGTTAAGTCATTTGTTTATGCCGACAAACCAGCAACTCTTGAAGCATTGGGAGCCAATATTCAAGCCACCATTGACGCCATACAGCCAGATTTATTGGAAAAAGTAGTGAAAAATTGGACTAATCGAATGGACTATGTAACTCGGAACCGCGGTGGACATATGCCGGAAATCATATTTCAAAAATAAATGCCATCAAATTATCTACCAGATTATAATATTAAAAAATTCAATCCAACAAAATTTCTGTCTTGCATTATTATTTAAAGTTCTCAAGCTCTTAAAAAACCCCCTTTATATGAAAGAAATATGGCTTTAAAGAGCTCAATATGTCCAAACTTTACCAAAAGCTAAAAGCTTCATGAAAAAAAACATGATAATTTTTTTTTTAAATCAATAAGAGTAGGGAGAAGGAATGCATCGAATATCTATGGTTGGTGTGGCACATCCCATACAACCCAAATTTGCAATATCGAATAGCTTTGGAGTTATATATCACACAGCCTCGGAAATCGGTATTCAACCTCAAATCACACGTACCATTCCACTGGTTACATTTTATGGGCGTTAAAAGAGGGGCGTGGCACTTTTTAGCAGCTCAAATTTTCGGTATAACTTTCAAAGTATAAGTCACAAATCAATGAAACTCGGTAGGAACTTCCGGTTTAGTCATGTTTTTCGACTGAAAAAATGTAATGAGCATAAGACAAGTGAGCATGGAACCAACCATATAATTCAAAGTTTTTATATCGAATAGCTTTAGAAGTAAGTGTTCTGTATAAAGTTGACTTAAGCGGCTATGGGTTTATTTAAAGCAATTTTATTTTAAATGAACATGAAAGAAATGCTTTTTTCCCTGAAATAATTTCGATTTCAATATTTTCGCATAACCCTGTTTTGACAAATCGAATATTTGGATCACGTGCAATAAATTTAATCACAGTCACGGCTAAGTCTGACAATGCGAACATATGTTAAGATAGAACTTTTTTCGCTGTGACTGTTATTCCAAATGAGACTAATGTTAGAAGCTTGACGTGTCAAGACGAAGACACACGCTGATTGACAAATTGTCGACATATTTTTACAAATTATCTTGTTATGTAGCAACTTATGAGATACTTATTTACAAGGAACTAACAAATACATTAAAAAAAGGTGCAAACAATCACTCTAGATTTGTTGTCGTGAATGTCTTCATGTCTGTTTGTGTGTAGCTATGTATATGAAAGAAATTAATTTAATGTATATTGTTCTGATTGCCTCCTTTTAAATGTTATCCTGCTGCAACCGGAGACTAACAGTTTTTAAGCTATTAACAAATTTTTATTGGTTTTAATAAAGGACATTCTTTCCAACCCAAGCCATAAAATCCAATTAAGCGTTGCTAGCAGACCAGCAGGACGAGCCAGACCAGCAAGAAGGGGTGCAAAATGAGAAAAAATTCTTCATTGCAAAAGCTCGTCTGTTTTCAACTTCATTGTGTTCTTCTTTCCTGTGTCCGTGTCCTGTGACTGTATAGCATAGACGCAGCTAAGCACTCAATGGCACAAATTCCCATAAAACAATCATTAAAATTTTATGATGTGCTCGCATTTATTCAAACATATTCAATTCCCCTGCTCCCCGGCTCATCTATCATCTTGTCTCTTACTCCTCAATCGTGTCATCTTAGCCACAAACTGATCCGGCGTCTGCACAGTTTATATCCGCAACGTTCCGATGTTTAAACTTGGCATACTTTCCTCCCACTGCAGCAATCATTCATTCATTCACTTAGTCATTCCTTCAGTTTGACTGAAACTTTGTCTGACTGCTCCATCGCAGTGACCCAAGCAATCGAGCAAGCAACCAACCGAGCAACCGAACAACCGAGCGACAGCAGCAGTGCTGCCAAGTTAAGCTAGACTCTAATTGCCACTGATGGGAAATCGATGACAAATTCTGAGTACATGAAATATCAACTTTAAACATAATTCACTGCAAGCCAATATACTTAAAAAAAAAAAACAAAATTATAAAAAAAATGAAAAAATTTGGTGAAAAGTAATAAAATCGACGTGATAAGTTTAGTTTTTGTTTTTTTTTGTTTTTGAATACCGCTATAAACTCTGACAGCAGCGTCGCTAGCCGTGGCCAGTGACTTGCTGCAACTTGCAAACTCCTTCCTGTTCGTCTGCCTTGAGTGTCTGTGTGTGCGTGAAGGACTTGTCTGATGTCCTGCATTCTGTCTGATATTGTAATAAATTATAATTTTATGCAGCTCTTACGAGTTAAGCGTCGTTTTCCCGCTGCACTGCACCGATAATTGATCTGATGAATTTTTTTTTTTCTGGTATATTTGTAATATGGTCATTTTTATGATTTTTCATAATTGAGAATTCCTAGCTTGAACGCAGTAACTTGTTTAATTAGAAGCCATTTGTGTGAAGCTTGTCCATAGAGCATAGAAATGAGGTGGAATAATCATTGCGGTTCTGAATAGTAAGAGGAACTTCTATAGAAGATATAATATCTGAATCTTCTTTTTTTTTAATCGTGGTTAATTAATCGAAGTGGTTTTGCTTCTCCTGAAAATGACTCTTTAAGAGAGATTTGAGCATGTGATATATTGTCTTTAAAAGATTTACTGTTAGGTTAATGGCATCGAATACTGCTTCACATTCCGCAGTTAATAAAATCGAATAGTAAGAACTGAGCTGGTCTATCCTGATTATTTAAAAATTTTTTTAATAAACAACTCCTGTGCCGATTTTGGAAACATCAGAATAATAAAAATGACATTTTGGAACCCAAGAGTCCATGCGGTTTCTTCAAAATTGCTAATAAATGTGGCAGCATTGCTGGAGTTTTTGGTAGATGTTTAAGATTATTTGTCAGTTGGAAAACATAAGATGATTAACGGATATGCACTTTGAACGCCCGAACCCCAAATGGGGATGGTGCGGGTATGTAACTGACATATATATTGGAAAAAATACAAAGCTGTTATCATTGAAATCCAAGAAATGCGATGAAGAGGACTGGGTTGCTCTCGGCAAGCATCCTGTAATATGTACTACAGCAAAAATGCAAATAATTCGTTTCAAGGCAAAACTCTTTTACATACACGCAAAGCAAAAAAAAAAGCGTTTATCGCCAGTTTGCCGCAAACGAACTTAGTTTAGAAATCGTTATTTGCGAACGTTTCAACAGTTGTCATAAAAATAGTCAATTGCGAGAAACGCGTTATTTAGTTGCAGGAAATTAATTTCGTTTGTCATAAGCGCGAGTGATTTATAAATTGTTTTTCCCTTCGTTGTATAAACACAACCATACATGGGCACACTGCACTATATATTAAGTGCATTACAAATAGCAGTAATCAGTAAATTTTTACTGATAATTAAATTTTGTTTGCATTACCAGTAAATTTTAACTGATTACTGAAAAAAATTGCAGTAAAAATAAATTTTTACTGATTACTGACAATAATTACAGTAAAAATAAATTTTTACTGATCACTGAAAAAAATTGCAGTAAAAATAAATTTTTACTGATTACTGAAAAAAATTGCAGTAAAAAGTAAATTTTACTGATAACTGAAAAAAATTACAGTAAAAATAAATTTTTACTGATTACTAAAAAAAATTTCAGTAAAAATAAATAAATTTTTACTGATTACTGAAAAATGAAAAAAATTGCAGTAATAATGATAAAAAACTCTTTTAAAGGCTTCATAAATGAGAAATTTTGAAAAATGGTTGAAACCTTCACTAAAATTTTGGTTAAGGATTTTTCAAATTTTTTTGTTCTCATCTGAGCACAAATATTGTAAAAAAAATTGAACATTAAAAAGGTTTTTAACTATTGAGTGTTTTTTTATGAATATAGCTGTGAGTTTTTTTGTGCAGTGCAGTTTTAAAAAATATTTTCGCCCCTTCTCAGAAAAATTCATTTTTATATTCCGAAAAATAACACTGTCATCACCTCATTTTAACCCTGTATGCCCACATTTGAGAACTGTGTCAGTTCGAATAGTACTGCCTGGTAATTGTATCAGTTATAGTTTTATGCGTGTTATCGTTAAAACTTAAATTTTAACTGTCAATAAATAAAAAAATATAATATGAGTGAATTAAATTTCGATAGTGACGATTCCATTAATGATCCAGATTTTTGCGAACAAAATCTTCCAAGTTGTTCAAACGGTCGGGGATTACAAATAAGTGCCGATTTTATTACTAATGAAAATTATGTTTTGGAACAAAATCGATCAAATGATTTAAGTGAATCTTCAAGTAGCACACCAGATTTGTCGATGAATGAAGAATTGATTGGTGTAAATAAGGTTCTCTTTACTGAAAAATTTTTCAAAATTGTTGGAAAGGTAAATGAAAAAGAGTAGTGTTTATACCCATTTCTTATTTAATGCTGTTCAATTTTATTGAAATGTAGATGAACGCAACTCCTCATCAAAGAAGAATGTGTGGCTTGATTGCTGTTTGCCAAATTTGCGAAAAAAAAGTAAAAGGATCGCTACGTGTTAGCTCCAATTTCATCAAACATTTGAAAAAGGAACATCCACAAAAATTTTGCGAATTCAAGTCAAAAAAGGAAGAAAGCAAGCAGAGTGCAGGGCGCAAATACTCTTTCAACCGTGCTATTTTGAATTTTATTTGCAACACAACGTCATTGTCAATGACCAAAGTTTTAAAAACTTATTTCCTGGCAAAAGTATTCCAAGCAGGCGTTCAATTACAAGGTTACTTTTAGAGAGCCACAGTAAATATATCCAAGATCTTGCAATTGAGCTGGATGCAATTGAATACGTTTGCGTAACTGCTGATATGTGGTCGGGTGGAAAAAAATAATTTTTTGGATACACTTGCCATTGGATAAATACTAACAATTTTGAAAGGAAGTCTGTAGCCCTGGCTTGTCGAAGGTTTAAGGGAACCCATTCCTTTGATCGTGTAACGAAGATGATATGCGACATAAACAAGCAATATAAACTTTCAGTTGAAAAAATCGTTTATACAATACCTGACAATGGATCAAACTTCATTAAGGCATTTAAGGAATTTGGAGTTGAATTGAGTAAGTCAGATAAACTTATTAAATCATTAGATAAGTATATCAGATATACTTATATATTCCAAATAAAACGTTTTCTATTGTTGATTTTCATTGATTTAGGACCTATAAATGAACAAGACAGTGATGAGGAAACTGACTCTGGCTCCGATTCAGATGGCTCGATGGATGCTTCAGGTCCTCAATTTCGATCTGTAACTCCACGACTGTCGAAGCATTTTCCGTGTGCAAGCCACACTTTAAATCTTCTGGCTACAACCGATTTTAACAAAGTTATAAATTCTTCAAGTCAGGATACAAAAAATATTCATAAAAGGTCTTTCAACAGGTACAAATTTACTTAATTTCAACTGCAGAGTTTCCAGATCTATATTTTTCTTTTCTGTATAGGTGCACACAGCTTTGGAATAAATGCAACAGACCAAAATCTGCAGAAATAATCAATGCAGTAATAAACGCCAATTTGTCAACTCCATGCATAACAAGGTGGAATTCACTTCATGATTCCGTTAAGAAGTTGCTGCAATACAAAACAAATTTAGCGGAATTGTGTTATCGTCTAAAAATGCCCACCATTCTCAATGATGAGCTTGAGTACTTGGAGGAATACATACAACTTATGGGGCCTATTGCAGAAGCGATAGATTTTCTTCAGGGCGAAAAGACCATGTATTTTGGTTACTTTGTCCCTACTATAGTGTCTTTAAGAGTAAAAATGCGTCGCTTGGAGTCAGCGAGTTTTAAATATTTAGCCGAAGTTAGCGAAAAAATGCAAGAAGCCTTACTTAAACGATTTGAGAAATATTTCACGATGCAGCCTGAAGCTTGGGATGCTGTTATTGCTGCTATATGCGTTCCTAATATAAAATTACGATTTTTAAAAGCTCTCTTAGAAACAGCAACAACGCAAACAGAAGAAGAAGTGAAGAAAATGTTCAACACTTATGTGGTAAAGTATGGCAAAATAGCCGATGTGGAAACTCGTGTTCTGCCTCAAACACCACAAAAATCATTCCTTGATTTCGGGGAAGAAAGTAATGGTAAACTTTTTCACTTAATTTTCCATTAAATATTTGTATTAATATGTGTATTTGTATATCTACTTTAAAAGGTGTTAGCATACAGTGTGTTTCCACTGACTCGGAAAATTATCTACAGGAAACAATTTTATACCTGGTCGAACGAGACACAACGACAAATTGTCTAAAAAATGATCCAGCAATTAAAAACGTTTTTATAAAATACAATACCCCATTACCTTCATCTGCACCTGTAGAACGGTTGTTTTCATTCGCTGGGATTGTTAATCGTTCCAGAAGGCAAAAGCTCAGCGATGTAAATTTTGAAATGCTTGTTTTAAGAAAAGCTAACAGCGTATAGCAAGTATATAATACATGTCTAAAAGAATAAAAAATGAATCGCTTTTTTTTTAAATGATTTAATGAATTTATTTATGGGGTGTGCATTGATTTTTAACTACCAGTAGCTATTTTCAGTAATCAGTAAAAATTGTACGGGTAATGCAAATGAAATTTCATGATCAGTTAGAATTTATTTTTACTGAAATTTTTTCCGAAAATCAGTAAAATTTTTTTTTACTGAAATTTTTCCTGGAAATCAGTAAAATTTACTTTTTACTGCAATTTTTTTCAGTAATCAGTAAAAATTTATTTTTACTGCAATTTTTTTCAGTGATCAGTAAAAATTTATTTTTACCGTAATTATTGTCAGTAATCAGTAAAAATTTATTTTTACTGCAATTTTTTTCAGTAATCAGTAAAAAATTTACTGGTAATGCAAACTAAATTGCATTATCAGTAAAATTTTACTGGTAATGAAAATTAAATTTCATTATCAGTAAAAATTTATTTTACTGTAATTTTACTGGTACTGCAAAGTGCCCATCTATGAACACAACGCTTATAGTTCAGAGTTACTTTTAGGACAAATGGTTACTACATAACAATCCTTAATACGTGGAAGGAGAAAGCAACAGATTTGCGATGAGTGGAATCCATAAGAAGACGGACGGACATATGGAGAAAGGAAATTAATATAATAAATAATAATGACGAAAATAGCCTGCGTTAGTTAGTATATATATATATTTAAGTAATTTGATGACAACTAAATATCCGTTTGAGGCAAATATAACTCGCAAACGAAGTGTAGTTGGTGAATTTTCAGTTGCTTTGCGTGTAAGAGTTCCAAAACTCTTCTGGATGCCCACGCCTCGGCAGAAGAGAATAACGATAAGTCCAAAGAAATTTTCTATGAGCTTCTTCAAGACGCCAATGAGCGCTGCACCCCGTACGACATAAAAATCGTGCTTGTTGACTTCGGAATGAGACTGATTGATATTCCGGCAGAATATCAACATTTATAAGGCTACCTGGCTGTCTCCTGATCAAAAAACGCGCAACCAAGTAGATCACGTTATGATTAACGGAAAGCACTCTTTGAGTATTTTAGATGTAAGGCCTGTATGACACTTCATTTTTTTGTCCAATTTTAAAATCTGAAAACAAGTGGCGGAAGGGCAAGACAAGTATGTATATAAGTGGCATATTTTTTTTTTTCTGACAAGGAGCTACACAAAAAAAAAGTCTGGTATGTTAAAATAAAATTGTTTTCAACTAAACAAGACTCTTGTTCATAAACAACCATCAATAAATCTTGTCAATACAAAGATTTGAGTATTTTCTAACTATTATATGGATGCTATAACGAGAATAATTTTTTATTAGGTAATATTTTCTGAAATAAATTTAACAACACTGACTTTGTTAATAATACCAGCAATTTTTTTTTTTGGGTATAGTTACGTTGAAACTAGAAGCTCACAAGGAGTTGACAGCAAATATTTGATCGAAACTTAACGAGTAACGAATTGAGAGAAACGTCAAAAACAATGCATTAAAAATGCAGTTCTTCTCACATTTTTTCTCCAATTCGTACTATATGCGTACTCACTCACACCAATTGAATCCAATTGAATGTCATAGCCAAGATCCGTACACGTCTATTCGCAACCAAGAAAACGCGCAATCCAACACAGAGAAAGCCAGACGACGAAAAGTGCTAGTCCAGGGTGGCATTCCTATCTCCGTCAGTATATAAGTGATCCGAGTTTATCGGACAGCTCCCATACTGTAACGAGCATCGGCGTTATATACCTAAATGATTGAAGTGTTTGTAGATTAATTTTAACTGTATATAAACGGCTTGACTTCAGTCGATTTTTTGAAAGGATGTGTGCTTTCACAATGCGAATTTTCAAAGATGGATTAGCATTACTAAAGGGTTATTCATTTAGAGGTTTTTTTTTTGGTGTCATGCTGTCATCTTATTTTTAAACAGTATTGTTTGACAATACATCATGGAAAGAATCAAAGACTCACGCGCCACTATCGTCTGTTGACTATTGACTATTCGCAAATTTGAGTCTCAGCGTACGTTATAGGATGATACGTGACCGAATAGACCACATTCAGCTTGTAGTGAGAAAAATATTGCGGCTGAAGACCGCTGTTACCTTGCAATTCGACGAAAGGCCCAGCGTTTTATAAATCCAAGAATTGAAGATGCTTTTTTACAAATTTTATCAATATTAATACTAAAAGACATCTTAGAATCCATGCATACACCAAGAGCATTCATGACATCCAAAGTAGTATCTTTAATGTGGTAATCAAACAATAAATTTTTCCTTTTTTGCGAAAAGGTCATAGTTTGGCATTTTTCTGGATTTAGAAACATATTATTTTTAGAACACCAAACCTCAAAATATTTGAGATCAAACAGGAGTAGTTCTGAGTTGTCTTGAAAATATATTGTGTTCTGTATATTTTCATATCATCTAAATAAATAAGCAGATGAGAGTGTTTCATGATGTGAGTTACATCATTAATTACTAAATAACTGAAGTGGACAAATGTGGCTACCCTGAAGTGCGGCGGATTCCGCAACAAATTCAGAAGCCAATACACTTCGGAATCGTATTTGATAAGATCGCTCTGACTAGAGCAAATCACACAGCAGACTAGACAGACTGTTTCGTTGGTCGCTACATCAACTCATCAGTAGTCTTGCATGACTTTTCACTGTGTTCCACGCAAGCTACTTAGGTCGTACTTATATGAGAAATTTTATCAAAAGCTTTACTTAAGTCGGTGTAAATACAGTCGACCTGGTTACCAGATTCAATCGAGATTAAGCAAAATGTTGTAAAATCGAGAAGATAAGACATAGTGGATCTACCATTAACAAAACCATGCGGAAGAGGCGATAATACTTCTTCTTAGGGAAACTTAATGCAATCGTAAACAATTCGCTCAAAAAGTTTGGTAATCGATGAAAGATTAGCGATGAACCTATAATTTACGAATTCAATCCTGCAACCTTTGTTATAATTTCGAATAATAAATAAATTTTTCCAATAAAGTGGACAATAACCTTCATTAATATATTTATTAAATAATAAAAAGAAAGGTTGACACAAAACGGAACCTCATTGAGTTATCACTGCGACAGGAATTCCATTAGGTCAAGCGCCAAAATCCTCTTCGATTGATCCAAGAGAGGATTTTATATTCCATACTTGAATATATCTTCTGGGAAAAAAGATATAGGTCCCAAAGAAGCATTGGGTATGGAATTCATATATTCAAAATACCTCTCATCAGGATCAAAAGAATTTCAACAAAATGACTCTTAAATAAGATTTGCAAATAAACCACAAATTATAACGGGATCGTCAGTCAACAGCTTTGAATGATGAAGGAAATCCATCGAATTTCTTCTTTGTATGTCAGGTAGTATGGAAATACTAACAATAACGGAAATTTTTGTGGGACTAATGAATTATTAACCCCCTACTCATTCAGAGTATTCAATAAAAAGTAATAGTAATAAGCGGCCTAGGTAGTCAGCAGTAGCGCGCTTGACTGTCATCCGGGGTTCGAATCCCAGTCAGGCTATAGTCCTGCGCTTTAACCTTTCTGCATATCTTTCCTCATTTCTCTTCAACTGAAACTGGAAATTCATCAATATTTATGATATAAAAGTGGTGACATAAAAGTGAAATTTATTGTTGGTGGTTGAAAAATTTGTGAATGGGATTGGCTTACACTAGTCAAAAAAAGTCTGCGTACAAGGTTGATTAACACCCCTATTATGAATTCATATGATACCGATAAACGCTTGCATTCTGTTGTGTGGTATTACGAAATTGCGTTTATCGTATTAAATCCGATAGTAAGCGTTTGTTGTTTATCGTAAAATATGATATTACGAAACGATACGTATCGGGTTAGCTGTTCAATTTCATACGTTTGCAAGCGGTTCACTTTTCTTGGCCGATAGTTGAAATTGTATATAAATTTTTTTAATTTTTTTTTCGAAAATTAGAATGAAAGTTGCAAAAATACTATATATTTAATAATTTTTAAATAATTATGAAAAACTATATGAGCTACTTACATTGTCGAGATCATTTCTAAAGGATTGAAAGCATCCCTCAACTGCCTTCTTTCCAAAGCTCTATGCGTGTCTCATCGCTTTCTCCACTAATATAGAACGCAATGGATATAATCAGAAACATGTTTATATATTTTATTTTTAAACTTTTTAATATGTTGAAATAACTCAAGTTTGAGAATTCCAGCTGTTTTCCCTTAAATCACAGTAAAATGTAAATAAAAATGACTGTAATTCACAATAGTCTATCTATCGGTCGTATGAAAGCGATAATACGAAAGCTAGATTTTTACGATACGCTTGTATGCGTCTATCGTATATCGTATGAAAATCCATAATATGGGTGTAAATTTATTAAAAAACAAAAAAGAAAAAAAAAAACAAAGTAAGTACCTAAGTAAGAATACAGGAACGTAAATATATTTTATATTTAATCAATCAAATTTATTTCTTATGTGGTAAATAATTTAGAGAACAAACTCAAACAAAGAAAAAAAAAAAAAAAAAAAAAAAAAAACAAAAACAAATTCATAATTAAAATAACCATCAGAAAAAGACTGCGTACAAAACAAAATTAACCATAAAAAACATTGTTATTTGCTGTTTTTTTGACGTGTTAATAGCTTGTTGGGTATCCTTTCCGCTTAAGAGCCTCCGCTAACCGTTTCGGCATAAATTTTACTAGCTTAGCCGTTTCTTCTCTGGTAATATTGTTCCATTCTTCAAGAAGAACGTCTTTCAGCATACTTTTCGAGATTATCATAGGTTATGCTGGCGAATCTTACAGTCCAATAACTCGCACAAATGCTCTGTTGGATTTTAAGGCCGGGAACTGTGATGGAGTTTTCAATTGTTCGGGACATTCGAGAGCAACCAAAGCTTGATTATTTCAGCAGTGTGCCTTGGATCGTTGTTCTGCCGGAAGTAGAAACAATTTCCCAAATGTAGTTTTTCAGCACTTTGTCCCAAATATGTTTTGAGAATGTCTAAATAAACTCATTTGTATATAATGGGCTCTATAAACTCCAACTGCCCCACTCCCTTTGCGGCCATATACCTCCAAACTATGAGTCCACCGTCACCATGCTTAACTGTGGCCGTCAGGTTTTTCTTATTGAGAGCAATGCGGTGTTTTCTTCAAAATACGTCAAATTTACTTCCCTTGATTCCAAATATACAGAACTTGCTTTCATTAGAAAAAATCTTGCTCCCAAAACTGTGGTGGTTTGTTTATGTTATGAACGCAATCCGTTTCTACCGGTTGAAAAGGCAAATTATCGACTTCCTACGGGCAATGCGGCTACGATATTTAATTTTAGAATCTTGCACACGGTATCGTTACTAATGATTTTCTGGAACTTTTCTTGAACGTCCTGAGCAATTATCGATGCTGTTATTTTCGGATTTTGACTCACGCATTGAATATTGTAACAGTTTTCTCGAGTGGTTAACACTTGCCCCAGATTCAAAAGAAACATGTGCTTCTTTGGCTTTTCACTACGATTAAAACATCCTACACATCCTTTCCCACATCATCATTCATCATGATCATCATGATCATCATTCCATTTCGAGACAAGACAGATTTGAATGGAAAAGTAAAACACCTGAAATCCTTGGTCTGAATAGAATTCTATAACAGGTGAAAACTGTAAGAAAGTAGTAAAAAACAAACCAGATGTAGACATAATTATAATTCCCCTTATTTTCCGCTTGAAAAAAATGACAATGAAAATTTTGTCAATAAACCGCTTAAAAATTTATATATATATTTTGAATTAAAAGAGAGTTTTTAGTGGCTATATAAGTGAAATTTTAGAAAACCTTGTGAAAAGACAGCGTGGCAATAAATATGTAAAAAAAAAATACTTCGCTTACCCCACTTTGAAGATTTTCTAACGTAATAACAATAAATTCAGTTCTTATCATCAGCCAGTAAGTTGCAGCGTATTTCCAAAATTCAGTCTTGATCTTAATGTATACGTACCATTAGTTCCATTGCATTGCATTAAAGTACGTGGCCAAAGAACTAGTTGCTCTAATGCGTCACAAACACACACTCCACAAGCCCACACTTACAAGAATGCATCCAATTATTTCTTAATTGCAGCACCAACACCACAACGCAAGCCATCGCAAGCTTGCATGCCTCAAATAATTCTAAGGAATTGTTCAATCTTTGCAGTAGCCAGGCCCCGACCACCAAAGCCGCTTAAATAAATACACAGACAATAGCGCCGCACCGCCAACTCAACCACCACTATAACTACCACCACCACCACCACCACCACCACCACCACTATTACCATCAAGGCCAGCCAGCTACCACCAAAGCAACACCGGTTAACTCGAGCCCATAATTAATTTGCGGATTATGGTTGCATTTAAAGCGGCGGCATTGGGTGCAAAGGAAACGCATTACCTCTACAATTTATTCTAGCATTTATCTATATTAAGTTGCCTGCTCATTTGCAGTCTGTCCAGTATTAGTCTATCTGTCTGCCGATCGGTCGAACGGTGTGTCAGTCTATTTATTCAATAGACCGCCAATCCATGCAGTCCATTGTTTGTCTGGATATCTATGCATTCAGCCATACAAACAAACAAACAAACAAACTGACAGACACACACACGCACACACACTCACATACATACACTCACACAACATACCAACATTCATTCATGCAGCCATCCATTCAATATGCTTGCTTAGACGGTTTATCCTTTTAGATCCGCTTTGTTGTTGTATAATATTGCATAATGTGTGTTCAGGATTTGATGCTTTGAGTTTTGTATCCCTTGCATTGAGTTTTTTTATTTGCTTTTTTTCTTATTTATTTTTTCCCTTAGGTTTTTGATTCCTTTGGGCAACTCACACTGGACAAGCAGGGCGACCCTTGGCCCTGAACAGTAATTTGAGTTTGACATTTGTGTCAATATTTGGTCACCAATCGTTGTCGGTTGTCTCGGTGAAAGATGTGGCGATGGATTTATTTTTATATAGAAAAATATACACATCACAATGTTGACATATGTGGGTGTGTGTGTGTGTGTGCGTGTAGTGCCTGATAAAAGTCGTGCGTGTGCATTGTCTTTATAGCGTGTTGCGCAAAAGAGTGTTTTTTTTTTAATCCAAAGTAGTTTATCAGCAAACTTCGTAATTTATTATTTACATTATTTGTTTCTTCTTAATTGCTATAATTGAAGAACTCTACTGCTATGTATGTGGCACTTTGGAGATAAGTACATTTACCGCACTTGCGGTACACAATGCTACTATCTGTGGTTTTGATCAATCTATCTATTTTCTCGCTTTTCGTTTTCCTTCTGGCGACTGAGTTTGACTTTCTGGTCTATTTTTAACCCCGAGCTCACTAAATTCATTATGTCAAGGTTCTAGTACTTTTCAACGTACTTATTTATACAAACATTTCTCTTTAATTTTTTTTTTAATATTTATAATTTAAAAACCTTAACTTTTATATACATATATCTAAAACAAAAACAAAAATTCGTTATATTCCGTTTAAACATTCGTATTTCCATGACATTTCCACCCCTATCTCTCAAGAAGAGAATTTGTTAGAATTTCTCAGAAACGTTTCATCACTTACAGATCATTTACATGGATACTCTCAGTTTTATATTCGGAGTCATCGTGTTATGAGACTAGTAATATTTTTTCATAGCAGTATTTTGAACACGAGTATGTATTTTAGAATTTTTCATATATAACGTCACTTTGAAAGTTTTTTCTCGTGAGTTAAATCATCAACATATACGTTATTCGAGATAGTGAATATAACCAGCCCTCTTTGTAGGAGAACATATGTACCCTTATCACCCCCCCTACCCCCGCCCCCTGTTAGAACATACATATGTACCATTATTCCAACACTAGTGATGTGTCATCATACAATACTCCCGTTAGTAAAATTTCTCAGACCCCTATAAGGGATCCCCCGGATAATCTTTATATAAAACTATTCTGCACACGGCTTTGTCACTGAACACCTCCTAAACGGCTGGACCGATTCTGATGCAATTTTGTGTGTGTGTGTGGCTGGGTCTTTAGATAGTTTAGGTGCAAAGTTTTTAGGTGGCGCTGTTGTTGCTGTGGCAGTGTTTAAAGGGGTATTTGAGATTATAACTCAGAAACGAAATGAGAAATTGTCACGATTCTTTCACTACACCATTACTTTTTATGCAAACAAAATTACGAAAATACAAAATGAAAAAAAAAAATCAACACAAAAAAAAAGAGTTATAAAATTGTGGCATATTTTAATAAGTTTATTTCTTTTATAATTCTTAAAAAACATATTTTTTAAGAATTATATTGTGAGCTTAATGCCAAATAATTCATGAAGCAACAGGTTGCTACAACAACAAAGTTCTTTGCAGAACTTAAACCAAGCTGACTAGACCATGGTTTCGTCGGACGCTACTCCGACTCATCAGTAGTCTCAGTGGTTCTAGCAGTCCACTAACTTTGACAAGCTAATAGGCGCAAGATCAATAAAACCAAAGAGGAATTATAGAAGCGCTATACTTTGTCAAAGCAATGTTTTTCTACTCTTTTGCTAGTCGCAAAATTTCAAAAAGTTGACTGCATTGATTCTGCAAAGATTTTGTTGTTGCGCTTTTTTGTTTACTTCTTTATCACGTATCAATCTAGGTTCCAACATTTTGTTGGTATTAAACCATAGAAGGCGTGAAGAAGGTTTTTTTTTTTGTTGTTGTAGCAACCTGTTGCTTCATGAATTATTTGGCATTAAGCTCACAATATAATTCTTAAAAAATATGTTTTTTGATGTTGATGTTGATGTTGATGTTGATGTTGATGTTGATGTTGATGTTGATGTTGATGTTGATGTTGATGTTGATGTTGATGTTGATGTTGATGTTGATGTTGATGTTGATGTTGATGTTGATGTTGATGTTGATGTTGATGTTGATGTTGATGTTGATGTTGATGTTGATGTTCGCATTGGTTGTGCTCTAATTTCAATTAATCCAGCAAAAGTGATGCATATGCGTCACATTAGCCGGTTCCCTGAGGGTTTTTGACACGCCGTCAAATTTTTTTTTAGTTTTGTCATATGCCCGAAGACCTCACCTTTGTTTACGTTCCTTAAAATTTACCGTTGCACCAGTAGTCACGGAGTTAAAAAATCCATGCAACGTTTGATTGCATTATGTGATTGCATCCCTGAAATCATGACAACAAAATTTTTTTTGTAATTTAGTTTTGAAGCGTAATAACACATCCCTGCTGTCGTAAAACAAAATTTACTGTAGCACTCCTCCTGAGTGAGTAATAATTCCATGCAACGATAATACATTTCTGTTACATAAGCTGCTATATTCACGACCTGACGACGCCGGAATTTTTTTTTTATTTTTGTCGTAAAGCCATGTATAAAAACTTTATTTTGCTTTTTAAACTTTTATCGTAGGTTATATACCCATTGAGTAAAAATTCAATGCAACGCCGCACATTGGTTGAAGAGTGACCGAAATTAATTTTTTTCATGTTCGCCGATTTGGATAATTTTTTGGTATTTTGTTGTCAGATATCTGAATATTATGATTCCTTAATATAAGGCTGATATATTCATTTTTTGTTTGGACAGACATGCTCGAAGTTCATATGTGTTCGCTTGTTTAAAATGGCATGCAAATTTACTGTATATTCAATCTTTTGGTACAGTCACAGTAATCTTATCATTTGACTTTGTTGTATATTTTCGTAAGTGACAATTGTCATAGATGACATTTGCATTAAAAAAAGTTGGAAAAAGTACCATATAAAAAATTTCGTAGAACGAAATATAAACAACATCACAATTTCTATGTTCATCAACTTCAGTGTACTGCATCTTTTTAGCCCTGTGGAGCCCTGTTTAACGAAAAATGTCAAGTTACAGGTTGAAGTCTCAGCTAAAAGTAAAAAAAAAATTCAGCTGCTTCTACTTGCTCCTTTCCAAAAAGAACAGTAAAAACTATAAAGTGATTAAGTAACAAAACATGAATTTTGGTTCATGCTTGTTGTTATTGCCATAGGCTGAGGAAGCCTATGCAAAAAAAAACCGCGCCGAGAAATGTTAAATAAGGTCAAACCCCCGCAAAACAATAACAACTCCTCGGTCCAAAATTGAGGACCGGAATTTATGAAAATTAAACTCACGAAAAACTATAACAACTTCTCGCTCCAAAATTGAGGACCAGAATTTAGGAAAAAAGTTACACAAAAATTGAAATGGCGGCAAATAAAGCTGAAATTCAGAAGAGATTAAAGTTGACACTGGGCATAAATGTGGACGCAGTGAAGCAAGGTATGGGCACAACCAACGATGGCAATGCGGCAAGAAGGTTTTTTGAAAATACAGCTAAAACTGCAGACGTAATTGGCATAAAAGAAGAGCTAATACATAGATTTAAAATTATTTTGGCCACAATAAATTGTAATGCAGCGATCGACACTAGCAAATTTCATATACTTATATTGCATGGATACCGCCAAGTTGTTTGTTGATCTTTATGGCTGGTACTACATGACTGTAACTGTGCATAAGATTCTGGTGCATGGTAGCAAAATTATAGCAGAAGCTATTCTGCCAATAGGTATGTCTCTATCTAAAGGCCCTTATTCAATGATTTCATTTTAATTTTTTACATTTTAATTGATTATTTGTATCAGGTATGCTGTCCGAGGAAGCTCAGGAAGCGAGGAATAAAGACTATAGAGCCTATAGATTATATCATTCGCGAAGAATTGGACGTGTAGCCACTAATGAAGACGTAATGCATAATCTTTTATTGTCTTCAGACCCATTTATAAATACATTTCGCTCAAAGCTGCAAATCAAAAAATTGGAGTACGATAATGATGTTAAAAAATTATTAAAAGACTATGCTTAAATTACTTATTCATGTTTGTTTTATTTGGTTTTTTCTATGGGAGGTGGGCGTAAAAGTAGGCGGATCAGGTATATATTTTTAGGAGCCCATTCTACAATTAGAATATATATTTTTTGTGAAAATTGAGTTGATGCAGTAAAAATCAAGGGAGTTATGCCACTTCTTCAATACAAGTTGTATGGGAAGTGGGCGTAAAAGTGGGCGGATATTTTTCAAATTTCACACAAATGATTCTGAGTGTTTAAAAATGATATGTGCTAAAAAACAATGCCGTAGGTCAAAATTTAATTTTCTCTTTGTATCGGAGGTGGGCGTAAAAGTGGGCGGAACATTTTGATTTTTCCATTGTTTTCTTGGTTCAAACAAAAAATGCCTATGTACCAAGTTTAATTGTCCTTCGACAACTCCTTCTATTTTTAGCCGCTCGTTCTATGAACTTCAACCAATGTGCGCCGCTGCATGAATGTTGCGTTATCGATCTTTGAGCGGCTCTCTCAGCGTCCCCATGATGTCAGAAATTTTTTGTCTAATTATGTTGTGAGGACTTCCAGTAGGCCTTTATTGGCGTATCGTATTTTTAATCAGATTTTTATTCAGTAATAGGCAGAGACCGTCGTCTGATGTATGTATCTTAAAAGTGAGAGCTGCTAGTTCTCAATAAACCAAACGGATTCGTTTCGAATTCGAGGTGAAATCGAGAATCGAGATCTCGTGTATTTAGTTCGAAAACGAAATTCGTTCTACTTTCGTTTTGGAATCCGCGAATGGAAGAAATTCACACTTCGTTTTCGAAACGAGATTTTTAGAATAATCGAATCGTTTTCGAAACGAAATTTTTAAAATAATAGCATCGTTTTCGAAGCAAGATTTATGAACAATCGGATCGGTTTAGAAACGAGATTTTTTTAAATTTACTTGTATTCTCAAATCTTAGGATTTCTATAGTCTTCTTATGAAATCAATGCTTTGTAATAGTATTTCTAATAGATGCCAAGAAAATTTATGGAGACTTCGGGTATAACTGATTAGTTTGAAGTGTAAGGAAAATCTCATGAGAAAGGTGTTTGCTAAGGCATCTACAAATTATCGACACACTTACAGTATTCTAAACTCGTTCACTTGTCTGTTCTGTCACAAGACAGTTTTCTTGTCGCATTTTCTGTTACAATGATCTAATATTTTATGTTAAAACCAGGACATAATGACCTGAAGAAATTCACCTGCATTTTTTGGAACAAAGAAAAAGAGTTTAGTTGTCTTTCAGTGCCTCAAAGTAAAAAATATCATGGGTTATTCCACCATTTTGTGCGAGAACCAAAAATGATATAAACAAGATTCCGCGTTCCGTAGTCCCGTTATCTAATGCTGTCTTTCTCAATTGACTGCATCACGTCACGCATGCAGAACATAACAAAATTAATGCAACTGTGCGATCACTTAGGCAAATTGAAGAAATTGAAAATAAATTCTTGTAGAAAAGTAAAGCAAAAACAACTACTCTTCTGTATAAAAAAATGGATATTTTCGTATTCGAAAAAATGTAAATTTTTCAAAATTTCACGATTTTTATCGCCTAAACCATTCGAGATCGACAAAATTTTATTGCACCAATAGGTTTAGGAGATCCATGTATACATATTATAAGTATGTATATATTATTATAAGTATATATTATAAGAATAATAAAAAAAATATTTAGGTTTGGACCCTTAAGTAAAATTAAAATGCATGAAGTTAACGTAAACAAAAGCTCTGGGTGACATCATGCCCTCTCTCTCTCATTTGCGAAACGCGTAATCTTGCATCTTTCATGCTTTCATGGTCCTCGCCCACTTCGTTAGAGTATAAATAGCTCACTTCGCTTGTCAGTAATATCCTCGTCATTATCGCCTTTTTATACAGAAAATATATGAATCAAGAAATTTTTCGATTTTAACGTAAACACAAGAGTAACTTCTACACCACCAAAGATTTTTCAGAGACTTTATCCATAAATAATTGTCACTCATTATTAGAAAATTCGTAAGTTTGATTCGAGAAATTTTGTTTTACGCTATATGCGCCCTTAGCCATCCACCGAGCATGATTGATAGCTCCTGATAGTCTTATATTCTCGTATTTGGATATGTTTTTATTTAGACTGAGCCAGTCAATTAGGCTTGGGTAGTTCATGAAGGAACTAGTTCAATTGAACGATTTCCACTCATGAACTATGTGAACAAGTTCAGTGTTTCTCGTTCTTTTAGTTCATTTTAGTTCAATTGATATTGCAGCGAGTAGGAACAAAACGAACGAGAGCAAAAATAACTAAATTTACCAAGCTATGGTTTGAGTCCTTGGTGTGAGACACTTTTTGTGTCTGCACTAATATATAGAAATGGTGGATTTGATGACTTCACATATTCATATCAAGTTTGTTTAATTTTATATAATTGGACGTGAACGAGTAAACGAAACTAATTAAAGCGGGAAGTTCATTCACTGCATATGCATATGCGTCCGTCTACTCGCTGGCACAATTTACGCAAGAAAATTATGGAAGAGTTCAATGATTGCGTTTTACGTTCAGACTAAGCACGGCTACAAACTTGTAAAATATTTGGTGTGTTCTTAATGGTGAATTTTTTATAGTATTTACAAAAATACTTAAAATGTCTTCATTTATTATTAAAAAAATCTCAAATCCTGAGTACAAAAAGGTTCTTTTGAGAAATTAACAATGAAAAAAAGTATGGACATTTTTAATTTTTAAGATATATTTAGAAGAGCCATCCCTAAAAGTAATGAGTTTCTGACTCTTTTCTTTTATTTCTTCTCTCTGTTCGTTATAAGTAACGAGCTGTCAAAAAACGCAAATTACGCATGAAAAGTTGAAATATTTTCGACTTTTCTTGCGTAGCGAGTAAACGGACGCATATGCAAATGCAGTAAATGAACTTTCATCTATAAGTTTTCACATATTTCTATTGCATTGCGTTCAGCGAGTAGACGGACGCATATGCATATGCAGTGAATGAACTTCCCGCTTAAAAGACCAATCGAACTAAAAGACCAATCGAACTAGAAGACCTAACGAACTAAAAGAACTAACGAACTAAAATAACAAACGAAGTAAAACATACAGCGAACAAAAAGAACGAACGAACTAAAAGAATTAAATGAACGAACTAGTTCATTACATACGATTGAACTTAAAAGAGCGAACTTTGTGGTGAACTAAAATGCCCAAGCCTACAGTCAATAGGGGTTTTCACTATTCAGTGCATTTGGCTGTGCATTTAAGCATGAGCAAAAATCCATGCTTTTTTTCTCATTGTATGTAAATTTTGTTAGTGTAAAGAGAAAAAAAGCATGGATTTTTTGCTCATGCTCAAATGCACAGCCAAATGCACTGAATCGTGAAAATCCCTAATATAACAACATTTCAATTTGGACATGCTATGTGTTTTTATTCTGACTTCTGACATCTTCCCTCCAAGGACTGTATGGTTTGCCTATTAAATTATCCCAATGATCCATGAAATTTGCAGAAATAAATATCATCCTGATACAGATGTTTTAAATAATTCTAGAAAAGATAGTTCTTTCAATACAAGTTCATATTTTACTTTATTTGATAACAACATGGCATACGTATAACAGTTTTCGTTTCAAAAATTTGATGCTCCTCCTAAGACAAATCAAATTTTGAGGAGAAACATACAGAATAACTTCAATCGGTTGAGATTAAGGTTCTATTCTGGACACAGTCTTGATTTCATATGTTTACATATAAAAAAAAAAATAAATAAAAGAGTCAGGACTTAGGTTATATAAGGTTTAAGGATATGAGTTCAACCTTTCCAGGGTAAAAATAATAGCCAACCTTAAGTCTACAAAATTAACTTCCTAGGCAACACAAATTCGGGATCGTTTTTGAGCTTCATTCTTGAATAGCAGCCATTCCATTTTGAACGTATCACTCATACGGGTTGACCACCTCCGATGTTGCTCAAACTTTCAGAATTGAATCTTCTCATGAATTAAAAACATTAATTTGAGTAAAAAAATTTTTACATTTTTTTTCAAGTTTTTACGTAACATTAAAATTTCGCCAAATTGGGAGAAAATGTGGAATTGCCTTACTCTAGAAAAATCATATATTCAACAAAACTAACTCGATTTTCACGTTTGAGATATTTTCGAAAAGACAATAAATAGTTGTTTTTTATAAAAATATAAAAAAAACAAAATTATTTTTTTAAGTTTCTTAACTTCAAGGTCAAATTTTGCAAGTCATAAAAATAGGGTTTTTCCCCACTCTAAAAATTGAAAAAAAATATTTTCAGAAAGTTCATTTCATTAAATTTTCATCTGCCAAAAATCATTTGGGTGTTATTTTTCTTTATATTTTAATAATTTATTTAATATTTTTTAAACGACCACCTACCATACTACTTCCATACAACCATGTACATTAGACTGTACCTCAAAAAAACGTGCGCCGTATACCAGCGAATATGACGCATTTTTGCAAGACAATTACGAAAGAAAAACGAGACAAAAACAATGATATACCAAACTTTAAAATCCGACTGAAAACACCAGAGATATGAAGAAATATGTCAATGCGCGACCCCTACGTTCGGTAAAAAAAAAACTTTGAAAAAAAAATGGCTGATAGATAAAAAAAAACCATTTGATATGCTAATTCGATTTTCGGGAATTTCCCAAAAAATTCAAGTTACGACGAAGTTGAAAGACGGGATATCATTGAATTAAAAGAATGTTATTAACAAGTCATATCCATACATAATATAAACAAAACCTCGAGATAGGGAATTTCACGATGACAATTCCCAGGCTAATTCCGGCTGCCTTGAGTTGAACTTCTTGCTTGGATAACTTTTCGTGATGAAATTTAAATGTCATTATTTTAATAGCTGATGGAAGTACTCGACTATGTAGCAAAAAAGAATTGAGCCTATATGACGGGTGTTTTTAAAATATTAACACTATATGATTGAAGTACGATTTTTAACATAGAGAAAAATTGTAGGAAAAAGACTTTTGAGTTGATACTTATAAGTTTAATAAGCTGTCCATTTCAGCCCTTGAAAAGAATTTGACTGGGTATGATCTAATTGTGTTGTGCGTGTTATTAAATGTTTGAACATAATTGATCGAGAACTGGACCTACTAGTTTTATGCCGACTCCAAACGGCTAATGTGCATGTTCTCAAGAAGCTTTACATGGCATTATTTTACTCTCTGAGGTTTTCCATTGTCTGCAGAAAGGTGACAGCCGAACAGAAAAATTAATTCAATTGAAAAAACTTTCTGCGTCAGATGGAATTGAACCAGGGTTCTCTGGCGTATGGGTCACGCACTCTACCCACTACGCCACATCTAACTTTAGGCTTCATTAATTCAAAAGTTGACTTTGAGAAAAATCGTTGACTTTATTTATTGTTATTTTATGGCAGTTGTTATGCCAAAGGTTGAGTCGAAGAATTCATTTAAAAAGTAATAACTATGGCTTTCATTCTAAATCTACCCTGTTTTTTTGTCTAATTATAAAAACAATCTCTTAAGTCACTTGATATGGTGAATATACAAGTATCTGCAGGAATTAAGCTACGCTTGCTTTGACATTCCTTAAAATATGATAGAGCAGAGATTATTTACTTACCAATTTTGGGACACATTCCCGTAGAGAGCGGTTGGGGGCGTGATAATTTTGTTTGTTTGTTTCACGCCACTTACCGCTGCGATGCTTCGTTCTGTGACGGTTTATGCATTAACATAATTACAATAAATCGCTGTTTGGTAAGCAAATACAAAAACCAGAAATACAAAAAACCAGAAAAACAAAAACAAAATAAAAAAACCGACAAAGGAAAATAAAAGAAATTCCCACATCTGCTGTGTAACAAATAACCGAGCAGAAGAAGATTTGTGTGTGTGGCTGCGTGCGACTGTGTTGCAGCATTTTAGGCGCAAGTAAATTATAGACTGGAGCACGTCTGGTCATTAAGCCAAAGCAGACCAAAAGAAGATTTATGACTGCCTCGCGGTGCAAGTTACACAAGCAAAGGATATCTCAATTTTCGCTGCTGTTGTTGTTTTTTTTTTTTTTTCTGTTGGGATTGTTTGTCGTGGCCTAAGCTTCGAGAGATATTTTTTTGTAAAACTTTGGTCGCTTTTTTTATGACATTCAGTTAATCCAGCTTTGTGCGGGGGATGATGGTAACTTTGACCTTCTAATCGTTTAATCTTATAATTTTCTTTTTTTTATTTCCTTTTTCATTTTGAACATAAATTAGTTCTGCGCCTAATTTGGAAAAAACAATCAATGAACATTTTTATGGAGTTTACGCAGGAGCTTGTCAGAGCGAGGTTGTATGTGTCTGCTCGAGTGTATTATTGTTATTTTGTATCTCCTTGGTTTTATTTATGGCAGTTTTTACTTTATGTTTAATTTACTAGAATTTATGTTTAACCTCTTTATGTGTCAGAAGTACAAAGGAGTTTTGAAAGACTTCAACGGTTGGTTTTTTTTATTTCTACTGATATCAATTCTTATCGCATTAAAGTGAAAATAATTCATAAGTACTCAAAGCAAACTGTTAACTTCAGTTATATTGTGCAGTAAAATTGTTCATGCAAACGTTGCAACTTTTGCTATTAAGCTGCAATAACTTTCAACAGCCAAAGAAATATTGAACGTAAGCAAACCGCACAACTTTGTGGTCAATGCGGACACAAATGGCCACAAACAGCCAGCCAGCCAACCAGCCAACCAAATAACCAACCAACCAAGCGCACAAAGTTCAAAGTTCTAGCCAACAACTTAAAGTGCTATATTTTGGTGTTCAAGCCCACACATGCTCAACATGAGAACATGTTAAGAACAAGCCATCGCACTATGGAGTGTGTGCCCGATTTAAGCGGCTAAAAATTATCAAGGTTTTAAGACTTCTAGCATTTTCTAATTTCTCTATAATAACTATCTAAACAAAACAACACTCCAAATAATTGAAATGAAGTGCATTCACCGCATTGAGAAATATATTTCGATGACTTAAGATATAAAAGGCAACTCCTTTTTTCATTTTTAATATTCGGCTAGAAACTTCTCAAATACACCTCCCTTAAAAAATCAGTACGCTTCTTTATTGTTATTGTTATATTTTCTATTTTAAATAAGAACAGCATAAAAAAGCTTTTATATCCAAAGTTTTCAAAATTAAATTCAATTCTTTGCTTCGATTGCAAAGTTACAAGGAGCAGTAAAAAGAAATCCATTCTTTTTCCACTAGATGGCTTTAGTAATCTGTAACTCGCTTGGAATAAGTGCGATCGGGTCCCACTAGATGGCATTACAAAAGATAAGATTTCGTACTAAAAAAACTTCTCAGAAAGCTTTGTGATTGCTTGACTCAGTTTTGTTTGAGCGAGCGTCAACGACGGACACCAGCAAAGAGAAATTACGCCTTATTTTACAGTTTTTCTTCGATAAAGGCGAAAACGCAAGGCAGGCGGCTGGTGTTTATGATCCTGATATTGTAACAGCCAATCACGCGCAATTTTGGTTTCGTCGATTCCGTTCCAGTAATTTTTTCCGTTCCAATTGTCGAAAATGTCGATAAAATTATGGAAACCGTCGATTCGGACCTTTATGTAAGCACGGTTTTGATTGCCCGGGAGCTAAACATTGCACAAAAAACCGTATGGAACCACTAGAATAAGGCTGGATACAAAAAGAAGTTCGATATATGAGTACCATACGAGTTAACGCAAAAAAAATCTTACGGGCCGAATTTCCATCTGTGACTCACTGCTGAATCACAACAACATCGACCCATTTCTGAAGCAGATGGTGACTGGTGATCAAAAATGGGTCACTTACGACAACGTCAAGCGAAAACGGTCGTGGTCGAATCGCGGTGAGCCGGCGCAAACGTTGGCCAAGGCCGGATTGACGATTTTTGCTGTGTATTTGGTGGGATTGGTAGGGAGTCATCTAGTATGAACTGCTCCCTTACGGTCAAACTCTTAATTCGGCCCTGTACTGTCAACAATTGGACCGTCTGAAAGAAACAATCGCGCAGCTTTGGCCAATAGGAGAGGAATTGTGTTCCAACAGGACAACGTCAGGCCACACACATCGATAGTGACTCGCCAGAAACTAAGGGTGCTTGGTTGGGTGGTTCTTATGCATCCACCCTATAGTCCAGACCTGGCACCAAGTGGTTACCACCTGTTTCTGTCTAAAAAGTGTAAATCTGTCCTAAAAAGCGGTTGATTTTGCTGGTGAGAACTTCGCTTCGAGCGAAGCATGTGAAAATCGACTCTCCCAGTTCTTTGCCAGTAAAGACATGGGACTGTCTTTTTTATGAGAGATGCATAATGAAATTATCTTCGAAATGGCAACAAGTTGTCGATCAAAATGGTGCATATTTGACCTAAATCGGATCATTACAACTATGATAAATAAAGCCTTCAATTTCATGCAAAAAGAATGGATTTCTTTTTACTACCCCTGATATTTCAATTCATCACGTCAATTTCTCAATCCGTTTCTGAGTTATACTCTCAAATTCCCCTTTGTATATTGCCACAGCAACAATCGCTCCACCTACCGGGTCAAAATTTACACCTAAGCCATCTACAGACCCAGCCGCATACACACACCAAATTTCATCAAAATCGGTCCAGCCGTTTAAGAGGAGTTCAGTGACAGAGCCATGTACATAAGAGTTTTATATGTAAATATATGAAATTTTCGGTAAAAAAGTAAGAAATCTTCTGCAGGCATTTATTTAAAAATTCATTAAAAATAGCTATTGGTGGAATCTTCAGCTAAAATTTTGTACAGACCTTAAAAATTGATGTATTATAACGACACTATGTTCAAAAAGTTAAAAATTTACTGCGATCACTAAGAAAAATGTGACACAAAACTTCAGACTAAAAAAATTTAAACAAAATTCATAAAAAGAGTCCAAAAAGAGTAAACCACAAAAAAGACTCGTTCAAGATCTTTAAGATATGTCCAAGATTTTTTCTGTAAGACTTACGGTTTGGAAGTTACAGCTGTTTGAATACATGCACTAATTGTATTTTTTAAGATATTTTGCAATTTTTTACAATATCTTTTAAAGAGAAATAAAAATTAAAAAACAAAGTACCCAGCAGAAAAGTGGACCAAATTTGAAATAGTTCTGAACTAGTTCCAAAAAGGACCAGTACTAGTTCCACTACAATTCCCTTAAACATTGAACGAACTGACGCTTTTTGCGGGTTGATGTCATAGGAAAAGTCAATTGTCCCCAGAAACACTCCTTTTTCCCCATATTTGAACTAGTTGCATTAGGAACATTTTTAAACTGGTTGCTTTCGCAGTAGCCTGAAAGTGGTTCTTTTTTAACTAGTTTTAAAGTGAACATATTAAAAGTGTAAAAATTTAGTGCAACGGAAAGGTCCTAAAGATCTCATTTGTACCATCTTTTCCATCCACATTCCAGAAAACATTTTGTATATAAACATTTTTTTTTTTTGAATATTTTTTCTTGTGCGCAGCAAATTTTAAAAAGTAGCCAGAACGCGTTTATTTTTGTCAGCAATACTTTTGAAAACAAAAGCAAAGATAAACTGTTCTACACTGAACGCCTTTTGTTCTTTTTCAGAGCAACTGCAAACTGCGCTAGAAATGAACTAGTTCACTTTTTCAATTGACTCCAAAATAACTGCTCGGTATGTAGATGAAATAAGTTTCAAGAGAACTATCAACCCAGAGAGTTTAAATATTTACAAAAATAGTGATGTCAGAAACGTGGGTGTTTTGACATGGAATCACCAATATACAGTGACCTAAACAGTGTTTTTTTCTAATAATATCTTTGCAATACAACTTTGAAAACTTCACCTTTATTGTCGTTCCATAAAATTCACAGTCACGCTCAAAGTCTTGGAGTTATAATTCCATCCAACGTTTTCTCATTGTTGTGGCGTTTTCACTGTATTAAACAATTGCCTCCGTGGTGTCATGTCATCAGCATTTTTTTACTCCCTTTATATGTCAAAGAATTCAGCTTTGCTGTTGGTAAATAAATTACAGTAGCAGATATAGTGAACCCATACAAATTCCATGCAACAATACTGAATTTTTGTTGCATCAACTTCTATTCCAGGATCTGGGGGCGGCTTTATTCTTTTATTCTTTATAATTTTTATCGTAAGATCGAGAACATATCCTTTGTTTATGTTTCATAATTGTCTGTCTGTTCGTCTTCACGATAACAGTCGCATTTTGAAGCTATCATAGTGAAATTGATGTGTAAGCTTTCTTTCCAAAAAATAAAGATCTTGTTTGAAAATGAAAACCACAACTATCTCCCATACAAATTGCGGTCATCAAATGATTAAAAATTCCACAAAAATTAATCAGAAATTTTTAAATTTCTCATAGCCTTTGATTTCAAATACAAATGAATTAAACTCTAGATCGGACGAAAACCACGCCTAACTTCCTTACAAAATGACGTCATCAAAATGGTAAAATCTCTAAAATTCACACAAAAATTCTAGATCAATAATCTTAGAAGTTTGCAAATAAGCTTTGAATCCAAATTAAATAGAGCTAAATCGGCTGAAAATCTCATCTACCTCCCATACAAAGTGGCAAAGTCCACAAAAAGGTAAAATCTCTAAACACTCTACAGATATTTATCCAAACACATGAAAATTTTGCATATGAGCTTTAATTTCAAATACAAACTCTAAGTATGAATTCGGGCAAATCAGATGAAAACCACGTCTACCTCCCATACAAAGTGACGTCATTAAAATGGTAAAATCTACAAAAATGTCACACAAATTATTTTGCAACCTTGAAACTTTACTCAAAAGCTCTTCACAGAATTTAGAAATACGTACTCTGTGTTTCATATTTGGCAAATTACAATGAAAACACCGCCTACTGCCCATACAAAATAGTAATATAACCTACAAACATCGGATATTATAAAAAAATAATAAAAGTGTGTAGATCCATGTGTGACTACTCTGTTTTTCCCTATGTTCATGCCTGTGTTTGCATCGAAGTTAATCTTTATAATCCAGCAATAGTTCGCAGTGATCTATAGTTTATTCCAAAACAGTTGGCGATTTAACCGTGTATTTCAAAATTTAAAAAAAAAAAATTATTTTCCATCATCACGGAAATTTTTCAAGATTAAAAGAAAATAAAAAAATCAGATCTAACAAATACCTTTCAACTTTTTCGTTGCATCAGAGATAAGGGAGTTCTAAATTTGACATCTTATAAATCCATCTTGAGTACAAATTTATGCGATTCATTGTTTAGTGGCGGCCGTGGCGCAGTGGATAGAGTACGTGACACATACGTCACAGAACCCTGGTTGAATTCCATCCGACACAGAAAATTGTTTGAATTGAATTAATTTTTCTGTTCGGTCGTCACCTCTCTGCAGGCAATGGTTAACCGCAGAGAGTAAATAATGACATGTAAAGCTTCTGGAAAACATGCACATTAGGCGTTCGGAGTCGGCATAAAACTACCCAGCAAACATTATGACTCTTAAAAGAGTCTTTTAAGACTCATATTAATGAGCTTTTATCGTCATAATGCGCTCAAAAAAGACTCTTTTATGAGTATATTTTCATAGGTTTCGGACCTCAAAATATGATTCATAATAATGACTGCTATATGCCTTTATGACTCATATTTAATACTCTTTTAAGACTCATAATAAAGACTCTTTTAGAACTCATATAAATTAGTGTTTTTGGACTCAAAATTAAGACTCTTTTAAGACTCATGTTTAATACTCTTTTAAGACTTATAATAAAGACTCTTTTATAACTCATTTAAATGAGTCTTTGTGTACTCAAAATTAAGACTTTTCTAAGACTCATTTTAAATACTTTTTTAGGATTCATAATAA
>OX030952.1:102621622-102686622 GCA_943735915.1 Pherbina coryleti
TGGTCATGAGCAGGGTGCGGAAAAATTGTAAATGGGAAAAAGTGGAATAAAATTTAATTTAAGAGAATAACTTTTTTCTGGTATTTCGAATAAAAACTTTCGCAGAGTTTAAGGCCTATAGCTTAGTTCATTTCAATGACAATGAGCACCTTGCAATTGAGTTGATTTTATAAAATAAAAAAAAAAGTTAATTGTCATTAAAAAAAAAAAATAAAATATAAGAAAGTATTACACTTTAATATAAAATGACGTAAAAAATGTTTCAAAATGGAGTTTTTAAATTATTACACTGAGCAAAAAAATTCTAAATTTTAGCGTATTCTATGAAATTTTCAACACTTCAATCAAAAAGATTGCCTAAAAACTGGGACCCTTAATTCCGAACCCAAAATAAGATAGAACTATAGTAAGATTGAATGAGATACAATGTCATCATTAAAGATACACAGGTATCCTAAAATAACTGCAATTTTCTCTGTTAAAGTACTTTTTAAAGTGTTAAAGTACTTTCATATAAAAAACAAAAAAATAATTTAAATTAAATAATAAGTATATTAACTAGAAAAGTTCAACTAGAAAAACCCTCAATCTATGATCGACTAGAAAAAACCGTTAGTTCTATGTTTTTTTATCCAAAAAATTGATTGATAAGCCTGGTTTTAATTTGAAATAAACCATTAGTGGCTCTCCAGTACAAAATTTTCTCAAAAATTTACAAAAATTCAATTCGGGAGACGCCAAAATTGGTTCAAACAAAAAAAAAAAAAATATATATATACCAATCGAAAGGATTTTTTTCATACTATTCAATTTTGGTACCGGAATAGGGGTCATATCTTTCCCATACAAGTCAATACACTCTAATATGAAGTCCGTTTACCTTCATCGCGTCTAAGGTAAATAGCATCTAATTATCCCACAATCTGAACTCGATGTCGGTTAAAATTAGCTTTGAGAACTGAGAAAAAAAAATATTCTTGTTTGAAGGTTCATAGATAAATATACACCTCTATTAAAGTCTATCTATCTATCTATCTATCAACCCTACACGCAAAGAAAAAAAAACGTTTGTTGCCAGTTTGCTGCTATCGAACTTCGTTTGTCGTGCTTGAAATCGGTATTTGCAAACGTTTCAACAGTTGTCATAATAATAGTCAGTTGCGAGAAACGCCATATAGTTGCAAGAAATTAATTTCGTTTGTCATAAACGCGAGTGATTTTTAAATTGCAGCAATTGAAAAATTTGTTTTACCCAACAGAAAACTTCGTTTGTTTTCCCTTCGTTGTATAAACACAACGCTTATAGTTCAGAGTTACTTTTTGGACAAATTTTTACTATATAAGCAGATTCGTAATTTGGTTAATACGTGGTGAACGGCGATAGCAACGGAGTTGCGATGAGTGCAATCCATAAAAAGATGAACGGACATAGGGAGAAAGTTTATTAATATAATAAATAATAATGACAAAGTAGCTTGAGATATATATTTATACGATATATTTTTAAGTTGATGACAACTGAAAATTCGTTTGCGGCAAATAAAACTTGCAAACGAAATGTAGTTGGTGACTTTTTCAGTTACGGTAAACGAAAAATTTCTTTGGGTGTACCTATCTATCAACCCTCTCCTTAGAAAAGGAATTTAAAACCTTTTAAATTTAAAGAATTTTCGGCCTGAGTAGTCGAGTATTGAGCGCACTTGGCTTGCGCCCCAGGGGTGCTGTGTGCGAATCCCGGTCAGGCTATGGTCCTAGTCTTAACCGTTCTGCCAATCAATATGTTAACAGTAGCTTACGGCGACTCGACACTGTCGAAAACAGAAGCGTATAAGTTGTACACAGAGATTTAAGAGGGACTTATTGTTATTGATGGTTTGCCGGTCGTCCATCCATCAGTGCGACTAACGAAAATATTGAAAAAGTTAAGAAAGTTGTCCTCACAGATGCTCGTGTCATCAAGAGCTCCGTATTTACCCGGCATGGCTCCTTGTGTCCTTTTTCCTATTCCCATGACTCAGGTTACCACTTCTTAGAAAGTGTTTTGAGATGATTGAGTCAATAAAGGAGAATTCACATGAAGGCGTTGTGGATTGGACAAATTTCAAGATTGGACAAAGCGCTGTAGTACTATATGTATTGCTTGCAATGGAGATTACTTCGAAGGAAATCAAATGAATATCGATGAATAAGGAATTGAACCGTTTTAATTTTATTTAAGAATTAAGGTTATTTTTTGATCAGAAGGTAAGTAATGCTTCTTACATTAAGTGAAAGGTCATTTTAGGTTCCTCGAGTAATTGCTTATATATTTTCTAAAAATTTATCTTGGAGTAAGAGAAGACATTTGGAAAGGTCCGGGAGGTAATTGTCTATAATCTTTTTAATAATTTTATTTGAATTTTCGAACGTATCTGATAATAACTTCACATAATTCTTTACTCATAGAATTAATTATTGAATTCTTCAGCGAATGTTGTGGTTCTGTTTTTCATTCCCCTTTAATACTTTTATTGAAAAAATATGTCTGTATAAATATAAAATAACAAAAGAACGATGCATCCTGCTGTTACGTCTATCACTTTATATATGGCAACCCTGTTGTTTGTCCAGCTTCGATGGTTCATGCTTTCAAGTATCTATTAATGGGCTGCGGAGATATTCCATTGCCATGGCATGAAGCGCAAATGTATGTACTTATTTGTTGCAAGTTTGAGGGTAATTTTCCGCAAGGAGCAAGCAGTATGTGGATATATTGCAAATCTTCTGCGTATGTTCGGAGTTTTTATCTGTCGGGTATAACATGATTTGTAGCTAATCAAAGCATCTGTTGCGTTTTTGATTTTTTTTTTTTTTAATTTTCTTGTTATTTTAAGTAAGTGATACGAAAATGTTAAAAGTAAATATTTTATTTACCTGTTTCATTTTGAATAAATTTTTTTGTTATTTTGTTAAGTGTGGGTTAAAAAGCGATTTTTATTTATTTTTGTTTTGCAAAATTCAGCTACATTATTCAACATAGTCTCGCTTTAGTTCCACACACTTAATCCCGCGATCTTTCAACATTTCGATGCATTTTGTGTAGCACGGTTTATCCAACTCTTCGAAATACGTATCGACTTCCAATTCAACTTCTTCACTTGATATAAATCTTTTTCCGTGAGCCATATTTTGAGATCCACATGGATTGCACTCATCGTACCTCTGTTGCTATCTCCGTCCGCTTATATAGTATTAATTTGTCCAAAAAGTTACTCTAACTATAAGCGTTGTGTTTGTACAACGAAGGGAAAAACAAACGAAGTTTTCAGTTGGCAAAAACAAATTCTTTAATTGCTGCAATTTAAAAATCACTCGCGTTTATGACAAATAAAATTAATTTCCTGCAACTAAAAGACGCGTTTCTCGCAACTGACTATTATTATGACAACTGTTGAAACGTTTGCATATAACGAAGCTCGTTTGTGGCAAAGTAGCGGTAAGCGTCTTTTTTCTTTTCGTGTAGAAAGTACGTTGGTTGGAGAAGCAATTCAAAACGTAATTGGACATGATACTTATTCGTTTGTTATTGTTTTTCTTTTTTCAAGATAGTCCAGTCATTCCGTGTATGTCGTGAGAATACCAAGAAAATACTCCTAAAACCCTTCCCCACCAATTTTTGTTGGTTTGGTCGCTTCGGATCACAAGTCATTAGGATCGCCGCACAAAATCGTTTGATCACGGTTAAACATGCTTAAACATTGCTCAGAATCACGAACTCTTTATCTTTTCTGGTCGGCCGTTACACATGCGGCACCTATTTTGCAACAGGCATTTTTCATTTCCAAATGATCATCCAAAATGGAAACTACCGAGCCAATTAAAATCTTTGTAGCCTCAATTATCTTACGCACTTTCACTTTGGAATTGTCTAAAGTGATATCATGGATACGGTGGATCATTCCTACAGTTTATACCTCTTTTGGGTGAAAGTTCTCTTTTGCTGAAAGTTCTTTAGCAGAAGTGCTTGTACGACTAAGTTTTAAATCAGCAAACCACTTAATTATCGTTGAGGTCGATGGAGTGGATTCACTTTACCAAATGCATTCCTATTGCACATTTTTATCTTCATTAAAAAACAATGGTTTATTAAAAGGTCACCGCACGTTCCTTATGGGAACTGGCCCTTGGTGAAATTTTCTGAAATTGATACATGTTATTCTATTCGAGCTCCTGATCAAAAGTCTCCATGGTCACAAAGTCGAATAATGGACATATTTCGAGATATCGGAGGCAGAACGTGAGATATGTCGGACCTCTACTGTAGAAATCGTTGGCTCTAGAATGACTTCTGGCTTTAAGTTTTTGACTGACAGGGGGTTTACGTGATTTCCAAATTCTAACCCAATGTTGGAAATGACAATTGTCACTTCATAAATGACATCCGACTTTTAAAATGCATCAAAATCCCTTAAAAATAATCCCTTTTTGGATTTGTAAAAGAATGCTCTCTACTTCTCTCGTGTGTGTGTGACGCACAAACTATTACGTAAAAAAAAAATAAATAACTGGTCATTTCAGCCCTTGCAAGGACTTTGGCCTAGCTTCTTATGATCAATTGAGTTGTGCGTGTTATTAAGTTTGGACACAATTGACCGAGAACCGGACCTACAGGTTTAACGCCGAATCCGAACGGCGATGAACGGAATGTTCTTGTTCTCAAGAAGCTTTACATGGTATTTTGATTACTCTCTGAGGTTTGTCATTGAGAGGTGGCGGCCATACAGAAAAATAATTTTAATTCAGATAATTTTCTGTCGCTGCTGGGATTCGAACCCGGGTCTCAGGTGCGTTGACATAGTGGCCACGCACTTTAACCAACTACGCCACGGACGCCACAACTTTAACGTAAAACTGGCTTTAATTTTGCCAAGCATTGTTTGAAGGATGCCAGATCAAATCGATTTGAGCCCAGCATGCCATCTATGTGCTAAACTCAGGACTTATTGAACGGCCTAGTAAGTACTCGTAAGACATATAATGGATTAAATGACAATGAATGACAATGAGTGACAAAGAACAATAATGAATGACAATGAGTGATAATAAACGACAATGAGCGATAATGAATGATATTGAATGACAATGAATGACAAAGAACAACAATGAGTGTTGTTATTGTCACATGACAATGAGTGATAATAAACGACAATGAGCGATAATGAATGATAATGAATGACAATTAATGACAATTAACGACAATGAATGACAATGAATGACAATGAATGACAATGAATGACAATGAATAACAATGAATGACAATGAATGACAATGAATAACAATGAATGACAATGAACGACAATGAATGACAATGAATGACAATGAATGACAATGAATGACACTGAATTACACTGAATGGCAATAAATAACAATAAATGGTATTGAATGACAATAAATTATAATGAATTGCAATGAGTGAACAATAACTTATAATGAATAATTAATGTTATTTGCCAATAAACAGCAGTAAATGAAAAGCAGTAAATAAATAACGATTCATGAATAAATGTGAATGACAAATGACAATAATTTACAATGAATGACAATGAATAACAATAAATTTTCATGATACAATGTATGAACATGACTGATAATAAATTACAATGAGTGATACTAGATGACAATGAAAAATAATGCATGACAATGAATGGTATTAAATGATAAGGAATGATACTGAATGTTAATGAATGGCAATGAACGAAAGAAATAACAATAAACTGCAATCGTTAATTCTATGGATTTATTCATGAATAGCAATAACAATTCATGAATAAATGTGAATCACAATGAATGAATATGAATAAAAATTAATGATTATAAAAACAATTTGTGACAATGATTGCGTATGAACAATGAATGACAATTCATTACAATGTGTGACAATGAATGACAACTAATGTCCTTAAATGACAATAAATGATAATGAATGACAACAAATTAATATTAATTGCAATGAAGAATAATAATGCATAATAATGGTATTGAATGGCAACGCATGATGATGAATGTCAATAAATGGCAACGAATGAAATTATTAAAAATTAATAGCAGTAAATAAAAATTCACGAATAAGTGTGAATGGCAATGAATGACATATAACAAAAAATGAAATAAATGACAATGAATGACGATAAATTGCGATGAATTACAATGAATACACATGACTAATAATGAATACCAATGAGTAAAAATAAGTGAATGAATAATAATGTATGATAATGAATAATAATGCATGAAGTATTGAATGACAACAAATGATAATAAATGGTCATAAATAGCAATGAACGAAATAAATAAAAACAAATGTCAATTTATGATAATTTATGAGTAAATGGGAATGACAATGAATTAAAATTAATGACAATAAATGATAATAAATGACAACGAATGACAATGAATGACAATGAATCACAATAAATGGCAATGAATAACTATGATAACATTTCAATGAATTACAATGAATGACAATCAATGACAATCAATGACAATCCGTGACAATCAATGACAATCAATGACAATCAATGACAATCGATGTTAATCAATGACAATCAATGACAATAAATAACAGTCATAACAATGAATGACATTTAATGTCACTTAATTATCATGAATTACAAGAATTCACCATTAATAATAATCCCATTGAGTGCCAATAGATGACAATGAATAATAATGCTTAATAGTGAATATTTTTGAATACCAACGAACAATAATGAGTGGCAATGTGTATGACAATGCATTTCATGAAACCAATGAATTGAATAATTGAAAAATTATTAATTATAAGTCACATTAAATGATAATTAATAAAAATGTATGACAATAGCAGTGAATAAAAATTAATGACCATAAATGACAAAAAAAGAAGAAAGGATAATGAATTACAATGAATGACTGTGAACAGAAAATGATTAAAATGAAGGATCATCTTTCAACTAACATTTTTTATTCACAATGAATATTTTCATAAAATTTAATAAATAAATTTGTGAAATATTAATGCATTAAAATTTAAAATATTCTATTCTTCAAAGAAATACATGGATTCGACGACAATTTTGAACAATACATAAAGATTCTTGCAAAAAATTCAACAGTTGTCTACGGAAGCAAAAAATTCAAGAGCTTAAATAAAACTACCCAAGCCCACACCCACTTTGAGTCTAATTCAATTTTCGTTTCCTAATTGCCTAGCGTAAAGTATTATCCTTTCACCAAACAGGACATCGCCATTTCGTGGTACTACTGCTTTGTTTTAATTTATTGCATTTATCAGCGAACCAAACAGTGAAAGCCAAATTGCTGCACAGTACGCCATACTGCCATGTACCATGCGACGTAGTCTTTGCCGAATTTTACCTTCTACCCTGTGTAGCATTTGGTGAATGAAGCATAAAGCCATCAATGAAGGGTACTTGAAAAACGCGCCGCCTTGGGGCAGGAGTGCGTGTGTGTGTGTGTCTGGTTGAAGCGTGCACTTCAGCAGGGGTGCAGCATGAATGGCACCCTATATTATACTGGAGTGTGGTATGCATTTCTTGCATGTGGTTGCATTTGCCTCTGAGGGTCAGACAGACGACGCTGTAGCTAGCCAGTGCTCATTTAGTTAAATGTAAGCAGATCAAATGATATGCTACCCCGGATATCTGCATTAAATCCATACAACACACAGACACACACACACACAGCCACCCACTTGAGCACACGTGGTGGTCATTTGTACTCCTGCTTTCATGCTGCTTTCACCACCATGTTGCATGTTTTTGCTGCCCTTGAGCTGTGTCTGTTTTATTTTAATCACATAATAGAGTTGCCAGGCGAGTGAGGATTGACAAGCACATCATGATGATGATGATGTTGATGATGATGATGAGTAAACATAATGTTGCTAGCTTCTTTGTGCATTCTTTTCACAAAGCTTGATTCACGTGCTTCTTTCTGTTGATTTTTTTTAATCTTGTTTTTTTGCACAAATACTTTGTGTGTTGCTTGCATTAAGCTTTTTTCGGTTAATGAGTTGCATTTGCTTTCGCTTTAGCTGCTTCACTTAGCTTCAAATTCAACGAAGAAGACAACGAACAACAACAATCATGTGTATCCAGTTGGCAACTCTTTGGAAGTTGTTGTTTTTTTTCTACTAATTAGCAAAAAACTTCTTGTCAAAAATGAGAATTCAAAAATACTTTGAGTGCAGTAAGCTTCCAGTTTATCTCAAAAGAATGACTACGTCCGGTTACGTAAAAGTCACAAAATAATTTGTGACAACTACTTTTTTTCAACAATGAAATCCAGCAAAAAAAAATGTCCTGTGTAAACTAATTAGTACACGTAACAATGCAAAGTTTTCAATTAAATAGGATATTTGAAGCTAAGGACAACTTCGACTTGTTGACTTTATTGATTCTTAGGTAGAAATCGATGTTTAGAAGAAAAAATTGTGCAAAACTTTATAGCAGTAATTTTCCAGAACTGTATCGACTACGTTGTTCCTATTTGATAATTTCCTAGTTAACAGTTAAAAAAAAAATAAAAATAAAAATGGGGAAACGCTATAATTATTGGCTCCTATACAGTTACTGGCCATTTCACCTTTGACATCCAAAAACAAGCAAAGAATCTACATAAGTAGTAGATTTAAAACTACATTAATGGCAACACTTTCATCCTCTGTCAAATAGGTTCAAAGAAATTCCGCTAGTTGAATTGGTTGTTTTTCGTTTTGTGATATTTTGCCGGAGGTAATGTTATATCTTGTAAAGTATATGTAGTAGTACCGTTGTTCAAATTATATAAAATAATGTCTTGTTATGCGTTACATATAGATTTAGGGTGTAGTAGGACTTATTTCCTAAATAACCTCAAAATTTTGTAGCGACCAATAGCTGTCACAATTATTTGAATAATTTATCGTTATTGGCCTCCTATGCCAATTTATTTGTATAACAATAAAATGCGTATTTAACATTACGCCAGTCACAAAGTTAAAATTCCATGCAACGTTTTTCCATGGTTTTAGCATTTTTATTGCATTATGTGGTTGCCACGCTGAAATCATGACGATAAGAATTTTTTTTTTTTATTTTAGTTGTGGGGCGTAATAACAAATCTATGCTGCCGTTAAACAAAATTTACCACAGCCCGTCTCCTTAGTGAGTAATAATTCCATGCAACGATATTACATTTCTGTTACATATGCTGCTATATTCACAACCTGGCGACGTCAGGATTTTGTTTTTATTTTTGTCGTAAGACCAAGTATAAATCCCTCATTTTCCTTTCTAAACATTTATAGTAGCTTATATACTCACCGAGTAAAAATTCAATGCAACGCCGCTGCATGAATGTTGCAGTGTCAATCTTTGAGCGGCTCTCTCTATGTCCCCATGACGTCAGAAATTTTTTGTCTAATTTTGTTGTGAGGACTTAAAACAGGTCTTTATTGGTGTATCATACTTTTAATCCTAGCGCTAATACTCAGCAAGTAATAATTCCATGTAACAAATTTTCAGTTGCGTTGCTTAAGCAGCTCCCACCACGTCCCGATGATGTTTTGAATTTTTGTGTTCTTTTTATAATGAAGTCAAAGAATTAACCTTTATGGTCGTAATATTTTTTTACTCATAGGTCGTATACTCAGCGAATAGCAATTCAATGCTACGGCGATGAACTTTGAAAGAATGAATTTTTCAACTTTTTTGGAAACCTGCGCGGTAAAACGTAACTTCGTCACGTCAAAACGGGAAATTTCCGTCCAGGCTACCAGAGAATTAGTTAACCAGAGATATCAACATTAACTACAGAGAAAAATATCATGAATGAGTTAGTTCTCTACTGCTTATAAAAATGGGGATAAGCGATTTTTTTGGGAAACAAGGATTTCAGGTGTTACACTTGTTTACACTAAGGGAAACAAATATTAAATTTATCCAAAAACTTTTTTAATTTATCCAAAAAGCGAGTCATTTTTGCACCAACAACGCATTTGCTTAAATCGACTACGTAAATATTTAAAATTTATTTAAATACTTTTTTAATTAAATAAAATATTAAAATATTTAAACAGAATTAATAAAAAATGTATTAAAATAAATATCTTTCAAATATTTAAAAAAGATAAAACCATCGCATTTAAAAAAAATTTAAAGAAAATTTATATAAAAATATTGAAATTAAAAGAAACTTATTTGAATATCTCCCACGAGATGCGTCCATCAAATTCCATTTGGTAGTATATTTTATATTCTTGTTTCGTTCTCTAATTTATACTATTTTTGACAGTTATTGCAGTATTATGGCAAAAAATGTCAAAATAGTACAAATTAGAGAAAGATAAAGAAAACTTGAAACTGAAATAAAGGGACAAAGAAAAATATGCAGGCAAATGACAACCGGCGCACAACATTTGTGAGAAAATGTCCGGTTGGTCACTCAAACCTTACTCAAATATATTGTGCGATCATCAATCGCACTCACAACTAAACTTTGCCAAAAATCCAGGCTATATTACCCTTGCAACAAAAACTAAATGAGAACTATAAAGCTGCACCTGCAAGAAATAAACTGCAGGAACGGTGCGATGCTGTTGCTGCTTGTCGGAATATGTGTGTACGTGTGCGATGCTGTTGCTGCTTGCTTGTATGGAATATGTGTGTACGTGTGTGGTATAAATAGAATTCAAATACGAGAAAAAAACGAGTTGTAAGGAAAACATTTGATTTATCCACGTAAATATTTAAATAAAATTTATACTGAGGCGTGAATAATGCTAATATGCGTTATTTCCCTTAGTGTAGTGAAGCCTATCTTCGCTTGAAATTGGATAATAGATGAATAGATTATAGAGAATAGAAACATAAGGAAAATTATTTCTATCTTAAAATTAAGTATAGGATGTTCTATGTAAGGCGAAAAGCTGAATAAACATGAAAGTTTTAATTTGAGCAAGAATAACAATCCTAAGTAAACCAATCCTATCCACAAACTTTAACCACTAACAATAATTATAAAGTCGTGATGACCGGGTATGGGCACCACTACATTTAAAGCTTCTGTGTCGTTTCTGTGTTTGTCTTTTGTCTTTGCTTTTTGTTAAGCTTGTGTTGCTACATAAGCCTTTGCTCTCAATTGCTCTCAATGCTCCGCAGCTGGCTCCGAATCTTGCTCCGTGCCCATAGCTTGTGATGACTGATGAATTTTTACTATTTATGGTCTATTGCTGTTGTTTGCTAAGTCGATGCACTCGACTTTCAGAACACGTAAGTGAACGTAAAGTAGACTCAAACTGTACTCAAACTCTACTTTTGATAGAAATTTCTTTGAAATTTCTTAAGCGTTTACAATTATCATATTCTAAGTCCTTTTAGAGTGAAAAACTTTTGAATATTTCATCATTGTCAAATCAACGCGCTCAATATGGAATCATGTCATACACAACCTACACAACCTTGTCAGCACAGTACCAATACTTCACACCCGTAATAAATCAACAGCAACTTCGTTTAAAAGTTATAGTATTTGGGTTGACTAGTCAAAACAAAAAATCAACTTTAAACTCTGTCGACCCTAAACTTGAACAAGTTAATAAGAGATAAACCCACTTCATATGTTAAAATTCGAAAAGTTAACGAAAGTTTTTCGGGCCCTAAACCTAAACTCAATAGTTCACAAAAAATTAAAATTAAATGAAGATTTTCCTTACTCTCTCCCTCTCTTTCTAGCTTAAACATTTGTGTTGTAAGCAAATCCTGCATATGCTTAAAACACAACTGGGTTTCCGCTTATGCCGGATACTTAAGGAAAACCATAAGGAAGTAGCAGAATAGCAGAAAGCTGTCAAGAAAAAGGAGCTGTCTCCCTACTCCTTAATAAAATATACAAAAATTTGATAAAAACAAAGAAGAGAGAAAAAAAAAAGTTCACTGAAGCAAAACATGACAGAGACATGACATTTGATTTGTGTTTTTCTTACTAATTCCTTATTTATGTTTATATATCCTTTGCTTGGTGTTTGCTATCTTTCTAACACTACATTTGTGTTTCATTTCATATCCTGAAGCGTGACTCATAATCAGCGTCATGTCCTTTTTTCTTGTTCTATTTTTTTCTTTTTTTTTTCTGTTCTCCCAATGCCCATTGAAAATGCAAATGTGCCAAGTTGCTGCCTTTTAGGAAAGTCAAGGCGCAAAGGTTGCTAGTCGTCAACGCGCTATTTGAGGCAAATTGTGAGCACTTTAAAAGTGGAGTCTCATGCTTATCAAAAAAAATACAAATAACTATAAAAATAGGGAATGAAAAAATGTGGAAAAATTAAAAGTGGCACACAATTACGCAAATAGACCTGAAAATGCATTTGTTTGTTTTCTTGTTTTTTGTTTTTACTCCAATTTTTTCACTTTGTTTCCGTAATTACAAAATGCTTTTAATGTTGCTTGCATGACTGGCGCCGCAGCGTTGCCAGAAAATTTCAATACTCAAATCGCGCCAAAGTTCTACACTTCGTGCTCAGTTAATAATAACGTTTGCAGCAATTTGTTCATTTTGGGTTGGGTGCATAAAGTTCTAAGATTATAATTGCATTAAATTGCACAAATTTACGAGTTTTATAAACGAATTTAACTAAATTCGAGTTCATAAATAGCTGAAAATATGCGCCAATTTAAATGAAATTTACAAAGATTTGAAAATTAGTTTGGTTAAAATCTGGTCTTTGGATATGCTTTGAACTTAGTTATCTTCATTTGGGTCGAAAAGGATTTCTTTCATTATGTGTGAGCATTCAAGCGAGATGTGAATTATTAGTTCATGAAAAACTAAAATTGGTCAACACACATGCAAAGAAAAAAAAAAGTTTATTGCCAGTTTGCCGCAAACTAACTTCGTTTGTCTTGCTTGGGATCGTTATTTGCAAACGTTTCAACAGTTCTCATAATAATAGTCAGTTGCGAGAAACGCGTCATTTAGTTGCAAAAAATTAATTTCGTTTGTCATAAACGCGAATGATTTTTAAATTGCAGCAATTGAAAAATTTGTTTTTCTCAACGGTAGACTTCCTTTGTTTTCCCTTCGTTGTATAAACACAACGCTTATAGTTCAGAGTTACTTTTTGGACAAATTTTTACTATATAAGCAGATTGGTAATTTGCTTAATACGCGGACGGAGATAGCAACGGAGTTGCGATGAGTACAATCCATAAGAAGACGGACGGACATAGGGGGAAAGATAATAAATATAATAAATAATAATGACCGAAATAGCTTGCGGTATATTTATATATACACTCAGGGAAAAAAAATCGTAAAACCAAAGAAAATACACTGCCACAAAGACTTTTATTGGTTAGATTGTGCCCAAAGATAAAAGATCCTTACGGCAAAGGCACAAAGATTGTTAAATTCCCATGAAAAATATACTTTATATCAAAGACTTAAATTCTTGTAACAAAGATGTACGTCTTTAAAAAAGTCGATTTCTTTAATACTATATTTGTATGTCCGCCTTTTTTTCTATTACTCACCCCTTCTCCACTCTTCTTCCCACCCCCTCCCCCTTCCCCTTGACCCTTAACCTATACGATTTAATCTAGTGCTAATTACAACTTATACATATTGATACATCAATTGCCTTATATAGTACATATTGCCCACAAAGTAACTGCGAACTATAAGCGTGTGTATTTTTAAGAAAAATATGAATTTTGTAGAAAAAATTCTTGAAAGTTATAGACTTTGTCTTTGAAACAACGATGCTTAGCTTTAAGAAAACAAAGAAAATTTGTTGATTTTGCGTACCTTTTTCTTTGTTAACAAATTCTTGTTAACAAAGAATAAAATCGTTATAGTGAATAATTTATCTTAACGGCAAATATTTTTTGATCGATTTAGCTTCAAAGAACTTCAGTCTTTGGTTTCAAAGATGCAGCAGTTGCTAAGTTAAAGAATAAATCATTAGTGCAACGATCTTTTCTTTGTAGCAAAGATATTTTGGTTGCAGTCTTTTAACAACTTTTTTTCTTTGATTTTAAGGCGTTCAATTTTCTCAGTGTATATATATATATATAAAATATATTTTTAAGTTGACAACTGAATATTCGTTTGTGGCAAATACAACTCGCAAACGAAGTAGTTGTCGAGTTTTTTAGTTGCGGTAAACGATAAATTTATTTTCGTGAGGAAGACAAGATATAGACATATACACTATATGTATATATATATATATATATATATATAAATATCTGGGATTAGTGATAATATTGGAAAATTTACATTTTTTTGGAAAAAATAATGAATATAAAGACAAGATCGAAACATAAAAATTGATTATTTGAAGAACTCGAGCCAAAAGTTTAATTAGAAAAATAACTTTTTTTTCTTTTTTTGAGAATAACAATTATTAATATTTTGAATACGGCCTTTCATTATTTATATTGAAAATAAAATTTGAGCTTTAGGCCAAGCATGTTGACAACAAGACAACATGAAGACAAAGAAGGCAACAACCAACAACAACAACAACGGCTCTGTATAGAGCAAATCATACAGCTTGACTATACAGACTATGCCGATGAGTTGGTGTAGCGGCCAACGAAACAGTCTGTATAGTCAAGCTGTATGATTTGCTCTATATAGAGCCGTTGTTGTTGTTGTTGGTTGTTGCCTTCTTTGTCTTCCTGTTGTCTTGTTGTCAACATGCTTGGTCTAAAGCTCAAATTTGTTTATGAGCATAGTATTTAATGAGCATTTCATCAATTGATTCAAAATAAACATTTCTCAACTTCTTCATTTTCTCTTCTAAGTGAATATTTAAAAACTTGATTTTTTTCTTTTGACGTGACGAAGTTGCGTTTTACCGCGCAGGTTTCCAAAAAAATTTTAAAAATGCATTTTTTCAAATTTCGTCGCCGCTGAGTATAAGAGTATAAGAGCTGAGTTCAAGAGCAAAGTTCATCGTCGCTTAATATAAGAGCTATGATTAAATAAATGATACGACCATAAAGGTTAATTCTTTGACTTCATTATAAGAAGAAAATAAAAATTCGAAACGTCATCGGGACGCGGTGGGAGTTGCTTAAGTAACGCAACTGAAAATTTGTTACATGGAATTATTACTTGCTGAGTATTAGTGCTAGGATTAAAAGTATGATACACCATTAAAGGCCTGTTCTAAGTCGTCACAACAAAATTAGACAAAAAATTTCTGACGTCATGGGGACATAGAGAGAGAGCCTCTCAAACACATCTAAAATACACCTTTCCAAACTTGGAAAAGTTGTTGGTATATTTGATTAAGTGAAGAATTTGGTTATGGATCAAAACAAGAGTGTGGACATGAAATAGGAGTATAAAAAAACACCATTACGTCAAAACCTACGTTTCGTCCAACTCTTTTTTTTTAATAAAAAATATTCTTTGCAATATTTCAATAAGTCTTTTGACAAAAGAAGAAATATTAAATGTTTAAGCTACGTTTTACCTCGCAGACTTCCAAAAAAGTTTAAAGAAGGCTTTTTTTGAAAATCCATCGGCTTTTCATGGAAGTCTTACTCAACGAGTATAAATGCTATGACAAAAATAATGGTACGACAATAAAGGCTAAGCCTTTGCCCTTATGACAAAAATAAACAAAAAATTAAGGACGTTTTTAACACGCAGAAGGGGCTGCTTAAGCAACGCAACTTAAAATTTATTACATGGATTCATAAGACGCTATATGTAAAAATTATTAAGACGTGTAATTTTTACCTAAGACGTGTGCCAAGGTAAAAATGATCATACGGCTGTAAATGCTTCTTCTAAGCCTAAACGAAAAAAATTAATGACGTCATAAGGCCCTGGAGAGAGCTGCTACAAGATTGAAAATGCAGCTATCATGCAACGGCGTTGCATTGAATTAATTGTTGGTGAGTATGTGCACTATAGCAAATATCATAAAACAAAAATGTAGGATTTGTAATTCACCTTACGACAAAAAAAAAATAATAATGACGCCGTCAGGTCACGGATTTACCAGGTTTTGAAACCAATATTTTTGCGTGGAATTATTACATGCGTATTAGAGATGTTACGGTAAGTTTTATTTTACGTTACAAAGATTGGGTATTTAACCTCATACAAATAATAATAAACTGGCCATTTCAGCCCTTGAAAGGACTTTGACCGAACTTCTTATCAAAGTCAAATTGTGTTTTGCGTGCACGGAAAGAAATTTTTCGTTTAACGCAACTGAAAAATTCACCAACTATACTTCGTTCACGAATTGTATTTGCCGCAAACGAATATTCAGTTGTAATCAACTTAAAAATATATCTTATATATATACCGCAAGCTACTTTGGTCATTATTATTTATTATATTAATTATCTTTTCTCTATGTCTGTCCGTCTTCTTATGGATTGCACTCATCGCACCTCCGTTGCTATCTCCGTCGGCTTATTAAGTAAATTACCAATTTGCTTATATAGCAACAATTTGTCCAAAAAATAGCTCTGAACTATAAGCGTTGTGTTTATACAACGAAGGGAAAAACATACGAAGTTATCAGTTGGGAAAAACAAATTTTTCAATTGCTGCAATTTTTTATCCTAAAAATTTATTTTAGGATAAAAAATTGCATTGTGCGTTGTATGCGTGATGCATGCGATCTGAAGAAAATGCCCAGATTTGTGTAAAAACAAGTCATGGCCTTGGCATCACGACAATGTACCTGCTCACACTACATCCTGTCATCATGTCCCAGCCTCCATATTCGCCAGATATGGCCTTGTGTCATTTTTTTTTTCTGTTCCCCAAAAATTAAAAGGGCCGCCGTTTTCCAAGCATAAATGATATTAGGGGTATTCACAATGTGATATATTTAGTAATGATGTATTCTGTATTTGTGGTAAATATGGTTTCTGTGGTTAATTACACAAACATAATGTAAGCAACTAAAAAATATCATACTTACCTACAAATGTAACACTGTACAACGTTGTATTTATGAAGTATTTGTGGTTATTGTTTGTCAAAAACAATAAAATGGAGAGTAAAGTGCGCGCTATAAGTAAAGTTATTGATGAAAATAAATTTATTTTCTATATTGACTTATTTTAACAACATTATAAGATGAATTGAACATGGAAAATAATAAAGAAAGAGAGAAATCTAACCCAATAAGAAATGGACCAGCGAAGAAGTCGAAATGATCCTGCACATTCTTCTGGAGTACTCGAAATTGTTCGGCTCTTAGTGGTTTTATAACAAATGTAATCAAAATAAAAAAAAAAAAATAAATAACTGGCCATTTCAGCCCTTGAAAGGACTTTGACCGAACTTCTTTTAATCAAATTGTGTTGTCTGCGTTATTAAATGTGTGTATACAATCGATCGAGAACTGGACCTACTAGTTTTATGCCGACTCCGAACGGCTATAATGTGCATGTTCTCAAGAAGCTTTACATGGCAATATTTACTCTCTGCGGTTTGCCATTGTCTGCAGAGAGTTGACCGCAGCGTTGCCGTTTTGCTACAATTGTAGCAAATTTGCTACGTTTAAAATGAAAAGCTACAATGCTACATAACTTCTTAAAATGCTACATTTACATAATTTCAAACAATTTTTGTATTTTCTATAGAAAAAATTAGAAAACGAAGACTATATGTTAAAACAAAAACAAATTGTGTTCATACCTTTAGTGCATTCACTACTCTAACTCCATTTTTTTCGATGCAAATAAACACCCTATGCGAACTACAGGAAGTTTAGAGTGGAGTGACTGGAAAATAAAAATGGCACGGATTTTTGCAAAGCGTGCAACAAGAGTACTGTCAATTTTTTGTCACACCTTTATAGACGCGCTAAATGTTCTGCACATGTACAAAATGTGAAATCCAGAAAAAGTCAAATATACTCATTTTTTTTTATGGTGAAAAGCGCTGAATTAACGATGGTCATGTTCTTGATAGCACACAACGTACATTTCCTGCTGATGGATGTCTTCCTGATCTCTTAGATGAATTTTGTTCGGATTCAGAAGAAGTCAAACGTTTGAAATGTGGCAGAATGAAAGCGACACAAATTACAGAGGTAATTTCAGATGTAACAACTAAGGACCTGATTTAAACTTTAAAATCATGTAAATTTTAAATCATTTCTTTATTTACATTATTTGAATTGGTTTTTGTTCCAACATTATTTAAAATAATAGTTGTTCTTATTTTTGAATAAAATAAAAATTTTAACGAATATAATTTTTGATAAAAACAAATTCTGCCAAATAGCTACTTTTAATTATTATTGCTAGACTTAAAAATTTTTTTTGCTACATTGCAGACAGATTTGATACGTATTTTGCTACGGAGAAAATGTATTGAGTGGCAACACTGGTTGACGGCCGAACAGAAAAATTAATTCAATTGAAAAAACTTTCTGTGCCAAATGGAATTGAACCAGGGTTCTCTGGAGTATGGGTCACGCACTTTATCCACTGCGCCACGGCCGCCACAAATCAAAAAACAAAACCAGCTGATTGTAAATAATTAAAAAAATTAACGAAAGGTAGGTTCACAATTTTATTCCAAGCGTTGCAAATTTTTAACATATTTATCACAAATACACCACATTGTGAATACCCCTATCAAAAGTGAATCACTGAAAAAACTCAAGGCTATGCCAAAGAGCTAGTTTCAGAAGTTGTTTTGGGTATTAAAAGAAGCGCTGGCACAACTGCATAATATCTAATGGGGTACCTCTTTAAAGGGGATATTATTAATATAAAAAAAAAAATACTTCACAAAAGATAAGAACTACCAAAGCCGAAAACCCTACTATTCTACCCAAAAACAGGCTTTAACGAATTGAAAATAGATACCCTTGGTTTTTACTATGACAACTTCTAAGTGTTCTTCTAATGACAATATTAAATCAAGAACATACAATTATCTTGATTAAATATTGTCATTAGTTTTTCGCAGAACTCTTAGATAAGCTAATTGGCTGGAAGAAAAATAATCCTGCTCCGAAGACTAATCTAACGTCCGTGGAAATTTTCTTCGGCGCTTTAATTCAGAACGCAAAGCATTTTATTTTCCAAAAAACAAGATAAATTGCAGCCATTGCCATGCAACACTAGTACTGAGACTAGTGTAAGACCCGATAAGCAGCAAAAACTTGAAGAAATATTCAAGTTGCTAAAGATTAAGAAGTTTTTACACAGAACTAAAGCAACACTAAGTCATAAACGAGGACAGTAGAATTGCAGTTAAAACTTGTCGACGTTTTTGTGTTTTTTTTTTTTAGTAACTTGACACCACTCTGTTGCCAGGCAAAACAAAAAAAAAAAAAATTGTGGTATTTGTTTTTTTTTTCTTTTTTTACTTTAAGTAATAGCATGTTCAAACCGAACACTTAATTATGTTAAATCGAGTTAATGAAGTTAAATCGAAAAACAAGTCCTGAAATGAAGTTTTGATGAAGTTAAATGCGTACAATTGTTGTTGGAAATTTAACGTGTTAAATGATTTAACACGTTTCGAAACTCGTTAAATCACCGGTTTGTGTCTATGCTAACGTCAGAAAAGCTTTTTTTGCTTTTTAAACGCAGCCAAATCTGACAAGAGCTTTTTATTTTGATGTTTTGAATGTAAACAAATAAATTCTTTGACAAATTTTTCTTAATTCTTTGACAAAGTTTTGAATTTATTTGAATTTTTTGTTATTTTTTTTATTTTTTTTTATTTTTTTTTTTATTTTTTTTATATTTTTGAATAAACAATTTTTTATTTCTTTCAAAATATAAACAAATAAACTGACATTTTGAAACTAGTTAAGGCAGTATGAACGATGATGTTAAAATAAAAGCTTTTTTCGAATAACACGTTAAATGAAGTCGGTTTGAACATGCTATAAAATGTGAACAATTTTTAATCAAACAAAAATAATAAAGAGCTTTTAAAAAATTACACACTTAATTTTTTGCTTGATTCAATTAAAAAGCTTTTTTAAAAAAACAAAAAAAAAACAAACTTTAATTACATTCAAAGCTGCAACAATTGCAGTCAGCTGGCCGGAGGCAAGGTTTATTTAATGAATTTTTTTTACTTATTAATTAATTAATAAACGGCTCATCAACACAATATTAAGGTGTGGAAATGGGTGTGCTTATGGGTATGTGTGTGTGTGTGTACAAATATTTCAACAATACATGTACAGACTTATTTACACAAGCACATGAATTGTGTTAATGATAACAGAGCTGTCGCGCATAGCTTTAAGCTAAAGGAAGCGTCTGCACATTAAAGGACAACTATTTTAATTTATAAAAAAAAATATCATTCTAGAATGTGCTTTACACTGTGCAAAAAACACGATTCTTGACTCTCATTCTCACAAAATTCGATATAAACTTTATGAGTGGGATGTGAACTGTATCAAGTGTCCTTAAATTTAGCACACTTGTGTTTTCCGATCAAAACAGCTGGATACGGTGCATATTTATATGCATTTAATTAGAGTTGATTTCATACTTGATGTTATTAAAGTTAATAGTCGAAACGATATTGTTTTTATTTTCAGCTCAACAGTGATAATATAATTAATATGAACATAAAAATAAAAACGAAAACAAAATATATGTATAAATAAATGAAAAAAAAATAAAAACAAAAAAGAAGAAAACAGCTTACCGTGATAGTCAACACAACAGCAGCTCAATTCAATTACTTTTTAATTTGATTATTTTTATAGCGTTTTTAACAACTACTCACCACTTTAACTCAGAGTTATTGATGCAGCTGAAAAAAAAGAGAAAAATAAAAAGTTATATTTTTAATCACAAAGGTTTTGGCTATTAAAAGCAACATACAAATAAAGGATGTCAATTTTTGTTTTAAGTCATAATACAACAGCTGACATTAATACCAGATGATAAATTCCAAGAATTTAGTGACAATCTCAAATTAATTAACTTTAATTTTGGTTCACTGGGAAAAGCTGGTCCTATAGTAAAAGTTCAGTTAATCTCCAAACTTATTAACCTTATTAATGACGTAATTTACCCAATATCGAAATGCGAATTGTTACTGTCAATTTTCCAATGAACCAAAAGCACAGGGTGCAACTGTTGCGCCGTATTCCTAGCGACGCACAGTGGACCGCCCCATACAAGTTAGACGTGAAATTATTATTATATGATTTTGAACGGTAGGGGATGCAAACACAAGCAAAAAAATGCATGGTGACTGGGGGATCTATTTTAATCCCTTGGGGAGTTATGGACTAAAGTTGTGTTTTCCGGAGATTGTTTCACTTTAAATGATCTTGCAACGAAACTTTTTGAAGTGAAACCAAACTCATTTTAGAAAGATAATAACTATTGATTTTCCAACGATATGCTACACCAGTAGAGATTTGTGTAGCAAATACAATTATTTGGTTGACAAACCAGCAAATTTTTAAAAAAATAAACTATTTTAAAGTTTAAAGTGAATTAAAAAAAAATACTTCGTCAACCTGTGGTTTGAAACGTTTTTATAAGCTTCACTCATTTGTCTGTCACGTACAAATCTTGGAATCCATTGTTAACCATCTTCCCAATGAGCTACAGTTTTGAAACTTAAAATGTAGCTCCTCCCCTGCAGGAAACTGAGCGCTTCATTAGCGCATTTGAAGCGCTCCCAAAAAGCAGTAGAGCGCTTTGTTCTACTTATGGATAGAGCCTTTTTTAACATTGGCATGCCATCAGATGTAAGCGCTTCGCTCTCATTATAGTAAATAACAAAACGTAGCGAGAACTGAGCACTTGGACTAACAACATAGCGAGAAAATTTTATTTTTTATCACGTGCGGGGATTGAACTGAGACTGCTGACATTACAGTCAAATGATTTAACGCTCTGCTGTTTCCTTGCTCCACAACTCTGAAAATTTGAGCTCCACAACTCTGAACTCTGAAAAGCACATCCTCAAGCGCTCCAAAAATGGGCATAAAATGCACTGTTTCTAGGAGCGCTTTTTATTTTCCCGCTGGGTCAGAACTGGATGACAACACAACATTAACTTATTTTCTTGTCTGTACCTTAATTTGTTTTGCTAAAATGCGAAATTATTTGATACATACATATATACATACATACATACATACATACATACATACATACATACGTATTAAAAATACAACAAAAAAAATTGAAAAGCTTTTTGACATTTTAAAATTTCAAAAATTCACAATTGAAGTGAATTTATTACCTCACTTAAAAAATATTTCAATTGAGTTCTGTAGCTCAGTGCGTAAAGTGATCGCTTTATAAACGCTAGGTAGTGAGTTCGAGCCTCGACAATGTTAACAATTTTTTCATTCTTTTATGAAATAAATTCAAATTTTCAAAAATTCACTACATAAGGTGAAAAAAATAGTAAAAAATAGTTTGTTTAATTAAATGCTACTAAGCTGATATCTTTAAATGTGTTCTGTAGCTCAGAGCGCACGGCGGTTGCTTTATAATCGTTAGGATGAGAGTTCGAGTTTCGATAATGTCAATGAATTTCTTCAGTTTTTTTTTTTAATATTTATTGAACCATTTCGGTTTTTAAAACAAATTATGTACTGATAAAAACATAAAACCTTTAAAATCTATAGTAAAATTTTTCACAAGACTAAAAATCAGAAAATAAAAATTTAAGTAAAAAAAATTAATATACCACATTTTAAAACGAAATAAAATGTATAAACTAATTTCTGCTAGAGTGGGGCTTTTAGTTCTCCTAAAAACTCGGGGCGCTTGCTATAGTTTTGACAGAGGTGGGTAGCAGCTGTCAAAGACAAGAAGAATATAAAAAAAAAAAAAAAAAAAAAAAACAGCGAATAAGAAAATTGTTTGCTTTTATTCGTAAACAGCTGATTTTTACAGGTCCTGTTCCGACCACAAGAGAGAATTTCAACAACTAACACTACCTTCTTGAATATACTTTGCGTAAAACCCCTTAAAGCATGGCTGGGCATTCTAACACAGTCACATTTTATTTTATCTTGTTAGTATTAGTACGCTTCGAATCGCGCACACTGAGCGAAATAGTTGTCATAACTATCTAGATTTTTAAGTTTTTATTTTTACTTTATGTTTTTATTTTAAGTCACCGGTATTCTTCATTATTTCTTCTATGAAATTAATTAATACAAGTCATATGAATTAATAATGCAAAGAATCCTGTTAGGTAATATGGATGAATTATATGAAACCATAATATACACCAATAATTTTTTTTATATTATAAAAATCTTATATATACGAATAATTAAAATTAATGATAAAAAATAAGTTAATAATAAGTAAGCAAGTTATCCTAAATTTAATATTCAAATACTAATTCAAGAATATTAATGAACAATACAAAGAATCATAATAGGTAATATGTATGTATGAATTATATGAAACCCTAATATGTATAAATAATATGAAAAAACACAAAAAGAAATATATGTATAAGTATTATGAATCCACAACTCAATATGTTGGTCTTTTTAAGAGTGTACATAAAATATGCAGAGTAAAGCGACGTAACTCATCACAGCATCACTGTCTGCGAACGACTGAATTATATTCTCTTCTGTTGTGAGCTTTGTGTTCATCAGTGTTGCCAGAACTTTTCTGAGAAAAGCGCGAGATTTATAAAAAATATCGCCCAAAATCGCCCAATGAAAAAAAAAAATCGCCAAAAATCGCCATTTTTTCTAAGAAATTTATTATATTAGAAAAAACAAAACAAATTATATACATTTTTTTTTCAAATAATATTGAGATCTGTTAAAAGTATTAGATATTCTTATTTTCATATATTTGAGATCTATAAAAAATAATAAAAAAGCTACTTCATTTTATACGAGAATTTTTATCGTTAAAGATCATTTTTTTAGAGACTATAACTTTTTAGAATTTTTCAATATGTAACTTAAAAAAAAACTTTTTGCAAAAAACGTAGTTCCTTCAGCCATATTAGACTCTTCCTCCGTTTCGTCAATTCTCGAAGTATTGTTTAGTTCATACATTGATTTAGTTTATAAAGATGAATGCCAACTTACAAATATTGTCAAACATTTTTCCGCCCACGGCTGTCTTAATTTTGTATGCCGATTACCAAAATTCTTCACTTTCAGATGGTACTTTGTTTTTGAAAACATTGCTCCATGGAAATGTCAACAAAGATTCGTATTCGATTTCTTCTGCACGTCGCTCTTCAAGAGATAGATAATAAAGAGGGAGTTCACGGAAAGAAAGTCTTGTATAGTTTAAACATCTTTCAGGACATAAAATAAAAGCATTTTCAAAAATTTCTAACAGACTAGGTAATCGTTTTAACATTTCCTTGATTAAAACTATAATGAAATTCTGGCATTTTGATAGTATGTCTATCATAACAATATCATCACTTAATTTGTGAATTTCTTCATGGAACTGATAATGAAATGTAAGGTCATTAATTCTTTTATAATTGCTTTTATCCGCAAACATTTTATTTAAGCTGAATGTAGCTAAATTATCAAAATTGAAATTTTTGACAATGTCTTCTTTTATAATTTTTGAAACAAGTCTTTGAATAAATGTTGCGATTTCAACGTAAGCTTGAAAAAAGTCAACTTTTTCTCCTTGAAAATATGAATTAAGTGAGTTGATGTTTTGAAGAAACGGTCTCAAAAAAATAAGTATTTCGATATAAATAAATTATCGATAAGGGCTTGTGAGCTGTGTTCAGTCGCATTGTTAACAGAGTGTTCCAAACACTTAAAACAATTGTTATTATCTAAAAATCGCCCAAAAAATCGCCAGGCGATTTCCTAAAAATTTAAGCGCAAAAACAAGAAAAAAAGCGCCCAATTGGTGATAAATCGCCCAATCTGGCAACGGTGGTGTTCATGTGAAAAGTTACGCTCCCAGAGAGGTCAGTGAGCTATGGAGTGCCCTGCGCTGCCTTAAAGAGAAGCTCTCTTGAGAAGAGAGAAGAAAGTTTCCAAACCTAAAAATTTCAATATATTTAGTAAATATAATAAACTAAAAGAAATTTCCAAAAGTAAATCGGGCGGTGGGATGGTAGGGGGGGTGGAAGTGGGGCTAATTTTTGATATCGAAACTAAACGTCACATAACAATGAAACTCAGTGTAGAGTTACTAATTGGCCAAGTCTTTCTACTGGAAAACTATAAAACGGGGCGTGGCTCAATTTTCGGTACAGAATAGCTGTGGAAGTAAAATTCACAGAAAATTGAAACTCAGAATGAAATTACCACTCGGTGAAGTCCTTCTACCAGAAGACTGAGACGGGCATTGGACAAGGGGTTATTTATTGATCAGTCTATATAAGTCAAACTGAAATCGAATAGATTTGGAAGTAAAAGTCACAAAACACTGAAACTTAGGGAGTTACCATTTGGTGATGTCTTGTTAATGGAATACTATAACGTGCAGTGGTTTAAGAACGTGGTGTCAGACTAAGATTTTAATAAAAGTTTTGAACAACCTGCAATATTTGCGATATTTTAAACTTTGAAAGAATTCTTTGCGATGTTTTAAGAAGGTTTTCTAATTAGGAAAGGTCATTGTTTTTAACTAAAATAAGAATATTGGTCCCAAAAAAGAAAAAAACAGACCCAAGCCAAGCTTCGTAAAGCTCAAAAAAGTTCTCGTTTCCGCTCCAGGTTTTATGGTACGAAAAATTCCAACATTAATAAAAAGTTTTTATTGAGCAAAAAAAAAACAAAAAATTGTTGTTAATAAAAATGGTATAATTAAAAAAGCAACATTTCCCTTATGAATGCTCCATTAATTAAGCTGCTGCTGCTCATATGGCATGCAAATTGCACGCTAACTAAATTTAAACTTTTAAGGCATAAAAACAGACATGTTAAAATGGCACACAACACGTCATCGCGGCGCCTTGAGTTGACATATTTTTTAATTCACGTAGGTAGGACAGCACGTAGGTTCAGGCTGTCATTTTTTTGCTTGATTTAATTCTGCTGTGCGGTGTAATTTTATTTTTTTAATAAAAACTCAGAGTTAGAAATTTTATGAAATGTGCAAAAAGTGAGTGAAAAAGTACATTAAAAGGGTTACAAGGAAAAAAAAAAACGACCCACTGTAATGAGTCCTCAAAGGGCAGTAAATAATAATGGAGATAAGGCATAATAGTTGTTGCTCAGAGTGAATTGCATTTCAAGGTTTTATGCTAGTTTTTAAACTCTGTTCAGGTTATACGAAGTTCTAAAGGGACAGTCATAAGAATGCATTAAAACATGATTTAAACATTAGAGTTCATTTAATGAATTTATGTTCACATTTTAATTAATTGAAATAAAATGTTTTCTCAAGTTCTAATCATGGTTAAGTCTCACGCGTGTATCAAGTGAAACATATTTTTGTTTTTTAATCTGTGTTAATTTTAATGTCAAAGTTCAAGATGGTAAAAAAGTTTTTGTCATGGCAATTAAAGAAAATAAAATTAAAAACCAGCCAAGCACAACTCGAACCTTTCAAAGCCCACTCTCTCAAAGCTAATATCCTTTGCAAGCTCAAAGCTCAAACAAAAGTACGCCAAAGTGTTAAGCGTTGCATGATAGAGTGAAAGCACATAAAGTGCAATTGTGTGAGTGTTTGAGTGCAAGTAAAAAACTTAACAAGCACAGGTTTACGTGACTTATTTAGGTGTGAGTGCTTTTTGATTGGCCATAGAAAGCTTTATTTCATGCATTTTCAAAGCTTTTTTGATAAAACTTTTTTAATTAAAATACATAAGGCATACAATTTTTTGATAGGGTGCAATTTAACATGAACTTACAAAACAAATTATAAAAAGAAAAAAAAACTATAAAGATGTTTTGATTTCCAAAAAATGAAGCACATTTCTCAATTGCAAATTGCAAAAAAAATAATTAAGCACATTTTTCAGTTGCAAATTAAATGAAGCACATTTTTCAGTTGCAAATTGAATGAAGCACATTTTTTAGTTGCAAAAGATTTCAAAAAATGCTCCAATTTCACTGTCAAGGCTGAGTTTCTTTAGCTTTAAACTATTTTCCGTTACTGCGAACTATTCAAAAATTACTGCATTCTGCTTAGAGTCAAAAATACACTCTCGTCTATTATCGTTAAAACTAAGCCACTCTCCAAATTCGTCTTAACAAACTTTGACACTTTCAAAATTATATTTTGCTGAGCTGTAAAATAAGCCGTTACCAGAGTAACGAACTTCTGCGATATGCTCGTTCTTAAAGCTCGAAAACTTTTAATGTTAGAAACCACAAAATTTATCACGATCCGTGCAAAGTAGAAAACTTTAATTGGAACACAGCGAATGTGTATCTGAAAGTGCAGATGGTTCTTACGTATTTGGCTGTTCTACGCAAATCAGCGCAAGATAAGCTTCAGACTTAACGACAAACACGCTAAAATGGGGCAAAAAAACAAAAATAAAAAAGCACATAAATAAAGTGTGCGAGAAAATCGATTAACCGTGATGCAACATTGCGAAATTTTGAGAAAATTGTAAAAACAAGCATGTACCAATAGTTGACAAATTGACAAAGAAAACACAGAGATGGTTAATTAAGGCTTCCGACTGAGCTACAAGCTGGGGTTTTTGATCAAAAATTAGAGTTTTTCAAGCGTTTTTGGATTGATTGGTTTTTTATTTTAAGTATTTTTGATTTTGATCTTTGAGTTTTCTTGATTTGCAGCGAAAAGAACATAAAACACTCTCTTTTGTTAACGAAAAGATCACGACAGTAAATGTTGTAAAATATCTCGAATTTATTGACGATTTACAAAAATTTACAAAAAAAACAAATCACATCGCAGTGTATATATCCAATTCAGCAAAAATTAAAACAAATTTTTAAAAATTGAAAAAAATTCAAAACCAGACTTCAAGAAAAGGATAAAGACAGCGTTATTGAACACGAATTTCAAGAAATCGATATGGATCCCGATTTTGAAGTCTTTGTTTTTTCATACCTTGAATGTAAAAATGATAACGATATGTACATTATATAAAATTCGATGCTACTGCAATATGTAATCTACTGTATCATCATAAAATAAATCTACATCTATATCTTTATATACACCAAGAATCATAAGTTTACGCTCCTGCCGTCGAAAAAAAATGAAGGCTTAAAAAATTAATAAAACATTATTTTATAAAACAAACATTTTTTTTCGTATAATATTTTTCGATTGTAATAAGTTTTATTTACATGTATTATTTTTATTGTTTATTAACGTTATTTTAAATTATAAAGCATTATTTAACCAAACTACAGAAACTAAGAGTCAAAAGTCTAAGCTCCTCAAACAAGTTCATACATATAACTGAAAATTTATAAAAACAAAATGAAAATATATTTATGTCAGTAGCTTGTTGAATATCCACGACGTTTAAGGACTTCTCTTAGCCTTTTTTGCATTGAGTTTACGAGATTAGCTGTTTCTTCAGCAGTGATGATTTCCCATTCTTCAGTAATTACCCTTTTTAGCATTTCTTTGCTTGTAATAGTTCGTTTTCGAATTTTCCGATCTAGCAATGCCCCCAGGTACTCGATGGGGTTAAGATCTGGTGGCTGTGGAGTATTTTCAGCTGGTACATTGTAAAGTAGCCAAAGCTTTACCATTTCAGCCGTGTATTTCAGGTCGTTGTCTTGTTGGAAGTAAAACTCACTTGACAATCCAAGTTTCCGTGCACTTTGTTTTATTTTTTATTTCAAAATGTTTAAATAACCGGATTTATCTATAATCGTTTCAATAAACACAGAATTCCCAACTCCACTAGATGCCATACATCATCACACCATGCTTAACAGTTGGCAATAAGTTTTCTTTATTGAGGGCTGTACCCGGCTTTCTCCACACAATCTGCCGTCCTTTTATTCCGAAAATGTAGAACTTACTCTCATCTGTAAACATGACATTTCTCCAGAACTCACCTTTTTTACGCACTGATTTTCAAAGGCAATACGCTTTTGTCGGTTTACCAATGATATGAAGGGTTTCTTACGAGCAACTCTTCCATGATATGCGGCCTTTCTCAAAATTCTTCTAGCAGTAGATACACTAATAGTCTTGCCAAACTTTTGATTGATATCAAGAGATATTTGAGAAGCAGTAATTTTAGAATTTTTTTTCACAAGTGATACTATACTGCGAGATCCTCGTTCTGATTGCTTAGGTGGGCGTGGCTTTCAAGTTATTACTCCGGTACTTTGAAAGTGCTGAACTACTGTTCGAGCCGAGGTCCATGCTTTGTCAACTGTTTAACCCAACTGATAGTTTTGGGCCTCCTCCCAAAGCTTTATAAATATTTTTCTTTTACCGACACTAATATCTTGTCTTCTAGCAGCCACTATAGGAAACGATTTAAATATCAAGAAATAAAATATAAATTTATTTGAATTAAATACTTTTTATTACTTAAAACCAACAAAAAACGAATTTGCCCACGTTTACGAGCGTACAACTTGCAATAATATGCAATGAACGTACACTTTTGACACTTGCATTGCTTAACTGTGGCGCCATCAGCGACGTTATTTCTAACGCTCTCTGAGCGAATTAAAAAAAAATATGTACAGAGCATCATTAGTGATGTGCACAGTAAATAATCGAAATAAATTGAAGCAAACGTAAGTTATTTTGAAATTTTTTAGCTGAGGAAAATTTTAAGTGCGATGGGAGAGTAGACTTAAGATTCTTAGTGTATATCTATACTTTTAAATAAAATTAAAGTGAACATTTTTGTTGCCGCTAAGCTCCAAAACTACTGGTCCGATTTTACTGAAATAAGTTTTAAAATATCACATTTGTACTACAAAAGGATATAGGGATATTTTCTTTACCAAATTTTAATAATAAGTATCTTTAATTAAAGTGTAAAGTTTTTTTAAAAATCATCCACATTGCTGCGAGAGCTTCAATAAACTCCAAGTTGCTCTCTACTTTACTCTCTTTGTTCTCAGCAAGCACAACACAACAAAATAAACAAACAAATACATATACATCAGTGACGGGCACAGTTTTTACATCAGTGACGGGCAAACACACGTCCTTGGAAAAAAAATTCTTCTTTCGCGACGTCGACACACGAACACTATAAGCTACTTCATGTGGCTTTCGATCGTGTTCGTTCGAATGATGTTTTGTTTTTATTTTGGCTAAGCAAATCAAGTCACACACTTGACCGTGGTTTTCCTGTAATTTATAAATGAAGAAGATAAACAAACGGCTGACTTCTTACATTTATAGAAGTGTCATTATGTGATTTAATAAGTTGTTTTATAAATAGATAAAGATAAACTATTGATAAAGTGAAAACATCCCTGGCGAAGCCGCGGACCAATGTGACCTTCTATACACAAATAAATAAATAAAAATTTAAATTCAATTTCTTCTCATTTCATTTCGTTTTCTACGTGTAAAATTTAACTTGTAGATATTACTTGTCTTTCGCGACCCTTAATAAAATCTTTCCAAATTTTACTTTTATGGAGTTTTTAAAAAGAATGTCCAAAATGATCTATGCGGGTGAAAGCTAGAGGGTTAAAAGGTTCCAAGAAAATATTCCTCGGAAAATTTGAATATAGGTTCTCGAAGACAAAAATCAGCCTGTATTAAGTTTTACACATGCTTTTTCATATTGTTTAATTCGATTTTTGACCACAAAAGTCAAATTTCAAACTAGTTTTAAAAAATACTTGTGAAGTAGTGGAGCAAAAATTGATTCGAACTATTGTTAGAATTAGTATTGGAATTTGTTGGACGACACCGCAGAAATGAATTTGGAATGATCCTGAGGACACCCTCTTGATTTTAATTCTAATGCAGACTTTTGTTTGTGTTTCAAATTTTGAAATTTTCTATTAGGGAAGATCTCGAGATTTTTTTGCTCTCAAGGTCATTGAGGTTAAAGACCCCATTATTGCGCTTACCAGATATCAACTTATATAACATTAGATAATAACAAAAATAAAAGTCATATTTTTTTCTGACTGTCCAAGACAAAGATCATACATTTCTTACTAGTTTACAATAAGAATCAACTGGACAATTAATCAAAGTTGTATACAGTAGGCATGACAATGAATGTACCAATCAATCAAAAATTTTGTATACATATATGACAATTATGTATTTTATATTATATATACATACATACTTTTTTTATGATTATTAATCAATATCGATCAATAAATCCTCCCTTTGGTTATGGGCTCGATCAGCAGACTTGGTAAAGTGTAAGGAGGTACTTATAGAGAAGTTATCTAAAAGATGCGCGCCTCTGACTGTATCGACAATGAGACTGAAAATGTTTTATTGAAATAGCAGGATAGTTATAAAGTAATTTAATTTCTCCTTAATAATTTTATCATTTTCATAAAATTCATAGAATACTTCAACATTGAGAAGTCAAATTCTTTATGATTTACGATAAAAAGATGCATCGCTTAAAATTTTTTTTATGCATTACAGTAGATTTGTTCCGAACACGAAGTCGAGACTGTGAATGAACTCAGGTCGTAAACATTTTATGAGTTCAACTTTTGCAGCTTCATGCAAACAATGCGACAGCGAAATTTTCATCTTTGTTCTACAAGCTCCACAAGTATTGGTTGGAATTCATTCTGTCGTGACATACAAACTTTCTACTTTTGAATTGTTCGCTCGTTTCGCTCAGCTGTTTATGTTGCTGTCGTTGTCAGTTTATCTACGTACTCGTTGTCGTTGTCGTCGTTGTTGTCGTTGCCGTTTTCTGGTACAAACTATTCGAAGTTGCAGCAGCAGAAAAAATAAAAGTGAAAGCGTGACAAATGACTACGCTGCAACGCGTTGTCACTGCTGACGCTTCCATAATTTCGCAAAGGGATCAAAGCGAAAGAAGAAGAATACAAGGACCAACAGCAGCAGCAGAAATAACAACAGCAACAAAAGCAACAACAAGTGAAAATGGAAAGCGTGATAGTGACACAAATTGAAAGCGTGTTGGGCCAACACAATAGATAGCAACAGGAATGGAGACATAGCAACAACTGCCGTTCATGGCAAATGCAGATGGGACAGCAACAAATACAACAACTACAATAACAGTAACGAATGCAGCAGCAGCAGCAGCAGCAACACTGACAGGAAGAGCTGAAAGTGGCGTGACGTCACAAATAAATGAACTGAAAAACGACACAAAGTTGGCTGCGGATATTGTCTTGAAAGCTTACGAAGACTGTGGAGTATTCGACCCAAAAACGCGGACATTTAGGAATATAAACAGTTCGATAGAAAACAGAATTTCTTCTGGACATCGTAAAGCTTCGGAAAGATTAAAAAATTACGTGTTTTTATCGTTGTTTTGTGATTTTAATATGTTTTTTTTTTTTTGTGGGTAAACGAATAAATGTATTAACATAAAATAAATTTTTGGTGATTGAACCTTTGGTGAGCCATTTTGGATTATTTTAAAATTTTACAAATCAATTTTTTTTTTTCTAATTTTCAGTTTGTAAATAAGTTTTTTGGGCCTAGTTCTATGCACAGTTAAAATTTTTAATAAAATTCATTCAACTCATAGTCGCAAATTATAATAAAGAAAAAAAAACTTGATTTTTGTCTGCATTTTTTTAAATAAAACAGTTTTTAAAATTGTTGTGTTTGTCTTAATACCGTAAAAATATTCCTTGCAATGTCTTTTACATACAGTACCTTTTACAAAATTTTTTATTCAGTCGGTTAGGCGAAGGGTCGACTGGATACAGTTGAAGCGGTGGACGGTTGAAACAAAGCGAATATCTTGTCACCTTGCATGATGAGTTTGAGGGGTACAGGGGGAGAACCAAGAATGATAGAAACAAGATTACGCGTTCCGCAGTCCTGTTATTTAATGCTCTCTTTCTCAATTGACTGCATGACGTCACACAGCACTTCTGCATTACAAAATGAATGCAAATGTACGATCACTTAGGCAAATTGAGGAAATTAAAAATAAATTCTTGCGGAAAAGTAAAGTAAAAATAACTACTCTTCTATATAAAAAACTCGATTTTTTCGTATGCGAAAAAAATAAAAGTTTTTAAACTTTCACGATTTTTATCTAAACCATTCGAGATCGATAAAATTATATTACACCAATGGATTAAGGAGGTCCATATACATATTTTAAAAATAAAAAAAAAATATTTAGTATATAGAACATAAATGCATACAGTTAATGTAAACAAAAGTGCTTTGTGACGTCATGCTCGCTCTCTATCTCTCATTTGCGGAACGCGTAATTTTGTTTCAATCATTCTTGGGAGAGACCGAAACGGGCGACAAGTCAGGGGGCTCCATTGTGTTTTTTAACAGAAAAGTTTATTATCATTTTTACTGTGACCCGTCTTATACCTGGTTGGTGGGTGGTTGGGGAAAGTTGAAACAGTTGAAAAAAAATCGAGTTAATAATTCATGCTGTTGATGTTGATGTTGATGTTGATGTTGTTGTTGATGTTGATGTTGATGTTGATGTTGATGTTGATGTTGATGTTGATGTTGATGTTGATGTTGATGTTGATGTTGATGTTGATCTTGATGTTGATGTTGATGTTGATGTTGATGTGGATGTTGATGTTGATGTTGATGTTGATGTTGATGTTGATGTTGATATTGATGTTGATGTTGATGTTGATGTTGATCTTGATGTTGATGTTGATGTTGATGTTGATGTTGATGTTGATGTTGATGTTGATGTTGATGTTGATGTTGATGTTGATGTTGATGTTGATGTTGATGTTGATGTTGATGTTGATGTTGATGTTGATGTTGATGTTGATGTTGATTTTGATGTTGATGTTGATGTTGATGTTAATGTTGATGTTGATGTTGATGTTGATGTGGATGTTGATCTTGATGTTGATGTTGATGTGGATGTTGATGTTGATGTTGATGTTGATGTTGATGTTGATGTTGATGTTGATGTTGATGTTGATGTTGATGTTGATGTTGATGTTGATGTTGATGTTGATGTTGATGTTGATGTTGATGTTGATGTTGATGTTGATGTTGATGTTGATGTTGATGTTGATGTTGATGTTAATGTTAATGTTGATGTTGATGTTGATGTTGATGTTGATGTTGATGTTGATGTTGATGTTGATGTTGATGTTGATGTTGGTGTTGATGTTGATGTTGATGTTGATGTTGATGTTGATGTTGATGTTGATGTTGATGTTGATGTTGATGTTGAGTTGATGTTGATGTTGATGTTGATGTTGATGTTGATGTTGATGTTGATGTTGATGTTGATGTTGATGTTGATGTTGATGTTGATGTTGATGTTGATGTTGATGTTGATGTTGATGTTGATGTTGATGTTGATGTTGATGTTGATGTTGATGTTGATGTTGATGTTGATGTTGATGTTGATGTTACTATTGTTGTTGTTGTCGTTGTTGTTGTTGTTGTTGTTGTTGCTGTTGTTGTTGTTGTGTTTGTTGTTGTTGTTGTTGTTGCTTTTGCTTATGCTTTTTTTTACATGCTTTTCCATTAGTTGTGCTTTTCCTTGGTGCATAAACTTTGCCTTAGCTGCATGATATATATCCAGCAAAAGTGATGCATACACGTTATATTAGGCGGTTCCCTGACGGGCTTCATGACGCCTTCAATTTTTTTTTTTATTTTTATCATATACCCGAAGACTGCACCTTCCTTTTTGTTCCTTAAAATTTACCTTTGCGCTAGTAGTCACAGAGTAAAAATTCCATGCAACGTTTTTTCCTGGTTGTAGCATTTTAACTGCATTATGTGGTTGCCATCCTGAAATCATAACGATAAGAATTTTTTATGTATGTTAGTTGTGAGACGTAATAACACATCTATGCTGTCTTAAAACAAAATTTACCGTGGCACATCTCCTGAGTGAGTAATAATTCCATGCAACGATATTATATTTCTGTTACATAAGCTGAACACGACCTGTTGGCGTCATATTTTTTTTTATTTTTGTCGTAAGGCCAAGTATGAATCCTTCATTTTCCTTTTCAAACATTTATCGTTGTTTATATACTCACCGAGTAAAAATTCAATGCAACGCCGCTGCATGAATGTTGCATTGTCGATATTTAAGTGGCTCTCTATGTGTCCCCATGACGTCAGAAATTTTTTGTCTCATTTTTTTGTGAGAGCTTTGAATAGGCCTTTGTTGTTATATCATATGTTTTAATCCTAGCGCTAATACTCGGCGAGTAATAATTCCATGTAACAAATTTTCAGTTGCGTTGCTTAAGCAGCTTCCACTCCGTCCCGATAACGTTATGAATTTTTGTTTTGTTTTTATAATGCAGTCAAAGAATTAATTTTTACGGTTGTACCATTTTTTTAGTCATAGCTCTTATACTCAGCGAGTACCAATTCAATGCAACGCCGATGAATTTTGAAAGAACGCATTTTTCATCTGTTTTGGAAACCTGCGCGGTAAAACGTAATTTCGTCACGTCAAAATATTTTTGATGTTCAATTGTGCCATTACGAGTCGTAACATATTATTAGACGATGAGTTAAACATGTGAATTTATTATATTTTGTATTATTTGCATGTGTTTCAATTGACCCCAGGCATGGGGACGGTTGAAACAAATCAACGGTTGAAAAAAATTAATTTTTCAATATGATTTAACACATAAAATACAATAAAGTAATCTCAAATAACATTGTTCATTAGTAGACTAATATATGGTCATTTATTTAATATATTTCCGTCATTGCTCGCTTAACTAATTCCAATGCAATGAACGATCAACGCTAAAATGTTTCAACCGTACACAGTCTACCCTAATTGGAAAACAAAACACACAAGAAAAAGTCCTGTCCTCTTTTTTGAGTCGAATACTCCACTGTGCGATGTCAACAGTTTATGGTGTGCTCTCTTTTCTCAATTTTATTTTCTGTTTTTTTTTTTGAAAATGCAATAATTGTGTAATGGTGCGTAATTAAAAAATAAAATCCTTAAGGGCTGCTATATCTCGTATATTGTTGGATATTATTTATTGAGTTTTATTATGAGAGTGTGATAAAGAATTCACTGGAATTTTATAAATGTTTTCAAATAATATTTTTACTGATATCAAATTTAATATTGCTGACATATTGATAGCTAATATTTAACTTACAGAATAGTCGCCACAATTTTAATTTAAACTAATGCAAATAAAAAAATCAATGCTAACAGGTTTAAAAATAAATTATATCAAATCACAACAAACATTTAAGCACACAGATAAATATATCAAAAACACAAACTAACAAACACACAAATATTTATTTATATTGACCGGAAATGCAGTAAATAAATTAAAACAAATACTAAAAAATGTTAAATATTGTAAAACAATATTGCGGCAAAACATTGTTGATATCCGTTAAAATCTCATGATATGGTTTAGAAATGATTTATGCATCGTAAAAAAATTTGTTGCCTGAATTGTTCGTAAAAATTAGGTGAGATATAAAAATTGCAAAGCTCTGCTCATAGAGTTTGCTACAAAATCTCTGCAGAGTTAATATTTTTTATTATTATTTTTTTTTGTTTTTTGCTCTAGAAAAGTTTCTCAAATTTCATCAAATTTAAAAGTTCAGCTTAATACGAGTGAGCTTAAAAATATGCTAGCATTAAGTTGAGTCGCCATTTTGTATTCTACCATAGTTAGACTTGTTATATTTGAGCTCATTCACAAAAACAAAAAACATACAAATAGACACACACATACTTGCACTCATTTACTCACTCTAGCAAACTTCTCTAATACAATCATAATTAAAATAAAAACTGCCAAAACTTCGTCATGAAAATCAACTCGTACACTCTGCTTCAAACGTGTTTCCGGCTAAGTCTAGAGCTGACTAGTTGTACTGTATGTCTGTGGGTGTGTATATTTGTGTGTCAGTACGACTGTCTAAAGTATAGTTTAAGCCGAAAATGGAGGCAAGACTAGAAAATAAAAAGAAATTAAAATAAAAAATTAACAAATAAAGTGGAGTGGATGCAAAATGCAAGTGTGGTTTTCTGCTGCTTTGGGCTATTTTAAATGCTTGCAAACAAGCAAAATTCTGCTATTTACAAAAATCTGTTAAATTTATAAACATGACCAGCTACAGAAAATTAAAAACTTTTTCTGTGCATGCACAGGGGCGGGCACCAGATAACGTTAGAAGAAAACGTATCACTGAGGTATTTTTATTTCATACATTTCTTACCATGTATGTACATTAGGGTGTTCCAAATGAAAATTTTTTTTCGAATTTCATAGTTGTTCAACCTTTGGTGAAAAGCTTATAAGGTTATATAAAAATGTTGAGGTATTTTTTCAGATTTTTTGAAAGAGGTTCAGTAAAAATCAGATTTCAAGCATAATTTGGTCAATAACAGACATTTTGTAAGTCTTTGAGTCATCATTTCGAAAGACAAATATCCAAACTTTCATCAAAATGAAAAAAAGTAATGATGCACTTTGAACTATGGTAAGATTTTAAACAAAAACAAAAAGCAACTTGATTTAACTATTGCCGTGCTGAAAGCAGTCATGAGCAGGAAAATAAATTGTCGGGCCAGTGTGTTTTTTTTTTTTAAACATACACAAAATTGTCCTCATTATTGCTTTTGTTCATCGTTGCAATAAAAAAAAAAAATAAACATGAAAAAAATTGTCAAAGCACTCCAACAAAACTGAATTTATAGGTCTGTTTCCGTACTCGATTGTAGTAACTTGCAATGTGCTAGAATGTGTTTCCGTACTTTTTCTTGCTCAAAAGCGAGAAGAAGAACAAGCATAAAAGCGCTCTCTCGAGCTCGAAAGTAGCTCGAAGTGTGCTGGAAAAATTTCTTCGAGCATTATAAGAACAAGCATCAAGAAGAACAAGAAAATGTCAAATTTATATTTTTTGCTTGTTTATGTGGTGCGACGGAAAATAAACTTACAAATAGTGAAATACAAATTGCAAATAAATATAAATAAATTAATAATAAATTAATTTGAAAGTTGATAATCGATAATTGGCGTAAATAAATTTGGCACTGTTTACGTTTTATAGGCAATCAGCTGTTTTTGTGCTGGAAACTAGCTAGAAGTCGTTTCCGTACTTTTGACACTATTCTCAAATTTCATTTTACGCTCCCAGCTCGAACTTTACTCCACTTTTACTCGACATTGTGTACGGAAACACACCTTATATTTCTATTTGTACGAAATTAATGTGCAAAACAAAAAAATATTATATGTATTTTTGTGTTACACAAGTAACGGGACAATCATCCAAAGCTCAGCCTCGTCGAGTGAGGCTTTGTTTTTGTTGCCTTTGCATGCAATTGTTGCTGTTAAAGCGAGTTAAACATTTTGTGAACTTGGTTTTTTTTGTTGTTGTTTTTTGTACGTGTTGTTGTTTTTAAAAATGTGCAAACACAAATTTGATAAAATAAAATAAAATTGTAGCTGGGCCAATTGTGATTCTGGAAGCGCATGTCTACTTTAAGGCTTTGTAACCGTTGGTTGAATCTTTAAATCGTTGGTTGGTGCATCGACTATGAAATTGCTTAAAATATGCAACGTGTAATGCAATGTCTACACAGAGAGTTTATTTTGAGTTTAATTTAAAGTTACCCATAGCTGTTCACACAAAGATGCGTCGGCAGAATTGTGTTTAGTGTGACATTTCTTTGTTTACTTTTGTGTTCTCATATTTTTTCGGCATATCTACCACCGTGATGACATCAATTCCGCTTGAGGACATGGCTGCAGCCATCTTTGTGCACACATGCGAGTTCTTTCTTGCGCGGTGCAAATCAGAATTTTTATCGGCCCATTCTGATATGAAGACCTCATCTGCAACATTTGCCCAAGTTCTTTTCTTCGCTTTTTTGTTCATATTTTGAAAATAGTAAATTGCACAATTTTAGAACAGCTGATTTTGACATTTCTCACAACAAAATTGTACAAATTGCATCGGAACGTGCATTTCTATGAGAACATTAGCATACTTTTAGGGATTTCTCAAATTGAATTTGATAAACACAGAAACAAAGTTGAGTTTAGTTGAGTTTCATCCTGCAAAATTGTACTGGAGAACTCAAGAGATTATTTTGCATTCAATGGCAAAACTCAAATTTGTACTAGAAACTCAAACTAAACTCTCTGTGTAGACATGGCATAAGCCTGCCCTTTCACAGCTAGGAAGGTGTAAATTTAATCTAATAATCAACTGGTCGATGAATTAAAAAACAAACATTGCAACAAATAAGTTTCTCCATCAATTTCAACAATAAAATGAACCAACTTATGGTTAAAATTCATAAAATATCATAATATGTCGATTAGTGCGACTTTTGAACCTCTTCCAAAAAATCTGAAAAAAAATCGCAAAAATGCTTAAAATTTCATAATTTTTCAACAAAAAAGCTTGAGCATAAAAAGAGTTGGCTGTGTCGTGGTCATGTCCAAACTTTTGTTTTAATCCATGACAAAATTCTTGACTTAATCAAATTTACCGATTCCCTTTCCTAGTTTAGAAAGGTGTGTTTTAGGTGTGTCTTAATTTTCGTCCTAATCCATATCCTAATTCATGCCAGAGTTCTTTTTCAGTTTTATAGTCCGGTTTCGTTGTGTTATTTTGTTGTTTGTGAGCAGTGTTAGTTGCCACGAAAAAAACTGTTGAAATCATAACTAGATTTTTGTTGTTGTTGATGTTGATGTTGATGTTGATGTTGATGTTGATGTTGATGTTGATGTTGATGTTGATGTTGATGTTGATGTTGATGTTGATGTTGATGTTGATGTTGATGTTGATGTTGATGTTGATGTTGATGTTGATGTTGACGTTGATGTTGATTTTGTTGTTGATGTTGATGTTGATGTTGATGTTGATGTTGATGTTGATGTTGATTTTGTTGTTGATGTTGATGTTGATGTTGATGTTGATGTTGATGTTGATGTTGATGTTGATGTTGATGTTGATGTTGATGTTGATGTTGATGTTGATGTTGATGTTGATGTTGATGTTGATGTTGATGTTGATGTTGATGTTGATGTTGATGTTGATGTTGATGTTGATGTTGATGTTGATGTTGATGTTGATGTTGATGTTGATGTTGATGTTGATGTTGATGTTGATGTTGATGTTGATGTTGATGTTGATGTTGATGTTGATGTTGATGTTGATGTTGATGTTGATGTTGATGTTGATGTTGATGTTGATGTTGATGTTGATGTTGATGTTGATGTTGATGTTGATGTTGATGTTGATGTTGATGTTGATGTTGATGTTGATGTTGATGTTGATGTTGATGTTGATGTTGATGTTGATGTTGATGTTGATGTTGATGTTGATGTTGATGTTGATGTTGATGTTGATGTTGATGTTGATGTTGATGTTGATGTTGATGTTGATGTTGATGTTGATGTTGATGTTGATGTTGATGTTGATGTTGATGTTGATGTTGATGTTGATGTTGATGTTGATGTTGATGTTGATGTTGATGTTGATGTTGATGTTGATGTTGATGTTGATGTTGATGTTGATGTTGATGTTGAAGTTGATGTTGATGTTGATGTTGATGTTGATGTTGATGTTGATGTTGATGTTGATGTTGATGTTGATGTTGATGTTGATGTTGATGTTGATGTTGATGCTGATTTTGATGTTGATTTTGTTGTTGTTGTTGTTGTTGTTGTTGTTGTTGTTGTTGTTGTTGTTGTTGTTGTTGGTGGTGTTGTTGTTGTTTTTGCTTTTCGTTGGTGCATTAACTTTGCATTAGCTGCATGCAATTAATCCAGCAAAAGTGATGCATATGCGACACATTAGACGGTTCCCTAAGGGGCCTCATAACGCCGTCTTTTTTTATTTTCATCATGTGCTCGAAGACCTCACCTTCATTTTCGTTCCTTAAAATTTACCGTTACGCCAGTAGTCACAGAGTTAAAATTCCATGCAACGTTTTTTCATGGTTGTAGCATTTTTAATGCATTATGTGGTTGCCACCCTGAAATCATAACGATAATGATTTTTTATTAATGTAGTTGTGAGGCATAATAACACATCTATGCTGTTGTAAAAAAAATTCAGCGTAGCACGTCTCCTGAGTTCGTAATAATTCCATGCAAAAAGCAAACTGACGACCTCAGAATTTTTTTATTTTTGTCATAAGGCCAAGTATAAATCCTTCATTTTCCTTTTTAAACTCTAATCGTAGCTTATATACTCACCAATTAAAAATTCAATGCAACGCTGTTGCATGAATGTTGCATTATCGATCCTTGAGCGGCTCTCTCTGAGCCTTCATAACTTCAGAATTTTTTTGTCAAATTTTTTTGTGAGGATTTAGAGCAGGTCTTTATTGGTGTATCATATTTTTAATCCTGGCGCTAATACTTAGCAAATACCTGACGCTATTCCAGGTAACAAATTTTCAGTTGCGTTGCTTTAGAAGCTCCCACCGCGTCCCGGTGACGTCTTGAATTTTTATCAAAAAATTAACATTAACGGTCGTACCATTTTTTTCATCATAGCTCTTATACTCAGCGAGTAACAATTCAATGCAACGACGATGAATTTTGAAAAAAAAAGCTTTTTTCATTTTTTTTGGAAACCTGCGCGGTAAAATGTAACTTCGTCACGTCAGTAAAATGTGTTTTTTTGCACAGCCTAATGTACATACTGGTATTTTTTTAAATTATTTTAATAATTTTTTGTTGTTTTTGTTGTGACTTTTTCGCCTCGCCTTTTATAATTAAATAACACGATACGACAGTTTTACAGTTTTTCCAATATTATAGGATTTTGTAAAAAGATCCTGGTAAACGAAAAAAAAACATCTGAACAAGTCAGTATATAAGCAAGGGAAAGAGTGAAGATAATGAGATAATACTTGCTACAGATGTTTATTTACATCTTAGGATATGTAGTGTTGAATATTTTTAACATTTGCACCTCCATCACAATTGACTGAAGTTAAATCCATAAAATGGATTATGTAGGTTCAAAAAGAATATTTGGTATGAATGTGTGATCAAATCTAAGTTATGTCGTTTTTCATGTACACATCAGAATTATTTTTAATGTTTTAAGTTCTGCGGTGTTACACAGTGGGATGGCTCCATATATTTTTTGGAAAAAAATAGAAGGAGTTGTTGGAATTTGAAGAAACTTTATTTTTTCTAAAAGAGTAATGGTACGCTGGTTCCAAAATTGGTGCATTTTTTCGCCTTATAAAGTTTACTAGTACCTTAATTCATATCTTAAACTTGTCAAAGATATTTCCAAAATACATTTTATTTCATCGACATAATACTAATTTGTTTTGAGTTAACTAGTTTGCCTGTTTATCTAACCGTTCTGCAAAGTTTTTAGCTAGCTTAACTCATTATATGCCAGTATAATGAGTTGGCAGCCCTAGAAACCATAATTTTACTCGTATTTCTCTCAAATAAAGCTTTAAATTCCACCAAAAATCGTGAAGATCATAAAATGCTCCCTTCTACCCTACACAGACACACACAATCAAAGAAATATTTATGTTCAATTGGCTTAAAGCTTTTTATTATGCGAATATCTTGCTAAACTTTGAACCATGACTAATTGCCTGCATTTAAGGCATAATTAAAGCTTCTCATTGTTTAGGTTCAAAAAGCCAATCACTCTGCTCAAACTTCTAATTGCAGCAGATAAGCATACATCGTGTCTGCTAGCGTCTGAAGCGCCTTAAAGTGTGCTTCACTTACTTGCTTGCTTGCTTGCTTAAGCTTGAAAAGCATTTAACAACAAAAACCAAAAGCACCATCATAGAATTACAAAAGTTTTCCAACTTTTAAGATAATATTTTAACTATTATCCAGTTTCAACAATGTTGGCAACAATCTATGAGTAACTTGAAACGCACACAGTTAGACAAATGACACACACATACACAATCACACATACATACATATGTATGTACTTACGACACACATTTGAGCATATAAAGCGTAATCAGTTTCCGGCCATCATATGCAGCCTGACTGGGGTGGTTGGCACTCAGCATGCAGCTGGCTCAAATGTTGAATTTAGTTGTTGTTGCTGTTTTCGTTGTTGTTGTTATATAAGCCAGCATTTAGCACAAAGCCAAAACTTAGCTGAACTTTATTGACGCAACAGTAAAGTCAACTGCTGACTGACAGCAAGCAACAACAACAACAACAACAACAACAACAACATCAAAGCACAACAAACTATAAAAGTTAAGAATCAAAATTGTAATGTATCTGCGAGCAGTAGTAGCAGGAAGCAGCAGCAGCAAGAAAAGGAAAGCAACACAAAAAACAGGCAAACAAATAAAAAAGAAAATCATCAAAGCTGTGGAAATTGAAAAATAACTTAATACAATAAAAATCCACTTGACGGATCAAGTGCAAGTGCAAAAGTTTACAAAACAAGTTAGAGCAGCAACAGTTGTTGTAGTTGTTGCTGGTGTTTTTCTTGTTATTGTTGTGCATTTGTTATCCACAAAAGCGACGCCTGCTTCATGACCTTGCTCAATAAACTTTGAGCTTTACGCGCTTTACTAATTTTCTGCCATATTAAAAATTAAGAAGACTAAGAAAACAAAAAAAAAAGCTGCCTTCGTGCGCCTTTTTAAGGTGCCTCCAAACAGTTTTCTTCGAACTTAACTTTATTTTCATTAATTTCAGCTTTGGTCAAATTTTCTTGCTTGTTGTTGTTGTTGCTTCTTCCGATTTTTTGTGTTGTTGCTTTTTTTATTTTTTTTTTTTTTTTTTTTTGTTTTTGTCTTACTACACTTTGTAAAAGTTTAGCCAGCAACTTTGTGCGCTTTCTTTATAAACAAAGTGAAGAAGCTCGTTTATTTCGAAAGTTAATTTCAAAGTTTTCTCTTCATGGGTTCATGGGTTCAGTTCTTTTGTTATTGTTAAGAAAGTTCCTATAGATGTTGCTGTTGTTGTTGTAAATGTTTTGGTTTTTTTTTTCTTTTTTTTCTGTTAATTGATCAAGAAGCCAGCAATTTGAAGGAAGATACTTCTAGTGCTTAAATATCAAAGATACTCACTCGTACTGTAAATGTTTTGAATTGTTTCAAAAAAATATATTGAAAAAGTTATGCAGTTCAAAATGAGAAAATTAATAATCAATGCTTTGATTTATTTCTGCGAATTGGCTTGGAAAAAAAGCACTTAGTAAATTTTGAAATTACTTTGAAAACTAGCGATTGATTTTGCTGACGCTCTTTCAAGATGGTATGAGTAAGACTCAGTTGGTTGTAAGAAAATCCGAAAACGAAAATCCGTATTTTTTGAGCTTTCACTTTCAGCCATAAAGGGTTCATAATTTTATTAGTAGAGCAATTAATTTCATAACTTATAAAGGAAGCTTTCAAAGTGGGCGCTTTGAAGTAGGATAAATAAATTAACGACAGTTCAACATGAGTTTCGAAAGAGTAAATAACGAGTAAATCAAAAAGAATTGTTTGAAAAGTAAATCAAAAGATTATCTTTGTACGTCAGCTGCCTTTTAAGTATTGCGCCTCGACAGCACTAAGCATTGCCAGATGAATTTTGATAGTTCCATTCGAAATTTGACATTTTCTAGAATAAACGTACTCACAAAATTTTGGTGTATGTGCGCTTATTGTGTTTTTATAGTGGTTTGAAAATATTATTTACAGCAAAAAGCTATAGAATCAACACGTGAACATTTTTGGGTGTTGTTTATTTTACGATTTTCAACGTGGACTGACAAGTAAAGAATGCATCGATGAACTTAGCTCGACTTTTGATGATGAAGCACCGCAGCTAGCGAATGTAAAACGCTGGTTCAATGAATTCGAGCGTAGTCATTGTTCTCTCTAAGACGAATTTCATGAACGTCGTTTAAGAACGGCTTTTGTGGCAGTAAACGTCGATGCTGTGTGTGAACCAGTGTTGCCAGAAAATTTTTAAGGGTGTAGCTAAAAATGCTACAAAAAGTAGCTAAAAAGAGCTAAACAAATTTTTTTGTAGCTAAAAAAAGAAGCTAGTTTTTAAAAACAACTTAGTTACTATATTTTATTCATTCAGTTTAATTTTTTTTTTAATTTTGTGTATATAAATAAAAACAACAAAAGGAATATATTTTCATATGCTAAGGTACATTTTGATCAGTAAAATACACTTTCAATATACGAATAACTTTTTAAAACGGTGTTAAATGTGTTAATTAAAACAAAAATTAATTACAAGAAAAAGGCCAAAAAGTCTAGTTTTAAATAAATACATATATGTATGTATTAATATGTATATGCAGGCACAGTTTTGTAGGTGTATACAAGGGTGCCCACAGGGGGGAGCAGGGAGGGGCACTTGCCCCCCTGGACTTGAAAAATTTCATATATTTTTATTTCCTATGATTATGTTACATTTTCATATAATCATTTTCATATACGTGCACACCCATACATACCTTTTTTTCCCCTACTGTAAAAATTTCTGCGGACGCCTATGGGTGTATACCATCACTTCAGATCTCAAATTCCGAACTATAATTACTATTATTATCTGAACTATCATAATCTTCCCATTTCATAAATTTTACGAGATCGTCATTTATAATGCAGTCGTGGCAACATTTGTTTATTTTTTAAGATATATCTTACCCCTTCATTCTGTATCACGAAATAGGCTTACTAACGATAAGCAAAACACGATAAGCAATATGTTTTTTTTATAGGTTTGGACCAAGGATTTCAGGTGGAATACCTATTCAGTCAAGTCTGCCTTGGTTCGAAATGGGGTGATAGATTAGTGGGAAGGGAAGGGCAATCAATTGAAACACGTGTAGAATGTTCTAAGCGTGGTGGAAAGTCAAAGAAACATGTGAATTTGAATCTGAGGCAAGTGTTATGCCTTTACCTCAGTCAATTCAAGTTATAAGGCAGTCTCATCCACAAACTTCTCTACCATCAACTACAACTTCAAGTCGTAAATATTGATGAATTTTTAATTCCAGTTGATTAGAAATGAGGAAAGAAAATTTAGAAAGGTTTAAAGCGAAGGACCATGACCTGGTCGGGACCTCTGGGGTGGCAGTCGAGCACGCTACCAACTTGAGGCCGCCACCAGGCTTAGAATATAGAAGAAAGTAGTGCTGATCGTTGCTTTTTCGTCGTTCATGTCTTGTTTCGTGATACGAATTATAGGCTTAATATACTGTGGAATTTTACATTAACAATTTAATTGAATTTCTCTGTTTTGTTTTTATAAGACTCATTATTGAAAACATTCTCTTTTTCAGCGTTGCTTAACAGTAAAAGTAAAAAAAAAAAACGAATTTAGTAAGATCAGAGAAAGAGTTTTCGTTTAAAGCACCCTTCCATTCTCCAAAAATCATTCTCCAAAAATCAATAGAAGACGATACTTTAGTCCATGCATAAGTGTGAAGTTTTCTCCATTGGATTTCATCGTATGTATAAGTTAGAGATGTCACAAAATTACGAAAATATTGCATTTTTTAACCAAAAAAACTAGTAGCTAAAAATAGCTAAACTCGAAAAATAAGAAGCTAAGAAAGTAGCTAGGAGCTAAAACACAATTTTTGGAGCTAAATGAGAAAAAAAGAAGCTAAATCTAGCTACAAAGTAGCTAAAATGGCAACACTGGTGTGAACTGTTGAAAGCAGGGAACGCAAATAAACGAAACGATCTCTCAGAGTGTGGTACAAAAATGTTCTTTTTCATTCGTTTCGTTAGTGAGGGCAAACGAAACACGAAACCTTTCAGTGAAAGAGAGAGCTAACGTGTCAGTACTGTGTTGCCAGATTAAGGTAAATTTTCCTAATTGAGGTAATTTTTGACTCATTTTTTGGGTAGAGGTAAAAAAGGTAATTTTTGACCAAAAGTGGTAAATTTTGCGAAAACAATATTTTTTTTAGACTAGTGAATTTTTTGAGTTATTGGCAGCACTTTTACCTCTCTGAACATACTAACAAGCAGTTTAAGAGCCCGATCTGAACCAGAGCGTCTGTCAATTGGCGATCCTCTCTCGGAGAAATCCGCTGAGAGCACGTCCAGAATAGAAGCGGTTATCTGATCAGTGTTGCTTTTCGATGGTGAATGGTACAAATGTTATTTTTTCATGTTTTTGTTGTTTCTTTATTAATACATGTAAAAAATAAATAAATAACTGGCCATTTCAGCCCTTGAAAGGACTTTGACCTATCTTCTTATGATCAATTGTGTTGTGCGTGTTATTAAGTTTGTACACAATTGACCGAGAACCGGACCTACATGTTTAACGCCGACTCCGAACGGCGATGAACGGAATGTTCTCGTTCTCAAGAAGCTTTACATGGCATTTTGATTACTCTCTGAGGTTTGGCATTGTCTGCAGAGAGGTGGCGGCCGTAAAGAAAAGTTATGTTCATTCAAATGGTAATTGGTAATATTTTCCCAAATAGTGGTAAATTTCAGTTCGTCTCTCTGACAACACTGTGTCAGTATAGAAAACGAAACCAAAGCAAACGTTTCATTAATGAAAAAAAAAAGAAAAGATATGAAGAATCTATCAAAAAAGATCGTTTCTGTACTTTTGTCTTCTTTATTTTCGTTTGCTTTGTTTTTTCTTTTACCGCAACGCAATAAAATGATTTTTAAAATCGAATTTAAAATTCCAATTTAATATGAGCCTACCTTGTAATTGTACCATGGTTGATAGAAACCCTGCAAAAAATGCAAATTTTTAAGTACAGAAGTACAGAATTTTTTTTATTGTTTTCCGGCGATAGTATAACGAATCATTGTTTCGGTTTCATTTGTGTCTCTTCGTCACTCGCTCTTTTTGTTTTGTTTATTGCTTCGCTAGTAACAGCAAACGAAAAACAAAACAGACGCTCAATCGTTCCATGGTATAATTATACAAGGTAGCATTGACAGTTGCTTGGGAAAACATCTCCTGTCCAAAAATACACTCAAAAAGAGAGCGCACACAATCGGCCATTGAAAACACAAACAATGTTGAAAACAACAACTTCAGCAGCTGCAGATGCATTTGCACAAACAGTTGTTTTTGACAGGAGATGTTTTCTTGTTGTAAAAAAAGGAGAAAATAAGCAGTTGTAAATGCTACCTTGTATTATTATACCATGAATCGTTCTAAATGCTACCTTGTATTATTATACCATGAATCGTTCTTTCGTTGTTTGAATCGTTTTCGTTTCGTAAGCTTGAAAGATCGGAACGTAACAAAATAGAACGATTTTTTATTGTTTATTTTCGTTGTCTGGTTGAAAGCAGATCGGCATGTGACTTACAGTGGGATGAAATCATTTCTAGGCATTTGTGGGACTAGCATACATTCGATTTTACATGAGCATTTAGAAGTCATACAGATTTGTTTCCGTTGGACACCCCATGAAGCTTGGGCGAAAAAGGTTCGTGTCGATTGGTGCAAGAAAATGCTGAAAAAATTAGCGGCGGTGGTTTGAAAGACTTCTACGACGTTACCGCAATTGACAAATCATGGATCAACGCTTATGAGCCCTAAACAAAGCAGCAATCCAGTAATTTGGGTCTTTCAAATTGAGCAAAAGCCGACAAAAGTTGTCCACGGTCGGAGTACATCCAGATTTTTCAGAAAAATCGGTTAAGTTGCAACTGTACCACTTGAGCAACGAAGAACTATTAATTTTGAATTGTACATAACCATTTATTTCCCGGAAGTTTTCGGATAATTTCGGAAAACCAACCACCGAAGGAAAATCATCATCCATTACGATAATGCGAGATCCCACACATCAGATCAAACAAAAACACTATGGGAAAAATTGGAAATTTAACTTCCATATGAAAATGATTTGGAAGCATTCCTCATCGTATCTTTTGGAAACTTATGGAAAGTTCTAAATTGATATTGTTTCCAAACCGCTTTCTTAAGAATGTATGTGGAAACAGTAGCATCCGACATGATGGGTAAACATTCCTCATCGTATCTTTTGGAAACGTATGGAAAGTTTTAAATTGATATTGTTTCCAAACCGCTTTCTTAAGAATGTATTTGGAAACAGGAGCATTCGACGTGATGGGTAAAGATTCCTCATCGTATCTTTTGCAAACTTTTAGGAAGTATTAAATTGATATTGTTTTCAAACCGCTTTCTTAGGAATGTACATATGTGAACAGTAGCATTCGACGTGATAGGTAAACATTCTTCAACGTATCTTTCGGAAACTTTTGGGTAGTTTTAAATTATGTTGTTTTCAAAGCGCTTTCTTGAGGAAAGTATGCGGAAACTTTTGCTTGTTTTGGGGCAATTTCAATTTCAATTTATTTAAAATAATAAAATCTCGAATTATAAGGCAGGATCTCAGTAGTCGAGTAGGTAGCAGGCTTGACTGCCACCTCAGAGGTCCCGGATTGAAATCCTGGCCAGGCTAACCATTATTAGTTGTTATTTATTTGTTGGTGTTTCCATTTTTAAGTCAATGGAAAGGAATGTTCCCACATTCATTTTTAAGACAGAGGAGAGGAATGTTTCCTTCCAATGACATAGTGTGTATAAAAAGAAATGTAGTGTCTAATGAAAGGGAATGCTTCCTACATTCTATGGAATATTGCCTGCTTATATCCGGGAATGTTTCCATTTCCCAGTGGGAAAGTTTTTAAGGACTCAAAACATGGATGCGCTTTAAAGTCCCAAATTGGTACCCATGACTTCTTATTGTTCCCTCTCATTAAGAAAAAATAAGAGGCGAGCGTTTTTTTACCCCCGAACAGGCCGTTGAGGCCTTCAAAAACCGTTGGGTTTCAGAGGTACCAACTCCATAGTGATAATTCTGTTTCAATAATTGGTTCAAACGAATGTAAAAGTGTACTGATCACCTTGGAGAATGGTTTTAAAAACAATAAAAGCTTTTTCTCTGATTAACCACTGTTTCTTTCATTGTAATGGCTAAATCGCAATACTGCGTTAGGTCGGTCGTGCGTTGACAGCTCGAGTAGAAACTCACGTGTTCTTATGCAGCAATTCGCAATTCGACCTCAAAATTTCGACAGCGCGACCGAGTTGAACACTTGTCAACTTTTTTCAGCAGCTCGCGCTTTGATCGTACGTTACGCTTTCTTACGTGATTCGACGATATTTACGATACAAAGTACTTTCAAAGCTTGAGGTCGAATTATGGATAGTTTCATAACAACTCGTTGTTTCTACTTAAGCTGTCAGAGCGCGACCGACCTAACGCCCCTTTGCGATTTGGGTATAAGGCGACCTGCACACGTACAAACAAAACTAATTATATTTTTATTAGATTATTAACGAAACACAATATTGATCAAATCTGGGCTTAGCTTGTATAACTTAACCTTTTCTTTTGTGTAATTTTTGCATATTGATAGAACAGCGATCGAAAGTAGCCTAAACGGAATCCTAAAAGCCTTTCGGACCGAACACTCTGCCGAACAGCACCGAATTTGGAATAAAAAAGAATAGCGGACGAAGGTTGGACCGAAAACACAGCCCAACAAGTCCTCATCGATAAAAAAGATTTTATCATCAATTTTGCCATCAAACACCATCATCAAAAAGCACTCGATGCCAACCAACTTTTCCAAAAATCCTCAATCCTCATTCTGCGATGTTGATAGCCTTTTTACTTGTGCGCAGATTTAAAAATGACTTATTTTTACTCGAGATGGCATGTAGCACCATCCTATTAATAGTAGAAGTCGTTTGTGTATATAAACTTCTTCTTCGTCTACAAATATATGTCTTATTATGTCTCTGTAGCGCACTTTATTGACTGTAATCGACGTTTCTTTCGTCGTCATTTTCGAAATAGTTACGCCCTGTGACAACTCCGATCTACAATTCGCCCCAAACAGTCACTTGTTGTGAGTGCATTTTCATATCCGGATTAAAATGCGTGTTTACGCATTCCAAAATCGGGCAATTTTGTTTATTAACGTAGCCGGCAATGTGAATATGATCTTCGTTTTGCAAAAATCACCGTAACCATTCATGTTTCCCAAGAGCAGCCAATCAGATGGCGATGCTTGTTGTCCACCAACTGCAGTTCTTGAGTCAATTGGACCTTGTACACATGCAGAGCCAAATCATTCGTCAACATTTGCTGCAGTGTGAACTTGGAGAACTCGAGTTATTGATGCGATGAATAAAGGTGCTGGGGTTAATTTAAACACTTCCCTTCAATGCTTAGATATTTTCGCTAGAACGCCTGAGGAGAAGTCTTTTTGATGTCTTCACATCTTGCACGGAGTCAATTTCTTGGAATTTTTCTATTATCTTCGACACACACGTCTACGAAAGCACTTAATTACGGGGAAAATTTGCTCGAATTTTGCGCATCGTAAAAAGGATTGAATATTTTTTGTTTTTTTTTTCACTGTGTATCATTTGATGATAAATTTTCGACGTTTATAAATAAGAAATCTCAACATTTGCCAACTGCCAAGCTTCCAGCTGTTAAATAATAATCCGCCTATGTTTTACATAAAAAATAACTCCTACGCGCCAAAATGTTTAGCACCAAATGGTTGATTTTGTTAAAAAAACATTTTGTCATAGTTATCAATGTTTTTTTTTTCAAGTGTATCTTCTCACCTATTATCGCATTATGTAAATGCTAAAAGTTCCAACATTTTCCTTGACGCTTTCCGTTGACTTCGGCTACTTCATTCACTCGCACCAAAAAAAAAACAACGCAATATCTTGAAAACTGACCAAAAAGCTAAACTATCACACATAATTCTACTCGTACTTACAACAATCAGTAGTTGGCGAACAATTTCACAAAACGTTGCAATGTTTTAAAGCTATCTGCCGCACTAACAGGACTCAACACGAAGACAAAGACAAACACACACACACATAGTACGACAAAAACAACTCGCCGACATCAACAAGGACTAAAAAGTGAAATTGAAATAAATTTGAATATTTTACACATAATTCACTTTTGGAGTGAATATAAAGAAAAAAAGTTATAGAATAAAAAATGTCCAAGAAAAACAAAATGAAAAACCAACAAGCGACAACGACAACGACAATTTTTGTCTGCTTTGGAGGGGCTTAGGTTAAAAATATATATGCGGAATAGAGATAGAGAGCAAGTGACAGCAGCACAAGACCAAAAAAAAAAAAAAAATACCATAAAAAACTGGGTAAAAACGTGCTTAGACTAAAAATTGTGCTTATTTGAATTTAAATTCGTGCGGCAGTCAAAGCAACAACATTTATGTCAAAACAAAAAAAAAAAAAAAAAACTTTGCCAACAACAGCAAAAACAACGACAGCAACTACCAGCTGTATTCTACTAATAAGAGTCGAAAAAATAAACGACAGCAACGACGCAAAAATGGCCAAAGTATATTAAAGTGTTGGTAAAATTGATGTCGATAGACCAATAGGTATGTATGTGTGTGTGAGTGTGTATGTGAGTATGACTGAGTGTCTGTTTGTAGAGAATGTTAATATCCTGGCACATTGACCCAAATGCTCAAATTTTACCCCAGAGTAGTTAATGTTAAAATAAAAAAAAAAAATAAATAAAGGAAACAAGCAGAACTCAACCCACTCGCCCTAGTGATGAATTTTCACGGGAAAATGCAAAATGTGCGACATGTTTACCATTTTAATAAATCCAAGAAATCGAGGTGTATTTAAATGAGCTGCTTTACTTTTAATTTAAGTTTAATTAAATGCTGTCGAATCGTGTCACTTTTAACGTTCTATAATAAATAAATAAATAACTGGCCATTTCAGCCCTTGAAAGGACTTTGACCTAGCTTCTTATGATCAATTGTGTTGTGCGTGTTATTAAGTTTGTACACAATTGACCGAGAACCGGACCTACATGCTTAACGCCGACTCCGAACGGCGATGAACGGAATGTTCTCGTTCTCAAGAAGCTTTACATGGCATTTTGCTTACTCTCTGAGGTTTGCCATTGTCTGCAGAGAGGTGGCGGCCGTACAGAAAAATTATTTTGATTGAAATAATTTTCTGTCGCTGCTGGGGTTCGAACCTGGGTCTCCAGGTTCGTTGACATAGCGGCCACGCACTTTAACCAACCACGCCACGGACGCACTTTTAACGTTCTATGCAACCTAAAAATGAAAGTAAAAGTAAAAGTAAAAGTAAAAGTAAAAGTAAAAGTAAAAGTAAAAGTAAAAGTAAAAGTAAAAGTAAAAGTAAAAGTAAAAGTAAAAGTAAAAGTAAAAGTAAAAGTAAAAGTAAAAGTAAAAGTAAAAGTAAAAGTAAAAGTAAAAGTAAAAGTAAAAGTAAAAGTAAAAGTAAAAGTAAAAGTAAAAGTAAAAGTAAAAGTAAAAGTAAAAGTAAAAGTAAAAGTAAAAGTAAAAGTAAAAGTAAAAGTAAAAGTAAAAGTAAAAGTAAAAGTAAAAGTAAAAGTAAAAGTAAAAGTAAAAGTAGAAGTAAAAGTAAAAGTAGAAGTAAAAGTAAAAGTAAAAGTAAAAGTAAAAGTAACAGTAAAAGTAAAAGTAAAAGTAAAAGTAAAAGTAAAAGTAAAAGTAAAAGTAAAAGTAAAAGTAAAAGTAAAAGTAAAAGTAAAAGTAAAAGTAAAAGTAAAAGTAAAAGTAAAAGTAAAAGTAAAAGTAAAAGTAAAAGTAAAAGTAAAAGTAAAAGTAAAAGTAAAAGTAAAAGTAAAAGTAAAAGTAAAAGTAAAAGTAAAAGTAAAAGTAAAAGTAAAAGTAAAAGTAAAAGTAAGAGTAAAAGTTTTTTTTTTTTTTTTTTTTTTTTTTTTTTTTTTTTTTTTTTTTTTTTTTTCTTTTATAATTAAAAAATATATAATTTTACAATTGATAAATCCCGCGAAGCCCTTAGGGCTTGTCTGCAGGAATAAAATCAAAATAGCTTACATATTTAGTTAAAAAATAATTTTCTAATTTTAGTAAAAAATCCAAGTAACTCAATAAAATTTTATATAATACTTAAAATATTCTGGAAAACATTAGGTTGTTGGTTTCCCCTATGTTGTTGTTCAGCTATTGCTGATGCTGCGTTCTTAATTTATGGCTTTCCATATTTTTATTGTTTGCTCTTGTTTGTTTTTGTTTTTTGGCTATTGTCTGATTTTCACATGCATTTAGTTTTTGTGTTTTTTCTCGTTTTATGACTGTTTCATTTTAAAACCGGTTTTCTGTTGTTTTTTTTTTTATGTTTACTTTTGAAATTATTTTGTTTTGATTAATCTTGTTCTCTTTGTCTCTTATTTAGTTTTGATGCATTTAGATGCTGTTGTTGTTGTGCACTAGCTCTTCTTGATGTTTTGTTTTGGTTAATTTTTTGTTGCTGTGATTTTGGCACTTATAATTTTTTTTTTTTTAAGGTTTGAGTTGGTGCATTTCTGCATTAGCAATCGTCTTTAGTTTATTTTTGTGTTGATTTTTCGAAATTTGTTTATTTTTTTTTTTTTTCTGTTTAAACTAAACGTTATTGTTTTTTTTTGCGATTTTTGTGCTTTGTTTCTATTTTGTATTTTGTGTTGTATTTTTTGCTTTTGTGGATTTGTTATTTTCGCATCTAATCGTGGCTAATGTTGTATATTTTGTTGTTGGTGCTGTTATCACTGCTTTCGATGTTTGTTACTGTTGTTGTTGTTGTTGTTGTTGTTGTTGTTGTTGTTGTTGTTGTTGTTGTTGTTGTTGTTGTTGTTGCTGCTGTTGTTGTTGTTGTTGTTGTTGTTGTTGTTGTTGTTGTTGTTGTTGTTGTTGTTGTTGTTGTTGTTGTTGTTGTTGTTGTTGTTGTTGTTGTTGTTTTTGTTGTTGTTGTTGTTGTTGTTGTTGTTGTTGTTGTTGTTGTAGCTTTCGATGTTTGATGTTGTTGTTTGATGTTGTTGTTTGCTGCTTGTTTTTCTTGTTTGATATTGTGTATCTGCTCGTTTGTTGTAGGATTGATGAATTATATTTTTGATGATATTCTTGATGATGTTCTAGAATCTAGATGATGATGTTCTTGTTGATGTTCATTTTTAGTGGTGTTGTTGTTGTAGCTATCTTCGCGCTTATGTTTTTTTTTTGCAATTTTATTGTAGATATTGGGGTATTTTGTATAATATTTGTTGCTTATTGTGTTCTTTTTGGCATTTAGTTCAGATTGTTTTTGTTTTTATCTATTGTTTTGATTCTTTTTATTATGTTTCTAAATCTGCTGTTGTTGTTGTGTTCATTTTGATGTTGTGCCGTTGATTGCGTTGCGTTTAGTGTGGGTTTATTTTGTTTTACTTGATAATTTTGTTGTTGTTTGTTTTTTGCGAAGTTTTTCAGATTGTATATTTTTGTTTTTAATTTAATCATGTTTTGTGATGATGTTTTTTTTTTTTTTGGTCTTTGCATTTGTTGTTGATTTGGTGTTTGCTGCTTTTCTCGTTTTTAATTTTAGGCATTGATGAAATAGGACTTGATCTGTTTTTTCCTATGTACGATGTTGCTGATGTTGATTATTTCAACCGGGAGTTCGTTGAGTACTGTTGGAATGACCGCTTCCAGAGTATGCTTACCATAGTTATTATAAAACCGTGCCACTTGGTATCTACCTTCTGCCCTTCTTCGCGTGTTGTGTTGGTGGTTGATATCAATACGATATTGTTGCGCATCGTAGAACTCGTTGAGCAGTGTCGATTTAAAAATTCCTTCAACACTAAGTACTCTAAGTTTTTTATTGAGCTGTAGATTGTGATCATTTTCGATGTTTGTATTCCGGCTTTGCAGAATTTTGAGCACCTGGTTCTGACTGCTTTGTAGTAGTCTGCAGTGGGATGAAGTACCCCATGCCGTTATCCCATGTCTTATATATGACTCACACAGTGAAAAGTATGCTTGTCTCATAACCCTGAAGTTGCTGCAGTTGTTTAGGTGATATAACATATATGATGTCTTACGAAGCTTTTTGCGGACATGTTCTATTTGATCGTACCACTTCAGGTTATGATCGATTATTATGCCGAGATATTTATAGGATGTTACCTGCTCAATTGTGGAGTTACATTCTTCTTCTTCGTTGCTGATATGAGTTGTGTTTGTTGCATGTAGGCATTCGTAGTTGTGAACTTTGACTTGTATGTTGTGATGAAGGATATGAGGTGGTTTGATATGTATAAGCTTTGTTTTACTAACGTTTATTGTCAGACCATTATCATGGGACCATCTGGTAATTATATCGACTTCTCGTTGCATAATCTTAGTCGCTTCTTTGATGTTTTTATGCGTCACAACGATTGCAGTATCATCTGCGTATGCAAAGCTTTGGCTCTCTTTAAGTTGCTTGAGCATATCGTTTGCATAAATTAGGTAAAGAATGGGACCAAGTTTCGAACCCTGCGGAACTCCATGCATTATGTGATTCTCATCGCTAAGGTTGTTGTTGATTTGGACATGATAACTTCTTGAATTTAAATAGTTTTCAAACCATCTGAGAATGTCACCGCGCACGCCATAATTATACAAAATTTCTAACAGCTTTTCATGTTTTAACGTATCAAACGCTTTACTAAAATCTACAAAAACGACAAGACTGTGTTGATTTTTACTCAAGCTCTTGTTAAGAATACTTGCAAATGAACCTAATAGCTTATTTATATTTTTCCCTTTTTGAAATCCGTGCTGATTTTGATTAATTAACTGATATTTCAGAAGAAAATCTCTTAATCTTCTAACCACAATTTCTTCCAGAACTTTTTCAACAGCGGGCAGTATTGAGATTGGTCTATAGTTGTCATAGTTAGATTTTGTTCCACTTTTGAAGATAGGTCGTATTAACGATGTTTTCAGCATTTTTGGGATTGTTTTTTCCTCCAAACTCAAGTTAACTATTTTTGTCACCAGTGGGCTTAAAACATGAGCATGATTTTTTAAGTCTATTGGTCGTATGCCATCGAAACCAGCACCTTTTATTTTCATGTTTAATAAAATATTGAAAATTTCAGTTTTACTAGCCGGTTGCATAAAGATGGAGTTTTGCAATGAACTTCGATTGTAATTTAATGTTTCAATTGAACAAGTATGTGCTATTTTGTTTATGTTTTCTTGAAATTTGTTTGCAAAAGTGTTAGATATTTCGGCAGTATTAGATGATTTCATATTTTTTATGATAATATCATCTAGGTTAGATGTTTTTTTTCCCAATATTTCATTAATAGTTTGCCACGTTTTTCTCATATCATTTCTATTATAAAAAAATTGATTCTGATAGAACCTATTTCTTGCGGCTTCCAGTTTTTTGTTTGTAACGTTTCTAAATGATTTGTACTCAATTTCTCTTTGCTTATCTTTGGGTTTAGCTAGCCATCTTTTATACAACTTGTCTCTATGTGTGCAATGTTTCAGTAGTTCATCAGTAATCCATGGGTTTCTTGTTCTTTTTTTCGTTTTTTTGTTTTCAATTTGTGCCTTTATATAAATTTCTTCAAACGTGCATTGTAATTTTTCATACATTTCATCAACATTATTTAAACATAAAATATTTTCCCAGTTAGTGTCCATAATAAGTGCATTTACCCTATGCTCATTCACGCTTTTTCTCTTTAGTTTGTTTTCATTATTTGTATTGTTTTTTTCGCATGCAATTCTACATATAAGAGCATAGTGGTCCGAGATGTCAGCTTTGATTATAGATAAAAGAGTCTCACTCTCTTTATATCTGATAAACAAATGATCGATGTTTGTGCTTGTTTCACGCGAGTTATGACCCCCACCAGCACCCACACATCAGCAGCACCACTAAAGCCACCCAGAACATTCAACTCAGTTTATTAACCCACTTAAGTAAAAATGTTTATATTAAGAATTCTGTAGAAGTAATTTGCCAATCAACTTTTTGTTTATTTAACTTCTTGGAACTCAATTGCTACATTGTAACACCAATAATCAATATTCATACAGTCATCAATATTTCAATTTCAATATTTCTTCACTATATTACATTGTTGCATTCTTTTGCAGAATCGACAATTTAAAGTTCTTCTTATAAACTTATGTTTAATTTTAAGTTCAGAATAAATTATAACGTCGTAAGAAACAGTCGTGTTTTATTTATCGTTGCCAAGTTGTGGAGGCAACTAAAACTTACTTTTTTTTGTGCTAATCTCATACAAGGAACTTAACTGGCGCAGTCGGCAGCCCGATTAACAAGCTGTTAAGTGAAAATATATAAAGAGTATTGTGCATTCATGGTGTGACGGTTTATCATACTGTGAAACTAACGTTGACGGTTTATCAGCGATAGAGCATACTCTAAAAGCTTAAAAATATCACGCATTCACAGGGTGGCGGCATACTAAACTGTGGAACTAAAATTGACGGCTTATCAGTTTTAGAGTGTATTTAAAGCAACTTCACGCACTTCAGCTTGTTGGATTTTGATCCTTAATAATCGGAAAGAACAACGCAGGAAATGGAAAAAATACTCTTCGTCCTGGGACTGACGTAAGTTGAATATTGTTATCTTTGCTCACGTACAAAATATTAAAAAATATATACAAAAGAAAAAAAAAGAAAAATATATAATAATAATAAGAAACAAGAAAAATCAGATATATTTCATATGTGGAAAAATATATAAAAATAAAAATTACCAAATTAAGTGGTTATATGTGGTTTATATGGTTGATTGTGAAGCTAAAAAAAATAAAACGGAAATACATAAAGTGTAATTGTTTGTGTGATTAAATTTTTTTTAAATTTTAATGAATAAAAAAGACCGGAAATTCCAATTTCTTCCTTACTTACGTCGACACAAAAGCCTTACGTCAATCCCAGAAAACAGTGAAATCCAAGATTTTGAATCTAACATTATGAGTTTGCCAACTTTAGTAGTAAATCAAGGGCCGAGCGCGGCGAGTGCTGGTCAACCTTCAGAGGCATATGGTAATCAGGCTTTTTGTGAACTTTTTAATAATCTGAGAATTCCAGATGTAATTAAGGATTTACCAAAATACGCTGGAGATCCAAAGACATTACATGAATTCATTAATAACGTGGAAGAAATCCTTCAGCTGATAAGAGGAACTGATGGCACACCATATGGCCAAACGTTACTTAGGGCTATTCGAAACAAGATTGAAGGCCAGGCAAACGAGGTGCTAAATATGTATGGCACCCCGCTTATCTGGGATGATATAAAGAATAACCTAATCCTCCATTATGCGGATAAGAGAACGGAAGCCTCTTTAATAAGGGACTTACATAACTTAAAGCAAAATAGGAATACTGTAGAAGAATATTATAGTGAAATCATTAGTATCCAGTCAGCTCTAAATAATAACCTTCTCTTGAACGAAACTGATAATAGAGTGATTAAATCAAAAAAGGAACTTTTTATGGAAATGTGTTTAAATTCCTTCCTTGTTGGACTTAAAGAACCACTGGGCTCTAATATCAGAGCAATGAGGCCTGATAGCTTGGCGTCAGCACTAGCTTACTGCATTAAGGAGCAGAACATTTATTACCAACAAACAAGGAATGAATATTTAAACGTAAGACCAAACTTCAGGAAACAATATTACAATCGTAGCTTTCAGCCATATGTCCCAGACTATAATCGAGTAAATGGAAATAAGTATCCCACACAATTCAATAGATATCCTAATAATAATTGGCCTTATAACCAAGGTAATAAAGTTACAATACCAAATCCCAGTAGAACCGATTTTCACAATAGACAAACCACACAAAACAATAATAATAATAATAGGTATGACATTACTAACGAATCCAATGGTAATCGCTTCAACCCTTTTAACCAAACTCAAAGATCCATTACGTTTCCAAAACCTGAACCAATGGACGTGTCCTCAGGTACATCTAGGTTCACTTCAAGAACAAATCATACAATGAAGAGCAATAAATTTGATCCTCAAAGATCTGAGCAATTTCACAACATAAATAATGAAGATTATCCAGAAGATTTATGTAACGTCGAAGACTCAAATATCGAAAATTTTCAGACATGTGCCTCCAGGAACCTACGGGATACCTAGAAATAAATAAACATGGCTCAACGCTTCCTTTTGTTAATATAAGCTCCCCATTTGGTAGACAGCTAAAATTTTTAATAGATACCGGGGCATCTTCATCCTTCTTGAACCCAAAATTTATTGAAACTAGTAAACAGGTAAAATGTCAACCAATTAATATAACAACAGTCTTGAAAAGTTATAAAATAGATAAAAAAATTACACTACCAGCATTTGTTGAATTTAAACAAAAATCCAACTTTACATTCTGGCTTTTCAAATTCCATAATTATTTTGATGGTCTAATCGGTTTAGACATACTTAAGCAATTAAATGCGAAAATTGATTTAAAAAGCCAAAAACTTATAACAGATCATGCTGTCATCCCAATTGAACTAAAGCCCAACTTCACGTCGGGCAGACATGTAATACATGCGCTATCAAGAACCATACTCAAATTGCCAGTAGATATAAGAGAAGGAGATATATATATAAAACAAACAAAATTATCACCTAGCTTATGCACATCCGAAGGAATTTACAAAGCGGAAGATTGGTTCTGCTTGGTAGAGGTCTCTAATGCCTCTAACGAAGATAACGAACTATTCATAGAGCAACCACTGAAATCGGAAGTTTACGAAACATCCGAACATATAGAACTTAACAATTTTAATTTTCAAACCCCACCCAAAAGTAAGAACATACAAAACATTATTAAGACAACACATCTTAATGAAGAGGAAAAGAAGGCCCTTATTAAACTTTGTACAGAGTTTAACGACATATTTTATAAAGAAGACGACACATTGACTTTCAGTAACAAAATAAAACACAAAATTGTTACTACTGATGATATTCCAATACATACCAAATCCTACAGGTACCCATACGTACATAAACAGGAGGTTCATAAGCAAATTCAGGAGATGCTCAAACAAGGAATAATTCAAAATAGTTATTCTCCGTGGAGCTCGCCAGTATGGGTAGTAGCTAAAAAACCGGACTCTAACGGACAACAAAAGTGGAGACTTGTCATTGACTACCGACAGTTAAACAAAAAAACAATCAGCGATCGATACCCAATCCCTAATATATCTGAAATTCTCGACAAACTAGGGAAATGCCTCTATTTCACTACGCTTGATCTAGCCAGCGGGTTCCATCAAATCGAGATGGACCCAAAAGATGTCCAAAAAACAGCGTTTACAGTAGAGGGCGGTCACTTTGAATACAAACGTATGCCTTTTGGACTAAAAAATGCACCTAGCACCTTTCAACGTGTTATGGACTATGTATTAAAAGATCTGGTAGGGAAAAATTGTCTCGTATACCTCGATGACATTATCATCTTTTCTACTTCACTAGATGAACATATTCTAAATATTAGGGAAGTATTCACAAGATTAAGAGAATGTAACTTCAAAGTACAAACCGAAAAATCAGATTTCTTAAAAAAAGAGATCGCCTTTTTGGGACACATAGTCACAACCGATGGAATAAAACCAAACCCGAATAAAATAATTGCTATAAAAAACTTTCCTATCCCGAGAAACCAAAAAGAGATCAAAGGATTCCTTGGCTTACTTGGGTACTATAGGAAATTCATAAAGGATTTCGCTCATATAGTTAAACCTCTAACGGAGTGCCTTAAGAAGGGTCAAGTTATTAAACTAACCGAAAAATATGTAAAGGCGTTTGAGCATTGCAAAAGTCTTTTAACGAACGATCCTATCCTTCAATACCCTGATTTTCAGAAACCATTTGTCCTTACCACAGATGCGAGTAATGTGGCCCTGGGAGCTGTTCTCTCTCAAGGACCCATAGGTAGCGACAAACCTGTTTGTTTTGCTAGCAGAACATTGTCTGAATCCGAGTCAAATTACTCAACAATAGAGAAAGAACTTCTCGCCATTGTTTGGGCGACAAAGTACTTCCGACCCTATCTTTACGGACGCAAATTCGTGATAATCACTGACCATAGACCGCTTACATGGCTTATGGGTTTGAAAGAACCTAATTCCAAATTAATAAGATGGAAGCTACGACTCGAAGAATATGACTATGATATTTTATATAAAAAAGGAAAGTTGAACACCAATGCTGATGCTCTAAGCCGCGTAAAAATACATGAAAATAAAAGTATAAATGCAGAAATATATGCAAATAGCTCGGCATCAGTTGCAGCTACACAAGGTTCCACTATCCATTCGTCGGATGAAAATCTCGATGATGGAATATATATTTCTGAATTACCCTTGAATGGATTTAATATCCAAGTCGTGTTAGAAAAATCTACAATATCGTCCATGACCTTACAGACAGTTTTTAAAAACAAACAAAGGAGAACAATCACAGAACCTCAATTTGATGAAGCGATAATGACCGATATCTTCAAAAAGTTCTTGCCGCCTAACAAACTTTCAGCCATACTTACAGACGACGAAACATTTAGAACAGTACAAAATACTTATTCAAAATACTTTTCCCATAGCAAACTATTTAAAATTATTAGATGCACTACCATTCTTGAAGATATTACAAACAATGACGAACAGGATAATTTAATCAAAAATTATCACGAAAACAGCAACCATAGGGGCATCAATGAAACACTTTGCCACCTAAAAAAGAAATATTATTTTCCACTCCTTAAATTTAAAATAACAAAGATTATTAATAATTGCGAAAAATGCAAAATTTATAAATACAATAGACACCCTCAGAAAATAAAATTCCAAAAAACCGAAACCCCACTAAAACCCTTAGATATTATCCATATAGATATATATACTATTAATGGCAAACAAATACTAACAATATGCGACAAATTTTCAAAATTTGCCTCGGCATATACATTGCCAGATAGAACAAGCCTCTCCGTTTTAAAACATATGAAATGTTTCATAAGCCAATACGGAATACCTAGGAAAATTGTGTACGACCAAGGCACCGAATTTACAAGCATAATTTTTACTGACTTCTGTAGGCAATACGATATCAATCTGCATTGTACCTCTTTCCAACAAACCTCTAGCAACGCACCTGTAGAGAGATTACATTCAACCTTGACTGAAATTTATCGGCTTATACTTGCAAAAAGGAAAGAAAATAGACTTGACCAAGACCATGACGAGACTCTAACGGAAACTCTAATTACCTATAATAATGCTGTACATTCAGCCACTAAATTCACCCCATTCGAAGTTTTTCATGGGAGAACACATAGCTTCGAGAACAATATAACATACAATAATCAACACGAGTACCTCGAAAAACTTAACGAATACCGACAAAAGCTTTACCCGACCATTAAAGGAAAACTTGAATATGACCAGAATAAAAGAACAGAAAAATTAAATACAAACAGACAAGAACCAGAGCAAGTTAACGAAAATGACTTAGTGTATAGGAAAAATAGCAGGCGAAATAAGATTACCCCCCGATTTTCAAAACAAGTAGTTAAAGAGAACAATAACGTTACCCTTAAAACATTATCCAACCAGAAAATACATAAATCCAGAATTATTAAAAAACGTAAATTCACATAATATCATTTCAGAATACCCTTCATATCGGGCCAACTTATCCAAACTCAAAATATTAATGCAAACCAGGGCATCTTACCCTTTCAGTTGGGTACTGCAAGAGCAATTCTATCATACAAAAATATAATACACCTCATAAACCTCGAACAATACGGGTCAAACATTTTAAACATCGACAATACGTTAAAAGTCTTTGAAAAACACGGATCTTTAGGAAACTCAACTAACATAACGAGACTAAAACTTACGGAACTCCAAAGGAGATTTCGACTTTTATTACCATTTAAAAGACAAAGACGTGGACTACTTAATGGATTGGGGACAGTAATAAAAACAATAACAGGAAATATGGACGCAAATGATGCACAAGAAATAAATGAACAAATCAGAAATATAAAAGAAAATAGGAAAAATTTCAATGATGCCATTAACAACCAAATAATATATAATCATGTCCTAACAGAAAGGTTGAACAACATTACAGAACACATTAACAAAGAACAGGAAAAAATTGGAAATTTCATCAATAAAAATGCAAATAAGATAAAAGATATCGAGGACGTTGTTCACGAACAACAATATCTCAACCAAATAAATTATAATATCGAAATACTTACAAACCATCTTATTGAAATTACAGAGACAATTACACTCGCTAAACTAAACATAATTTCTAAATCCATTCTAAGTCCTCCGGAATTAAATGAAATCTTCCAAGTTATACACAACCAATCAGTAAATATTCTATCCACTGAGCATATATACGAATTACTGAAATTACAAGCTTACTTCAACTCTTCTAATATCATACTAAATATCCGTGTCCCCATCCTTTCTACCGAAACCTATAACATGTATCATCTCCTCTTACTACCAATAAACGAAACCCTAGAAATAAGTACGAAGCCGTACATAATATACAATGAGCAAAAGATTCAATATTTGACCCAAGTTTGCCCAAAGGTCGAAGGTACGTATTTTTGCGAAGAATCATCATACCAAGAAGAAACAAACCGCTCACGCTGTATTGGGAAAATCATGAACAGCGAACAAGCTGTGTGCCCCATGAACGATGTTGGACCGAAGCAGAATATCCAGCAAATAGAAAACAACAATATCCTATTAATTAATGTTCCCAAAACACTAATAAAATCTAATTGCAGAAAGAAATCCTTTTACGTTCAAGGGACAACACTTCTACGATTCAAAAACTGCAGCATCGAGATCAACGACATTTCCTACGATGATAAATCGAACGAATTTTGGGATGAGATATTTCTGCTGAACCTACCTACACCAAACATTAATAGCAGCTCTACCCGAGATATACTATCATTGCAGAAGATAAAACAACAGAATCTGGAAAATCAACGAATAATAGCAAAAACACAAATCACAACCTTCAACAACAGGATCATCACATACTCTGCAATATCATCGCTCACCATCCTCATCA
>OX030952.1:102691622-102934122 GCA_943735915.1 Pherbina coryleti
ACTGAACATTTGCAAGAGAATTTTTTGAACATCAACATATTAGTTTTCTAGAAAAATTTTGAACCCTGCAATTTGCCATGTCATATTTTTGTGAAAAAATTACTTAACGGTTACGCCGTGATATTCTCAAAAACACTCATTTCAAAAACTCATTTAATAAAAAATAATGAACATTTTTCTACAAAAGAAGACTTTTACTTTTACCAAAATTTGGCAAATATCAATACATCAATTGAGTCAAAAGCAACAAAATTTTTTCCAAAAAAAAACCTTTTTGTTTTTGCTCTGGCGAAGTACTTCCAGTTTAAGTCTATGACAAGGGTCTGTCGAATAAATATCTATATCTTACAAAAACATACGAGTCATTGAAACATCAACAGTTTTCGATGGCAAAAAATAAAAGACACTCTACAAGTCTACAGCTTATCATATCCATTTTCAATGTTGCACAAACTTTTCTGCGTAAAATACAGATAAGAGTAGAAAAAAAGAAGACAAAAGTTAAACCAACTAAAAACAGAAGTTCATCAAGTTGAACCCTGCCAACTTTGAAGATCCAGATACTGACAAACTATTTCAAGAATTCCGAAATAAAAAGACAGCAAACTTTATTTTATTCAATTTCGGGTGATGCTTCTATGGTAAATAAACTAGGACAAAAAAAACAAAAAAAAATAAACTCAAACTCCTGACAAAAAACAATGCTCTAGATCTCAACTCACTAGAATCCTAGTGGGAAAAATATTCTTAACTTATATAAGCAGTAGAGTAGAGCGATTGCGTAAGTGAGCGAGTGAGTGAGTGTGCGCGCGTGACATTGCGTGTATGTGACTGCTGCCAGTGGGTTAGTCACGCAGTGATTGAGTGTGTGTGCGTGTGTGTGAGTGTGTCTGCTGTTTCTGGTATTTGACACCAACCAACATAAAAGTTAGTTGAAAATTGCTTGTTTTTTTTTGGCCCCAGAGACATCGCACGTTCTTCAGTGCTTAGCACTGATTGTGAGCGCGCGTGGAATTTCTAAGGAATTTAATTTAGAAAAAACAACAAAACTACATGGAAAATAAACAAAGAAAAAAAAAACAAGAACCTGAATATTATCTCAAAATTGTTAATAAACGATTTTCACACCTTTAAAGGTAGGTAAGACTTCATTTTGTGGCACAGTAAAATCAAGTGGATATTTTTATTTTCTTATCCGAGATTTAAAAAGTTAAATTATAAGATATCATTAAGTACCTTTTATTGTAATAACGAATTAAAATTAAAATAAATGTTATCTTAAATTTGAATACGACCTTTCATAATTTATATTGAAAACAATTTTGAGCTTTAGGCCAAATATGTTGACAACAAGACAACGTGAAGACAATGAAGGCAACAACCAATAACAACAACAACGGCTTTGTATAGAGCAAATCATACAGCAGACTAGACAGACTGTTTCATTTGCCGCTACACCAACTCATCAGTAGTCTTACGTGACTTTTCACTGTGTTCCACTCAAGCCACTAAGGTCCTACTTATACTACCAATATGCGGACAAAGTTACCCGGAAGTTTATTTTGACAGAGAGAACGCTTTTTCATTTCTAAGTTCTTATCTACTTATGATGCACCCTGTGGCAAGGGTAACCTTGATCGTGTCATACTTTTAGCCATTGTTGTTGGTTTTGGTTGTTACCTTGGTTGGCAAAATAGTTTTCAATAAAAATAAATATTATCTTTACAGGGCTAGTCAAAACACAAACAAAATATTTTTTTTAAAAACAATAAGTGTAACAAAAAAGTTACTTCATTTAAAAAAAAAAAAAAAAAAAAAGTGAACTGATTCCACACCAATGTGATTTTTTTGACAAAGAGATCTAAACGGACAGCTGAAAGACAAAAGCTGCTGCAATCAAAGCCGAAAACTACGGGTAACTCGCGTTACAAGAAGAAAACATTTGTGTTTAACCAAAATTTTATTACGAATTCAACGAATAGAGATACAAATATGGTTTATATTTGAAGAAATATTTATACTTAGCTAAGTCCATTTAAAATTTGTAATCAAAATAATATACGTTTTCAAAACATATTAAAAAAATAAATGGTAACTCGTGTTGCATTTTTCGGACAGAGAGTTTTGAGTACTTTTTAAGTTTTTAAAAATCTGCGAAATTGAACACATAAATCCATTTCTGATATTTTATTATGTTTTAAGATTAAAAGAAGGGTGATTTGCAAAAAAAAGTACAAAAATAATATTATTAAAATTTAAGATATTCTGTATAGTGTGTGGTAACTCGCATTACTTCCATTTAAACCTAGTAGCTAGAGGAATATTATCATCACTGTCGCTACCGGAGCTATATATTTCATAGAGTTCCAACAAGAATTTGTTAACAAAGAAAAAAGTACGCAATATCAACAAATTGTCTTTGTTTTCTTGAAGCTAAGCATCGTTGTTTCAAGACAAAGTCCTATAACTTTAAAGAATTTTTTCTACCAATTCATATTTTTCTTAAAAATACACACGCTTATAGTTCGCAGTTACTTTGTGGGCAATATTTACTATATAAAGCAATTGATGAATTAATATGCATAAGTTATAATTAGCACTAGATTAAATCGTATGGGTTAATGGTCAAGGGGAAGGGGAAGAGGAAGGGGATGGGAAGCAGAATGGAGAAGGGGGTGAGTATTAGAGAGAAAAGGCGGACATACAAAGATAGAATTAAGGAAATCGACTTTTTTAAAGACGTACATTTTTGTCACACGAATTTAAGTCTTTGATATAAAGTATATTTATACCCCCACGTTTAAGAAACGTAAAAGGGGTATATAAATTTTGTCACTCCGTTTGTAACGCCCATAAGTAGGTGTGGTAGGTATAGAAAAAAATATATATTATTGATCAGTATCACCACCCGAGTCGATTTAGCCATGTCCGTCTGTCTGTCCGTCTGTCCGTCTGACCGTCTGTCTGTGATCACGATTACAGCCGTAATTTTAAAGCTATCATCACGAAATTCAATATTTAAGCTTTTATCTAAAAAATGAAGGTCAAGTTCGTAAATGAGCCAAATCGGATGAAAACCACGCCTACCTCCCATACAAAGTGACTTGATCAAAACGGTAAAATCTCTTCGGATTCCACAAAAATGAATATATGGACTCATATCATTGCATATGAGTTTTGATGTTCAATATACACTCTGAGTATGAAATTCAAACAAATCGAGTGAAAAGCACGCCTACCTCCCATACAAAGTGACTTTATCAAAAAACAAAAGTGAATATTTTCTGTTTAAACTATAACGAAAATGCTTTTAAAAATAAACATTTTATTGATTGCTTAAGGCTTTGCATATACCTTGGTTGGGTCGTGGGGGTATTTTAACTTCGGCCCAGTCGAAGATCATTCCTTACTAGTTTTCATGGGAATTTAACAATGTTTGTGCCTTTGCCGTAAAGATGTTTTATCTTTGGGCACAATCTAACCAAAAAAAGTCTTTGCGGCAAAGTGTATTTTCTTTGGTTTTACAATTTTTTTCCCTGAGTGTATGAGTATTTATACCATAATTGTTCCAGATTTCGATAACTTGCTGATTTTACTATTTGACTCTTTCCACTCGTACCAAGTAACTTTAGGACGAGCGTTATGAGATGATGCGTATTGATACAACTTTCTTTTCAATATGCTTTTACAAGCTTCACAAGTATGCAGCCAGCTTTTTTTTGTTTGGTTTGTCACAGAGTACGGATCTGATGAAATTGTAATTATATAGTGGGCAATTTGTCACCTTATTCAATGCGCTTAACGATAAAATATAGTTCCCATGGTATTTACATATTTATTTTTATTTATATTTCCTTTATATTTATTTGGTATTTACTCGTTGCGGTCGCAAATTGGCAAACTTGCTTTTTCCTACTGCATTACCGTGTTTTTTGACAATTCAGAAATAGAAGTATACAAATGCCTAATTTGAAGCTTTTGTTAAAAATTTTGTTGATTTTTTTTCATTATTTATATTGAAAATAAGTAGCTAAGTAGCTTGAGTGAATCACAGTGTAAAATCATACAAAGGCTACTGGTGAGTTGGTGTAGCGGCCAATGAAACAGTCTGTATAGTCAAGCTGTATGGTTTGCTCTATACAGAGCCGTTGTTGTTGTTGTTGGTTGTTGCCTTCTTTGTTCTTCATGTTGTCTTGTTGTCAACATGATTGGCCTAGAGCTCAAAAAATTTGTTTTCAATATTTTGTTGATTTCTTATTATAACAAAGTCTGTAAGGTATAATATACGTGTATATTTCGAAAAAAAAAATTTTTTTTTTTGTTTAATGTGTTCTTTATAGTTTTAAGAATATACATATACATTTTAAAATCGATATTTAAAAAAAAACAGAAGTTATAACAGTTTTCGTTAACCTATGTCTAAGCTCCATACAAAGAAATAAAAAACTTTAAACGCGATTTCCTCGAAACTAGTTTTTTTAAAACGGTTCGATAGATAACTCGAAATCTATTGGTTCAATTTCAATGATTTTTTTTTGCATTTTGTTCGATATTTTGTTCTTTAAGAATCCCCCTAAAGTCAAGTATCTATTTCTTTTGTTTTTTTTTTATATAAACAAAAAAGCGCGCGAAAATGTATCTATTTTTCAAACTTTTTACTTCAACTTTCGCCATAATTAAAAAAAAAAACTACGGGGTCTTGCGTAGCGGGGATGCTTAATATAAGGTCTATGCTTTAAAATGTCATTTGATTTTTTTGTTTCCGATACATGGGAAAGGCCATATCCATCGAACCGTTTTGGATGTCTTTTTTTTAATGGCATTTTCAGCGCCCTGTATATAAAAGACAGAACTGTATTTAAAAAAAAAAAAAAATATTTTTATAAAGTACTTTTTATGTACAATAACCTGTATTAATTAAAAAAAAAAAAATAACTTCTAATATCTAAAAAAATTTTTTTAAAACAGCTCGTGTTTTTGGTTGTAACACGTATTTATACCTTAACATAAATTTCCCATTTTATGTTCAACTTCCTGAATACTTGGTGGCCCAACTATCGCTAGCAAGCATAGCAGATATGGTCGGCGCAAATTCTTGGACAGGCCAAGTGCGATCAACGGCTATGAGCACCAGATAAGTATGTAAGTATTTCAATTCAAAATCAATTAAATTCTATTCAATCCAATTCAGTTCAATTTGACTTCTAAAAAACACCCTATTTATTTTTTACCCAAAAGTAACACAGAAATGTATGAATTGTTTGAAACTGACGAAAAAAATTCTCAGAATAAAAGCTCGCATAAATATGAAAATTAATAGCTCAAAACAAAACTTTTTTCACGCTGTTGCATAAATAATTATCTAATTGCATTAATTAATGCCCGAACAACAAAAAAAAAAAAAAAAATTAAGCCAAAAAGAAATAAAATGCTAATAAAGAATATTTAAGTGGATTTGAATGAAGTTAATCTCTAGAGCAAATAAATCCAACATGTTTAAGTGTGGGTGTGTAAAAGTATCAACTGTGTGTATGAGCGTGTATGGGTGTGCAGCTATATGTTTGCATTAGTGTTGACAACGGATTTAGTGGATGAAAAACCAACAAATAAAGTCATTTATTATAATGAAAATACGAAAATACGAACGTTATGCGAAGGTTTCTGCGTTTATATATAACACTTAATATTGTTGCTGTGATATATTTTTTTTTGTCCTTGTTTCATCCTCTGACAATTTTGTTTCATATACTTTTTTCTCTTCTCTTGACCACACAGTAACGTTTTGGGTGTCACCACCCTCAACGATTTACAGAAATTTTCCCATTAAGTCCAGCTATTTTAATAATTGTCTGAATTATAATAATTTCGAAAATATTTTAATTTTATACATTAGGGTGAACGTTGGTTGGTTGGCACGGACCACGTCATATTAAAATTTGGTTAAAGCGATTTTAACGCACACACACACACATACACACATAGAATCAGAATCTACGTGTAGCTCGCATCACCTGTGCCAACAGCGCTAGCAACACCAAAAATATCACTGCCAACAGAAAATTAAGTCTTTAAGCGGCATGTTGAACAAGTCAACAAATATATTAGGAAAAATGTTATTTATTTGAATGAAAATTATTTACAGCGCTGTTTAAAGAGACCGTTGAAATCGTCATAAAAATATTTTAAAAATATTTATTAAATATTTATTTGGAGCCACTTAAATTACACTGTACAACAATTTGCGTCTTTTAAAAAACCCCGCCCACTTTGTTATCGGTTCTTTATATTTGCGTGTACGCTGATCACGAATATGCAATTATTTTTTTCGGGTCACTTCTAGTTTGGTCCCTACAGGACTTTGAAATTTTAAAGGAAAACTATCTTTGAATAATTGTTTAGTATAGAAGTTTATGTCCTATCATAACAAATTTGGTATCAAATTAAAGAGAATAAAGTAAAGAAAATTAAAAACATATTAATTGAAGAAGTTGACGAAAAAAGAATATGAAAAATGTCCTTTATATTCTTAAATCCTTTATATCCTTTAAGTTTTTTGTCCAATTAAAACAAAAAAAATTTTTTGATAAAATATAATATATTTACTATAGTTCTAAAGTGTATTTTAAACGGTCGTAAACATAACAACAACGAAATTCAATTTATGTAAAGTAACTCATACGGAATGTTGCACAATTGCTGATTTCTAAAATACTTTAAAAGTTTATTAAAAATAAACCAATGAAGCGATTTTAATGAAATTTTGCAAAACTATAGTAAATATATTATATTTTATCAACAAATATGTTTTGTTTTGATTGGACAAAACACTTCGAGGATATAAAGGATTTTAGAATATAAAGGACATTTTTCATATTCTTTTTTCGTCAACTTTTTCAATTAATATGTTTTTAATTTTCTTTACTTTATTATCTTCAATTTGATACCAAATTTGTTATGATGGGACATAAACTTCTATACTTAACAATTATTCAAAGATAGTTTTCCTTTAAAATTTCAAAGTCCTGTAGGGACCAAACTAGAGGTGACCCGAAAAAAATAATTGCATATTCGTGATCAGTGTACACGCAAATATAAAAAACCGATAACAAAGTGGGCGGGGTTTTTTTCGTGTTGTACCGTGTTATTTATCTCTGCCAACTAAAGTGTTGTTGTCTCTAAAGTTAAACAAAATTATCTTGAAATGTTTTTGAGTTAAGTTGTTTCTCCATTATTGTTGATTTGACATTAACAGCCAAGTGCGTCAACATTTAGTTTTACCTAGAAACAATTTAAGAAAGAAAAAAAAATATTTGTACGTACACTTCAAATAATTTCATTGACAAAGACTAAACAGTCAAAGACTCCAAACGAGTGGTTCTCTACAGTTTACCAAAAAGCCTTTAACATTTGATTAGTTAGTAAACCCACACAAAACAACATTAACGATGACAATGAAGGCGAACTCAGGACGACCACCTTGTTTGATTTCTTAAATAAAGGGTGTTTTTTAATGCGCAATTGGATTTCTTTTTGAAATAAAACACATACAAATTAACCAAATTACCAATGCTTTGACTTTATTTTAAAGTTTGCGTCTTGAAATTATTGTTTGAAAATTATTTCCTTTAGATTACCACCTCGTCTGCGCTTGACGTACGACATTCGATTTATCCACTCTTGCAAGCATTTCTGGCCGTATTTCACTGATAACTTTTTGACTTAATAAATGACTTAACCTAACCCCACAAAAATAATCAATTGTCATCAAATCGCACGTTCGCGGAGGTCAATCGACAGGTCCGGAACGTGACAAAATTTGCTCGCCAAATGTCTCTTTCAGCAAATTGATTGTTTCGGCGGCTGTATGGCGCGTTGCGCCGCACTTAGAGGTATTTGGTCGATTTAAGCGGCCAAAATTTAACTTTATCAAACACCGATTAAAAAAACAAAAAATTTTTACTTCATTAAATAATGTGAGAATAACAAACAATAGCTTTTCTTCACTTTGCCTTACTCAAAAAAATAGGTACACCTCTCAAAACTTGGTAATTTTTAGTTTACTCTTATTTAAGTTGCTGGCTGTTTAGAGAAGTTCATCCTTACAAACTCATATTTTTTTCCCAAAATTTTTAAAAACAATCGACCGTATTTATAAAAAGTAAAGAACCTCTTATAAAGCTTTCATTAGAAATAAAATCGAAAAAAAAATTAAAACATTATTCATAAACATTCAAAAACGATCAAAATCTCTTTTAAAGGCTTCATAAATGAGAGAATTTTGAAAATGGTAGAAAACTTCAATAAAACCTTGATAAAGTAATTTAAAATTTTTTTTCTAATCTGAGCATAAATATTGTCAAAAATATTATAAATTATTTCAAAATATATAAGAACCAAACACAATGTTAAAAAATTAATAAAAATAAAAAAATAAATAAATAACTGGCCATTTCAGCCCTTGAAAGGACTTTGACCTAGCTTCTTATGATCAATTGTGTTGCGCGTGTTATTAAGTTTGTACGCAATGGACCGAGAAATGGACCTACAGGTTTAACGCCGACTCCGAACGGCGATGAACGTAATGTTCTTATTCTCAAGAAGCTTTACACGGCATTTTGATTACTCTCTGAGGTTTGCCATTGTCTGCAGAGAGGTGGCGGCCATACAGAAAAATTATTTTAATTCAAATAATTTTCTGTCGCTGCTGGGGTTCGAACCTGGGTCTCCAGGTTCGATGACATAGCGGCCACGCACTTTAACCAACTACGCCACGGACGCCACAAAAAAAATTAATATCTTATTTAAATGCATAATGCAAACATGCCCACTAGACCGTACCTCAAAAAAAAAGTTCGCCGCATACCAGCGAATATGACGTATATTTGAAAGACAATTACGAAAAAAAATTTTTTTTTTGACCGAACGTAGGGGTCGCGAATTGACATATAACTTCATATCTCTGGTGCTTACAGTCAAATTTTATATTTTGGTATATCAATGCTTTTTTCTTAAGAAGACCAATATGACCTCTATAGAGGTCATTGACCTCAGGTGCACCGTTCTAGTACTTACCTTCCAGATCTCAGTTTCTTTCATCCTAATGTACCAACCTAATAAAGAGTGATTTTTTAAGTGCCTGATAACTTTTTTTTTAAAAAAAACGCATAAAATTTGCAAAATCTCATCGGTTCTTTATTTGAAACGTTAGATTGGTCCATGACATTTACTTTTTGAAGATAATTTCATTTAAATGTTGACCGCGGCTGCGTCTTAGGTGGTCCATTCGGAAAGTCCAATTTTGGGCAACTTTTTCGAGCATTTCGGCCGGAATAGCCCGAATTTCTTCGGAAATGTTGTCTTCCAAAGCTGGAATAGTTGCTGGCTTATTTCTGTAGACTTTAGACTTGACATAGCCCCACAAAAAATAGTCTAAAGGCGTCAAATCGCATGATCTTGGTGGCCAACTTACCGGTCCATTTCTTGAGATTAATTGTTCTCCGAAGTTTTCCCTCAAAATGGCCATAGAATCGCGAGATGTGTGGCATGTAGCGCCATCTTGTTGAAACCACATGTCAACCAAGTTCAGTTCTTCCATTTTTGGCAACAAAAAGTTTGTTAGCATCGAACGATAGCGATCACCATTCACCGTAACGTTGCGTCCAACAGCATCTTTGAAAAAATACGGTCCAATGATTCCACCAGCGTACAAACCACACCAAACAGTGCATTTTTCGGGATGCATGGCCAGTTCTTGAACGGCTTCTGGTTGCTCTTCACTCCAAATGCGGCAATTTTGCTTATTTACGTAGCCATTCAACCAGAAATGAGCCTCATCGCTGAACAAAATTTGTCGATAAAAAAGCGGATTTTCTGCCAACTTTTCTAGGGCCCATTCACTGAAAATTCGACGTTGTGGCAGATCGTTCGGCTTCAGTTCTTGCACGAGCTGTATTTTATACGGTTTTACACCAAGATCTTTGCGTAAAACCTTCCATGTGGTCGAATAACACAAACCCAATGGCTGCGAACGGCGACGAATCGACATTTCACGGTCTTCAGCAACACTCTCAGAAACAGACGCAATATTCTCTTCTGTACGCACTGTACGCATTCGTGTGGTTGGTTTAATGTCCAATAAAGTAAACTGAGTGCGAAACTTGGTCACAATCGCATTAATTGTTTGCTCACTTGGTCGATTATGTAGACCATAAATCGGACGTAAAGCGCGAAACACATTTCGAACCGAACACTGATTTTGGTATAAAATTCAATGATTTGCAAGCGTTGCTCGTTAGTAAGTCTATTCATGATGAAATGTCAAAGCATACTGAGCATCTTTCTCTTTGACACCATGTCTGAAATCCCACGTGATCTGTCAAATACTAATGCATGAAAATCATAACCTCAAAAAAATCACCCTTTATTAAAAAAATAAAGCTCTTAAAATATCATTAATCTTTTGCTTAGAAAGTATATCAATATTTCCAGCAGAAGTATTTTTAAAAAATTTTTGAAAATTGTTTGCCGTACGTAGGGCTCCCTTTTTTAATTTTCATCATATCATCGGTATTAAAAGTATGATCATATTGAATGACATATAGATGTTTTTGTCTGAAAGAGACCAATTATTTTTCTCCAAAATAAAAAAAAAAATATATTCCTACAAGTCCTTGGAAGGCCTTAAATTGATTTTGAGGAATTTTAAAGCTCGTAAAAGAATAAAAAATCTGTAACGCCAATGCTAAAAGAGGTATCAACACTATTTTTATTGTGATTTATTATATATACAATGTATTATTATTTTATTTTTTCACATTCTTGCAATAACTCCTCCTTTGTAGCAGGTGTTGGTAGGTGTTCCGTCGCAACTAACTGCAATTAAGTGATTCCACGATGCTCCTCTGGACACCTACTGCAGTGCTGTCAGCGAACGTAGCATAGATGAATTTTGAATTTGGCTCTTTCACAATGGTGACATGTTCTTCATTCACAACAACGTTACGCGTCACATTTGCCTCCGTGAATCTTTTTAAAGTTGGCTTTTTGTCCCATCAAACGAAATACACGTTAGCAAATCATCACACTTAGCTGCTTCTAAAGCCTCTTTTCGAAATTTGACACGTTCTCTAAATACTTTATTTTTTGTAATGATAAGCCCATCCATGAATTGAGTTATTTTTTCTGCTGTTTAGGAAGATAACTCCTCTTCAGCTTTTGGTACAATCGACAATTGTAAATCTTTTATTAACATGGTCGCATGCAGAGCACCAAAGCGAACTGATGTGTCGCTGCGATCCAAAGCAGAACTATAATCTCGCAGTGATATGTCCGCCACTGCAATATTTTTTGTATCGTCTGTGATTCGCTTACGTTTTGTTCAAATTCCTCTTCGTCCTCGCTATCTGGCATGTACCCAACGCTGGCAGAGTACACCGCATTCGATGTTGCAGCAACTGACCTTACTTCTACAGTGGCAGTTCTCATCGACACTGTTTCATAGACATCATCTAATGCCATTGATCTTGGACCGCACTGATTAATAAAGAAAATTTTTGCTGCGTCTGGAATTTTATTTGAGGTGTTGCAACTACACGGATTGTTGCTTTCAATGCCACACTTACAACGCGAAATTTTAAACAATTTATTTCAAGCATTCACGTTATGTCTCAATCGATTTTTAGAAATTGTATAATAGTTATTCACAAGTACATCAACACGTTTCCGAACTGCCGCTAGAGTTATAATTGGTATACCGGCGTAAACCAATAACATTTCTAACAGCTTCTTCTTTAAAAACATCCAACTTTCGACTTTTATCACTGTTATGCCGCAGATACAATAAAAAAGTTATAACATCATAATCCGTTGGTAATTTGGTATTATTTAAATCACTCGCAATTTTTTATTCTTTTACGAGCTTTAAAATTCCTCAACATCAATTTAAGGCCTTCCAAGGACTTGTAAGAATTTTGGAGAAAAATAATTGGTCTCTTTCAGACAAAAACATATATATGTCATTCAATATGATCATACTTTTAATACCGATGATATGATGAAAATTAAAAAAGGGAGCCCTACGTTCGGCAAAAAATTTTCAAAAATTTTTACAAAATACTTCTGCTGGAAATATCGATATACTTTCTGAGCAAAAGATTAATGATATTTTAAGAGCTTTATTTTTTTAATATTAGGTTGGTCATTAGGATGGTAGAAACTGAGATCTGGAGGGTAAGTACTAGAACGGTACACCTGAGATCAATGACTTCTATAAAAGTCATATTAGTCTCTTTGAGACAAAAACATTGATATACCAAACTTTAAAATTTGACTGTAAACACCAGAGATATGAAGTTATATGTCAATGCGCGACCCCTACGTTCGGTCAAAAAAAAAATTTTTTTTCGTAATTGTCTTGCAAAAATACGTCGTATTCGCTGGTATACGGCGCACTTTTTTTTTTGCATAGGAGGTGGTACGGTCTAATGCCCACGTAGTGGCCCGCGTGGCCCTTTATACAAATTTTTTTCCATCTTAGTTTTGTCTTTGCGATGAGCCAAAATCAAAGAACGCCTGCAGAAAACCACAACAACACAAACCGCACTCGTTCAGTGTTAAGCACATTTTCCAGAGAACTTTACAAAAACAAATGCATGCAAAGCCAAAATAAAAAAAGATACAGTAGTTTTGACTATGTCGTAATACAAGAATCAATTCGCCTTTGATGACATCTTTTTTAAAAAATATTTAGCAAAATATTTATTTCATACACCTGAGCATATGACCTTTACAAGAGTGCCGGAGAGGGTTAATATGTATTACCGACCCCCATTACTTTTGCAAAAGGAACATTTTTGCCCTTGACACCTTTCCTTAGGGGGCTCCCATTCAAATTTTATGGTTTTTCTATATATATTCCATACACCTGAGCATATGACCTTTAAGAGAGTGCCGCAGAGGGTTAATATGTATTACCGAGGCCCATTATTTTTGCAAAAGGAACATTTTTGCCTTTAACACCTATTCCCTCCAACCACTCTTTAGGGGGGCTCCCATACAAATTTTATGGTTTTGTCGATAAAACCGGAAACTGTCGATAAATAGGTAGGAAACTTAAGCAAACAAAAACATCAAATGTTGGCTTTATATTTCATGTAATTGTGTAAAATTTATATAAGTTAGAGAGTTCAAACATGAATTTTTCTCCCAGTGAGGATCAAGCAGACCAACAAGTGCTAACATCAACTTTGTACGATCAGTACTTTAGGCACACCAAAGGCTTAAATTGTGATATAAATACCGACGCCTGATCACTATCAACCAGCCTACTTACCTCCGAGAATGACGTATTCTACGTCAAAAGCGCACAATCGATGATGTCGATGCTAAAACTGATTGTCCCGTTACTTGTGTGTCGAGTAATTTTTTATGACATGTGATTTTATTGCATTTTAATTGTTTTTTTTTTGTTATGTTTGATTTTTTACCAAACGCAACGATGAGCAACATTTTGTCTTTTTTTTTTTTTGTTTATTTAAACATTGGCCCGCGCGTGAAATTTCTTGGGCCCGATCGGCAAAATGCATAAAAATTTGGTGCATAACTTTAACCGAATATAACAAATTAATAAAAAATTTGAATAAAATAAAAAACTTTCACAAAATTATTTCAAATTCAAATGACTAATAATGTGTAGGACCTCCTCTATTTTGAATTAATTCAAAATGTCGATCTGCCATAATCAGTACTAAGTTTTTTCGAGTCTCCTGGTTGATTGAGTCCCATGCTGTAAGAATGGTAATGGTTTTAATTCACTGACGTTTTCACATTGCTTATCCTCAGCATAAATTTTGCGTACTACAAATCCCCAAACGTTTGATATGGCATTTATGTCTGGGGAGCATGCTGACAAATTCAAAACGTTGATATTGTGGGACTCAAGCCATTGAAATGTTAGAATACCTCTTCAACACCACGATTTTGTTCCAGAAATGGAAGCAAATTCATCTGCAATATTTGTGTGTATTCGGTTCATACGGGGGCTGATAAATGCTATTAACAGTATGGCATCTACCATAAATGCTCCCCAAACCATAACTGTCCCGCCACCAAAGTTTCGTTTGGAAAAATAAAGGGGTTCCTACCGAATATCTCTCCAATACGATTAAAAACCGTCAGGCCCATTCAAGTGAAATTTTTTCTCGTCAGAGAAAATTATCTCGAAAATCATCACTGTCCCACCACCAAAGTTTCGTTTGGAAAAATAAAGTGGTTCCTACCGTATATCTCTCCAATACGATTTAAAACCGTCAGGCCCATCCAAGTTAAATTTTTTCTCGTCCAATTTCGTAACATGTATTACCGGGCAAATTCAAGGGGGACTTGGAGGTGACGTGACAACAACTTGGGAGCATTTTAAGTATTTGTCTAATAAGATTAGCGATTTGTGGTGCTGATTTCAAGGAGTTTCTGGCTAAATTATGGATTTGCCAGATTTCCCGCTCAGTAATTTTTGGTTTTGGTCCACCTCGCCTTCACCGTCTATATTCGGCAAACGAACGACTCTCTCAGATCGATTTATTTTTCTTGAGATTTCGCAAAAACTGGGACCAGCTTTTTTGAATGCAGACATTTTCTCTTTCTCTTCATCAGTATACAAAGTACCGCGTGGCGTGGCATTTTAATGTTTTAAACGTACAATTTTTAAGCGCAAAAGGAAACCAACTTCAATCAAAGAAAACTTTAAATAAAATTATTCAAAAAGTCAAAGGGCTATAGTTATGCACCCATGCAAATTGTGATTACTTACTCTTCTTAAGGTTCAAACGTTATATTCTCTCGATTTAATTTTTATCTCTATTTAATGAGGACCTTGCCAAGGAAAAAAAGAAACCTACTTCATGAGGAAACTATGGAAATAATTTTGCTCATGGAGCGCTCACATAATATTGAAACTGAAAGTGAGTAGAACCAGAACGTGATCTGAAGTAGAAGAACCATTATCTGATGGCTTAATTCTGACTCGATTCGTCAGACTGTAAAATGTATTTTTTTTTTAAATTTTATTCTTAAGGCTACATTTTTAAACCTCTTTTTATTTAATTCTTATAATCCTAATCAACTTTTAAATGCTTTTTCTCATTTTTAATATTAATTACTTTACTACCAAGCATATGAAGTTGAGAATAAAAAAAAAAACCAGAACTTAGACATGATAAGTGACTCTTAATACGAAAAATTCCTTTTTAGCACGTTTTACCACAGAAATATTAGAGGTGGGTCTAATATGACCCAATTCAGTTCAGGGTCAAAGCTAGAAAAAATAAAAAAAAATACATATTTGATTAATATGAATTCAACAACTTAATTTTCATTTTAAATGGAAACAATGGAGAGGGCCCTAAACGACCCAAGACTGAAAAAGGGTTAATAAAGTAAAAAATTAAAAAGACAGGCATAACTTAATCCTTTTTTTCCAATAAAATCAGTTTAAGGTCTACTTGAGAAGAAGTAGAGGTGGGTCACATATGTCCAATTCATCAACACAGGGTTAAGGATAAAAAAATCAATTAACGGACATAATGTAATACTATTTTTGCAACAAAACAATTTTAATGTTCGCCTTAAAATTACTGATGTAATTCCACTGTCTACTCTCCTCTAAGACTGTAGCTCTGACTTTTAAAATTTTAAACGCCTTTTTCTCAAAACCACTTTTTAAAAGTCCGTGTTCACTACCATTTTCACACACTTTCTTAGGCGTCCGTAGGAATTTTTCAAGGGGGGAAGAGGGCAATGGTATGCATTGCTGTGTATATGATAATGATCCCAGCAAACATTATGACTCTTATGAAAAAAAAACAAAATGACATTATGAAAAGAGTCTTTTAAGACTCATATAAATGAGCTTTTATAGTCATTATGCGCTCAAAAAAGACTCTTTTATGAGTACATTTTCGTAGGTTTCGGGCCTCAAAATATGATTCATAATAATGACTGCTTTATGCCTCATTTAAGACTCAAAATTTAGACTCTTTTAAGACTCATATTTAATACTTTTTAAGACTCATAATAAAGACTATTTTAGAACTCATATAAATTAGTGTTTTTGGACTCAAAATTAAGACTCATTTAAGACTCATATTTAATACTCTTTTAAGACTCATAATAAATACTCTTTAAAGACTCTTTTATAACTCATATAAATGAGTCTTTTTGGACTCAAAACTAAGACTATTTTAAAACTCATTTATATACTTTTTTAAGATTCATAGTAAAGACTTTAAATAAATACTTTTTTTTAACTCATATAAATGTCTTTTGCACTCAAAATTAAGACACTTTTGATAGTCATATTTAAGAATCATGGAATGGAATTTTTAAAGACTCATACTGAGAACTCTTTCAGAACTCATAGAAGTAATTATGATCCGTTTAGGCTGAAATATATTTTTAGATTCAAATTTATTTAAAATATTTGATAGTTGAAAAATAAAAAAAAATGGCAACAATTCTTTTTGAAATATTTCAAATAAAAAGAAATAGTAGAAAAATTTAAAGTCATTTTAAAATTATATAAAAGACTTCTTTATGAGTCTTTTTATTGCGTGCTCATAAAACACGCATAAAACATACTTTTTTTGGAGTCTTATTTTTGAGCAATCATTTTACAATCATATCAAATACTCTTTTATGAGTCTTTTTATTGCGTACTCAGAAAACACGCATAAAAAGTACTCTTTTTAGAGTCTGATTTTTGAGCAATCATTTTACAATCATATCAAAGACTCCTTTATGAGTCTTTTTATTGCGTACTCATAAAACACGCATAAAAAATACTATTTTTTGAGTCTCATTTTTGAGCAACCATTTTAGAATCATATCAAAGACTCCTTTATGAGTCTTTATATTGCGTACTCATAAAACACGCATAAAAAGTACTCATTTTAGAGTCTGATTTCTGAGCAGTCATTTTACAATCATATCAAAGACTCCTTTATGAGTCTTTTTTTTGCCTATTCATAAAACACGCATAAAAAATACTATTTTTTGAGTCTTATTTTTGAGCAATCATTTTAGAATCATATCAAAGACTCCTTTATGAATCTTTATATTGCGTACTCATAAAACACGCATAAAAAATACCCTTTTTAGAGTCTTATTTGTAAGCAATCATTTTACAATCATATAAAATACTTCTTTGTGAGTCTTTTTATTGCGTACTCATAAAACACGCATAAGAAATACTCTTTTTAGAGTCATTTTTTTGAGGCACTCAGAAAATGTTTGCAGGGATGATATGAAAATTTAACTTATACACATAGGAAATAAAAATATATAAAATTCTGTCCAAAGTGTCTCACCTTTCTCCCCCCTGTGTACACCCTTTTACACTTTCTACATAGAAAAAACCTCCTAACAACGATAAGTTGTTGGGAGTTAAAATGACCACCAAAAGTTTTAAAAATGAAAAAATTAATAATCGGAGAACGTAAGGAGGAGGATTTAATGATAATTTGACTAAATTTTAAGGATCTTTGATTTCAGATAATTTCCAGCCGAGATACAGTGAGGATCGCAAATCGTCTTTTTCAGAAGACGTTCATGGAAAGCTTGATTGTTGATATTCAAGTTCTCTCCGTTTTGTTTATCAATATTCTCGCTTAAAAACATGTTACAGAATGTTATTGAAATGATACTTAATAATGTACAAAAGCTTTAAATCTCAAAAAAGTGGTATTTTTATGCTGAAACCCTTACCCTCCCCTTAATAAAAAAAAAATAAAAAAGTGTCTGTCGACATCAGATATCCCTATTAGGAAAACTAAGGCGAATTAAAAAACACCCTTTATATAGCACATCTAAATAATTCCAACAGTTTCACAGAAATGTACTCCGAACACTTAATGACAAGTCTTAAAGTTAACTAAACGCTGCATGTACATAAAATTGTATTGTTTTACTGTCAGTCAAGGTAAGTAAATATTTGTCCGAAAATCGAAATAAGTTTACGTATTTAAGGCCGGAATTCAATTGATTTCCTTCAAGGTTACATAACGTAATATTAAGTTGTTTGTATTAATGTCAATATTTTAACATTGTCTTTGTATGCAGGACACTTGAAAATCTCTTTTATTCTAAAATGTTGAGAAAAATAAACAAAGGTTACGTAGGACACTACAAATATTTCGTGAATAAACATTAAAGACCGAACTGTTTTCTTAATTGTTTTTTTTTTAAATATTCCTCTTTATGATTAATACATTTTTGTATGCGTTTGAACTATTTGTTATAACATTTATCCCATTGCGCTTGAGACACCTCCAAAACATAGTCTTTGAACGCATCAACGGTTTCTTCTGACGTCGAAAATCGTTGTCCGCACAGTTCGTCCTTGATGTCTGTGAAGAAAATGAAGTCATTGGGTGCCAAATCAGGACTGTACAGCGGATGACCCTTTGATTCGATGTTTTCAGTGGAAGCTCACATTGTATTGATGAAGAATAATTTTTCAGCGGAATGTTTCTTATTTTAAAAATCGTTGTTTTTTTTTCAAAATAAAAAAAACATCGGTGTTTATATTTATTTCCGAAATATATATAGTAACCATGTTATGACAAAGTGGAGCATAGAAAACAAAGTAAGGCGTTTAAAGTTAATCTTAAGAAACTCCAAAAATGTTTTAGTTATTTCAGCCTTAAATGCATGGCCTTTTTTTTTTTGCATTCTACATTTATTCACTTTTGCTCCAAATAATGCAGTCAGCTAAATTCAGTAAGTATAACCGTTTGAAGAGAACGTAAGCTTTAAATCGGTGTGACCCAAAAGGTTTATTATTTTTCCCAAAACTACTCTCGTTCAGACATGGGGATAAATTCTTTGGTTGTGCCATATATGGCACACTATGCATTTAAGGGTTAATTTAAAACTGCAAAAGAAAGTTTACAATGTTTTAACTTTTATCTTATATGAGAGACGTTCGAAAAGTGATGGGAATTTTTAAATTTTTTGGGTTGTGTTGGTCCGATTGGCACAATTTTTTTATTGTTGCTGTGTTGGCAAGCATGTACTAAAGAAAGTATCTACAGCTGTTGACAACTAATAAGCTGTTGACAAAAATTCCGCCACTCCAATTTTCCAAGACCTTGTTGATGGTTTCGAGCTGCAACTCAGGATTGTTTCCGGATTGTTGGTATAACATTGGTCCTTCACGGTTCACCATAAAAGAAAGAACTCCAAAGCGGTCAAATCGCAGCTCCGAGGCGACAAATTGACATCGCTAAGACGCCTGATAACACGATTGGGGAATTTGGTGCGCAAAAGATCGATTGTGGTATGGGCTGTATGGCGCGCCATCCTACAAGCACCAGAGGTCGTCTAAATTCATGTCTCCAATTTCAGTAAAAAAAGTCGTTTAACATGGCTCTGTAACGCCCACCGTTGACCGAAACGTTGTTTCCAGCCTCTTTTTCGAAAAAAAATGGTCCAATGATGCCACCACTCCACAATCTGCACCAAACTGTCACTCTCTATAGATCCATCGGCTTCTCGAAAATAACGTGCAGGTTTTTGGACCGAGCCCCAGATATAGCAGGTACAACAGGCTCGGTGGATGCTTCATTTCGGCCAAAACTTATTTTCAAATAACGCACTGTTTGGTCTCACACAGCATTCACTTTTGAAATAAGTTTCCAATATTTCCCAAATGTCAACGTACTTCTCCTTATGTATATATAATTTCAAAAATTTTATGGATTGGCCCAACACCATTTCAGGAGAAACACCCCCATACCATAATGGACCCTCCACCATGCTTCACTACACGAAAAACATAGCGAGGATTTAATTCTTGATTGATAGACCGTCTAACATGTCTCTGACCATCGATTTATTTTTGTTTCATCGCTCCAAAGCACATTCTTGCACTCATTGGTAGTCCAATTCCAATGAGCAATTCCAATTTGCAAAGGTTATTCGACGTTTTCTTTGAATCCTACTCAGAAGTGGCTTCTTGCGTGCTGATCTGCCATGTAGCCCCGGCGGAAACGAGGCGAAATGGTCCAATTAAATATTTTGATATTTAAATTTTCTTGAATATCGCGTTGTATGTCTGCGGATGATAATTTTGAATCAGCTTTGGAGGTTCGAATTATCATTCGGTCGGAGTGAGCTGCTGTTTTTCTAGATTTCTTATTTCGCGGAACATTGCTAATGGTGTCATATTTGCTTCTATGTTATAAAGTATTAAAAACCATTTTTTTAAAAACACTTGAGCTACTACTCTGCATTTTTTATACGACTTAACACATTTGCGAAGTAGAATAATGAAGCTTCTTTATGTAGAAGTGCCGCTTTTGTTTTTCCCAATTATAAATCTTCAAAATACAAAGTTTTTATATATTTTTCGAATTAAACTAAGAAAATATTAACCGCAACAGAAGCTCAAAATAGCACTTAAAAAAAAGAAAATTGAATTCACAATTTAATGTTTCTAATTAGCTGTCGCGCTTTGTTTGTACTGTACTAACACTGTTTATCGCCAGTTTTCCGCACACCAACTTCGTTTGTCGTGTTTGAAATCGTTGTTTGCAAACGTTTCAGCAGTTGTCATAATAATAGTCAGTTGCGAGAAAAGCGTCATTTAGTTGCAAGAAATTAATTGCGTTTGTCATAAGCGCGAGTAGTTTTTAAATTGCAGTAATTGAAAAATTTGATTTTCTCCATTGAAAATTTCGTTTGTAGAAGAAAAAATTCATTTCTCATAAGCTTTTACCCACGGTACAGCAAGTCGAATACAAACACACACACACATCCATATATACAACAAAGCATAACGCGAGTGATTCTTAGGTTGCAGCAATTGTAAAATTTGTTTTTCTCAACTGAAAATTTCGTTTGGCGTAAACGAAGTCCATAGTTATTTGTTTATTAAAAACGTTTTGGGGCGTTTGCTGCAACGGTAAATTCATTTTTGACAAATGGAATCTTCCATTTATGGCAATAGGTTTTCATTTCCTGCAAATATTATTAAATGTTGACTTCAAACAAAATTTCGTTTGGCATAAACAAAGTCCATAGTAATTTGTTTATTAAAAACGTTTTGGGGCATTTGCTGCAACGATAAATTCATTCATGCGGACTAAAATTTTTTGTTTATGGCAACTGGTTTTCAATTTCTGGAAATATTTGTAAACGTTTACGTCAAATAAAATTTCGTTTGGCGTAAATGCAGCTTTCCGCTTGCGGCAATTGTTTTTAAGTTCCGCCAAGTGTTCAAGAATAGTAACAATAAACAAAACACCGCTTGAGACAAACGAACCTTTTCGTTGTTCGCAACTATTTTTCGTTTTCGAGAAGATATATTTTTAAGTTGATGAGAAGTCCGGCAAATACAGCTCGCAAACGAAGCGTAGTTGGTGAATTTTTCAGCTGTGGTAAACGAAAAATTTCTTTGCGTGAAGTAATATGAAAATACAACTTAAAAATTATATTTATCAAGCGCCCATATTAAGAGAGTGTTTCTAATTAGTTTTCAACAGCTGTATACACTTTGATAGTGATCAGGTGTCGGTATTTATATCACTTTTTGAGCCTTTGGTGGGCCTAAAGTACTGATCGTACAATGTTGATGTTAGCACGATCCTCAATGCGACAAAAATTAATGTTAGAACTCTCTAACTTATATAAATTTTACACAATTACATGGAATATAAAGCCAACATTTGATGTTTTTGTTTGCTTAAACTTGCTACCTATTTATCGACACTTTCCGGTATTATCGACAAAACCATAAAATTTGTATGGGAGCCCTCCTAAGGAGTGGTCGGAGGGAATAAGTGTCAAAGGCAAAAATGTTCCTTTTGCAAAAGTAATGGGGATCGGTCATACATATTAACCCTTTCCGGCACTCTTTTAAAGGTCATATGCTCAGGTGTATGGAATAAATAAACAAAAACCATAAAATTTGTATGGGAGCCCCCCTAAGGAGTGGTCGGAGAAATAGGTGTTAAGGGCAAAAATGTTCCTTTTGCAAAAGTAATGGGGGTCGGTGATACATATTAACCCTTTCCGGCACAAACACAATAAAATTTGTATGGGAGCCCCCCTAAGGAGTGGTCGGAGGGAATAGGTGTCAAAGGCAAAAATGTTCCTTTTGCAAAAATAATGCGGGTCGGTCATACGTATTAACCCTCTCCGGCACTCTTAAAGGTCATACGCTCAGGTGTATGGAATAAATATTTTGCTAAATATTTTTTAAAAAAGATGTCATCAAAAGCGAATTGAATAATTTTACGTCTTGTGTTACGAAATAGTCGAAACAACTGTATCTTTTTTTATTTTATTTATAATCGGACCGACCAAGTTACCGGTATATATGTAACATGTAGTGAAGTTTTAAATTTTCTCAGTCGTAGATCTCAAGTACCTAGAAGACCTTGAAAGATCATCTAAGAACTTGCCTTCAAAATAGTAGCTTTCGAGTATATCGGGAAACCCCGATATAGCACGACCTTCGAGGCCTTGAAAAACATGATTTACTTACACAATTTCACAATTTATTTCTTAAGCCGAAATAAAGACAAGGATAATGATTTTTGCAATGATAAAAATAAAAAAAAAAAATAAAAAAAAAAAATAAATAACTGGCCATTTCAGCCCTTGAAAGGACTTTGACCTAGCTTCTTATGATCAATTGTGTTGTGCGTGTTATTAAGTTTGTACACAATTGACCGAGAAATGGACCTACATGCTTAACGCCGACTCCGAACGGCGATGAACGGAATGTTCTTATTCTCAAGAAGCTTTACATGGCATTTTGATTACTCTCTGAGGTTTGCCATTGTCTGCAGAGAGGTGGCGGCCGTACAGAAAAATTATTTTAATTCATGATAAAAATAAACTTAATTTTTTTTCGCAAAAAAATTTTTATTTTTCTGAACTAATGTTGGTGTATGTAGTACGTATTACTATACGTAGATAAAATTTTATAAAATTCAAGTCCTTATCATATTTCTAACTATATTGGCCTCACTGCTCCCAAGGTTAAAGGTGAAATTTTCGGTTTTCCAAAAATTCTGGTTTCAATAAAGTGTCAAATTTTAGTGTAAAAAGTACTAGGCTCAAGACCCAGTTATAAACCTAGTAATATGTAAATTGATTGAATTATGGGGTTATAAATAGCAACTTTAAGATGTTCATAACATACAAGCTCCTAAACTAAGAGAGTTTAAAGCGCTTAGCTCAGGAAATGCTGTGAAGTAAAGAGTTTTTGGAGTCAATTGAAAAAGTGAACTAGTTCATTTCTTGCGCAGTTCGCAGTAGCTCTGAAAAAGTACAAAATGCGTTCAGTGTAGAACAGTTATCTTTGCTTTTGTTTTCAAAAGTATTGCTGACAAAAATAAACGCGTTCTGGATACTTTTTAAAATTTGCTGCGCACAAGAAAAAATAATAAAAAAAAAAGATACAGTAGTTTCGACTATGTCGTAACACAAGACGTAGAATTATTCAATTCGCTTTTGATGACATCTTTTGTAAAAATATTTATTGCATACACCTGAGGATATGACCTTTAAGAGAGTGCCGGAGAGGGTTAATATGTATCACCAACCCCCATTACTTTTGCAAAAGCAACATTTTTGCCTTTGACACCTATTCCCTCCGACCACTCCTTAGGGGCGCTCCCATACAAATTTTATGCTTTTGTCGATAAAACCGGAAACTGTCCATAAATAGGTAGAAAACTTAAACAAGCAAACAAAATTTGTTCAATGCTATCAAGTTCAACAACCCATGTGTCAAAATTTCACTGTCGATAATATGCCCGGATATTTAATTAGCTGCGGAATTTGGCATTTCAATAACAGATTCTGTTAAAAAAGCATGCCCCTCAAAATTACTCAGTATTACTTGGCTACGCGAGTCTGTTAAAAACAACATGCTTCCAAAAGTATGCTTTTTTTAATTATAAGGTTTATGTCTTCACGCTAGATGGCGCTGTCTTCGCCGTCGAAAAAACCGGAAGCCGTCGATAAATAAGTAGCAAGTTTAAGCAAACAAAAACATCAAATGTTGGCTTTATATTTCATGTAATTGTGTAAAATTGATATAAGTTAGACAGTTCTAACATAAATTTTTGTCGCATTGAGGATCAAGCAGACCAACAAGTGCTAAGATCAACATTGTACGATTAGTACTTTAGGCCCACCAAAGGCTCAAAAAGTAATGTAAATACCGACACCTGATCACTATCAACCACCCTACTAACCTCCGAGAACGACGTATTCTACGTCAAAAAATGTTTATAGACAAAATTTTTTCTGGATTGTGGATGGAAAAGATGGTACAAATGAGATCTTTAGGACCTTTCCGTTGCACTAAATTCTTACACTTTGATATGTTCACTTTAAAACTAGTTAAAAAAGAATCACTTTCAGGCTACTGCGAAAGCAACCAGTTGGGGACAATTGTCTTTTCCTATGACATCAACCCGCAAAAAGCGTCAGTTCGTTCAATGTTTAAGGGTATTGTAGTGGAACTAGTACTGGTCCTTTTGGAACTATTTCAAATTTGGTCCACTTTTCTGCTGGGCTATTTCAAAATATATCAAAAACAAAGAAAATGTCAAAAAATGCTTGAAAATGTTTGTTTGATAAGTTGCTTTTGTCGTTAGACGTTTGTAGCTCCTACAGCTTTGTTGTTACAAAATTTCTCATTTGAGCAGCCATCTTAAAATGACCTTGTAATTGTATCATGCTATAAACTCTTCATTAGGCATTTTTAAAATTATTTGCTCTCATTTGAGCACAAATAATGTCAAAAATAATTCAAAATGTTCCAAGCATTTGGAAAATAAGTCAAGAAATTAAAAAAAAAACAGAAAATAAAAGCAAGAGAATACATTTCAGAATATTTGCAAAAGAAGATAATAAAATTACAATTTTTTCAGTACAGAATTTATTTAATACACAAACCATTATTGACACTCTTTCCATTTCAAATCGTGAGTGTTTTTTTTTTAACTGCAAAGCAGTTACAACATGTTTATGAATAACAAAATTTTAAAAGACTTTTTAACATTAGAAAGCTTTTTAACTATTGAAAATTCTAAAGCTATTTTAACATATTTTTATGAATACAGCTTTTAAAGTCTAAACTCTTATAAATTGTTGAAAATCCTTTGCTCTTAGAAAATTATTTTTTTTTCAAATATAATAAGAACATTTTTTTAAAACTCACCCTTCCATCTTGAGTTGAATTTCGACCATGCTTGCGGTTTTGTGTTTTTTTTAGAATTTATTGTTTTTGTAATATTTATTTGACATTTTCGAAAATAATAATTTCTAAGAAAAGAAGGCTCAAATTTGATGCAAATTTTCAAATTAGAAAAGGTTATTTCAACACTTAAAAACCTAAAACTACATTTAAACCGAAAGCTTAAAAGCTAACTTCATTGTTTCCAAATTAACAATGCGTGATCTGTTAAATGGTTCACGGTGTTTTAACTTGAAACCAACAAGATGTATGCCCAGTTGTATGCCTGTAAACTGTAAATGCCAAACTTTTCTTCTTTAACTTTAACAATACTACCCAAGCTAACAAAAGTATTTTTTATAACCTCATTCCACAAAAGTTTGTATTTAAATTTGAAGTGCGTCCTTCTGCTCTGCTGAACTTAGCGCATTCCTAAGCTGTATATTTAAATGATTCATTGTCAGCCTCCAGGTCTCTTGTGTGACACTCCAAACGTGTTACACTGTGAAGAGACACTTCAATCCAAATCGTTTAATTGATAAACAAACACAAATCACGGCATTCACAACCCTAAATAAAGAAAATTTCCCCTGAAGTGATGATAAGTTTACCAACCCCCACCCCCCAGTCGGCAGACAAAAAGTGGTCATCAGACGCTGCCCCAGTCTAACAATGTTTCCCATAAAAATGTCGTAAAAAATTAATTGTATCGAAAATTGTTCAGATTTCTATTCAATTTAGAGCTAGGAAGCTCTAGGGCAACAGGGGGGGCCTGAAAAATCTTCAGACCCACAACGTATTCCACCGCCATTGCCAACAACAACAACAACGACGACGCATTTGGTTTGTTGACCCTTGTCACCCACTCTTATTCTATTTGCTGTTTCCTTTGGTATTACGAACATATTTTTAACAAATAATGTTCCCAGCCCACACTCTCGGTCTAGAGTTGTTTGCTTTCCTTTCTCATTCGGTACTAAAATGGTATTCAAATTAGGGCATGACCCATAAAGTGTCAATATTATTAGAGCTGCAAAAAAAAAAAACAAAAAAACAAGATGAAAACAACAACAAAAGCAGCTAAAAAAACCAACGCAAAAAGAAAATAAGGAAAAATTATAACATCTAAGTAGGGTACGACAGAGAAAAGATATCTTGGTTAAATGGAAGAGAACGTGTTTTAATTAAGTGAATAATATATTCAATAATGTTATTGTTGGTTTTGATCGTTGTTAATGCATATTTTAGGACACACAGAACAACAGCTTGAGACTTTAAGGAATGCAGAAAGATGGAAGGAATATTTAGGGAGTTTATACTTAAAGGAGTGAAATTTTTAATATAAGCATAGTTAAGATGGTCAAATGGCTCTCAAATCTTTTAAGTGATAAATTTTAATTGTGAAAAAAAACATTAATTTTATCGTTGCACTAACAAAAACTAATTACAATTACAGAGACACTAACATAGATACTTACAGCAATTTTACTCTATAGGGCTGTTCACGATCAAGTGAAAGTAGTATGCATCTAAGTAAATGTAAAATATAGTTGCACCATTTGCAAATAAACAACAAATTGTGCCTAACTTTATTTGCTACGCCTTTGCATAAATGCTATACCGCAAACTTATTGCATAACTTTATAAAGTGCTCTCATCGCAAATGCTCTCACTTCAATTATAAGAATTACAACAATATGTATGTTTAATAAAGCAATTTGTCAATAAGGCTGTTGAATATCCGGTGCAGATAGTCTTGCACCATACCAAATAGAAAATATATTTGCGCCTTTTGCAATCGTCCAATTGGTTTGCACTTATAATAATTTTACTCAATAGGGTTGTTCACGATCCAGTGCAAATATTTTTACAAATGGAAAAGAACGTTTCTCAATATTTAAATAAACTTAAAGGGGTGAAATTTTAAATACTTGCATTATTAAGATGGTAAACTCTCAAATGTGTAATGTGTAAAGCATCAATTGGGCTTACTTAAAACAATTTATATATATAAAATACATATAATATATAAATCTTAATATTTTTGAATACGGCCTTTCATTATTTATATTGAAAACGAGTTTTTGAGCTCTAGGCCAATCATGTTGAGAACAAGACAACATGAAGAACAAAGAAGGCGACAGCCAACAACAACAACAACAACGGCTCTGTATAGAGCCAATCACAACAGCTTTGACTATACAGACTGTTTCATTGGTCGCTACACCAACTCATCAGTAGTCTTTTGTGTGACTTTACACTGTGATCCACTCAAGCTACTTAGGTTCTACATATACTGCCAATATGCCGAGAAAGTTACCCGGAATTTTTGTTTTTGGCAGAGAACGCTGGAATTTTTGTAGCTGAGTTCTTATCTACTTTTTGATGCATACTGTACTAAGGTTAACAACCTAGATCGTAACATACTTTTAGGCATAGCCTTAATTCATGTGCATCTTCGAAACTCGATCACGTGGTTTGCCGCTATCAGAGCATATTGAAGTTGTTGTTGTTTTTGCTTTTTAGCTCCTCCCTTTTTCCACACTTCCATTTTTAGGGTTCAGTTAGTTTAACTGATGGTACACCTAACATGGTTGGAGACCATTTTGTTATGAAAGACTTTGTTGTTTATGTGATTAACACACAACTAATGATTTTCTTAACATTTTACGGGCGTGCTCTCCCAGAAATTTTAAATCTTAATATTTTTGAATACGGCCTTTCATTATTTATATTGAAAACGAGTTTTTGAGCTCTAGGCCAATCATGTTGAGAACAAGACAACATGAAGAACAAAGAAGGCGACAGCCAACAACAACAACAACAACGGCTCTGTATAGAGCCAATCACAACAGCTTTGACTATACAGACTGTTTCATTGGTCGCTACACCAACTCATCAGTAGTCTTTTGTGTGACTTTACACTGTGATCCACTCAAGCTACTTAGGTTCTACATATACTGCCAATATGCCGAGAAAGTTACCCGGAATTTTTGTTTTTGGCAGAGAACGCTGGAATTTTTGTAGCTGAGTTCATATCTACTTTTTGATGCATACTGTACTAAGGTTAACAACCTAGATCGTAACATACTTTTAGGCATAGCCTTAATTCATGTGCATCTTCGAAACTCGATCACGTGGTTTGCCGCTATCAAATGGTCTCCACACCATGTTAGGTGTACCATCAGTTAAACTAACTGAACCCTAAAAATGGAAGTGTGGAAAAAGGGAGGAGCTAAAAAGCAAAAACAACAACAACTTCAATATGCTCTGATAGCGGCAAACCACGTGATCGAGTTTCGAAGATGCACATGAATTAAGGCTATGCCTAAAAGTATGTTACGATCTAGGTTGTTAACCTTAGTACAGTATGCATCAAAAAGTAGATAAGAACTCAGCTACAAAAATTCCAGCGTTCTCTGCCAAAAACAAAAATTCCGGGTAACTTTCTCGGCATATTGGCAGTATATGTAGAACCTAAGTAGCTTGAGTGGATCACAGTGTAAAGTCACACAAAAGACTACTGATGAGTTGGTGTAGCGACCAATGAAACAGTCTGTATAGTCAAAGCTGTTGTGATTGGCTCTATACAGAGCCGTTGTTGTTGTTGTTGTTGGCTGTCGCCTTCTTTGTTCTTCATGTTGTCTTGTTCTCAACATGATTGGCCTAGAGCTCAAAAACTCGTTTTCAATATAAATAATGAAAGGCCGTATTCAAAAATATTAAGATTTAAAATTTCTGGGAGAGCACGCCCGTAAAATGTTAAGAAAATCATTAGTTGTGTGTTAATCACATAAACAACAAAGTCTTTCATAACAAAATGGTCTCCACACCATGTTAGGTGTACCATCAGTTAAACTAACTGAACCCTAACAATGGAAGTGTGGAAAAAGGGAGGAGCTAAAAAGCAAAAACAACAACAACTTCAATATGCTCTGATAGCGGCAAACCACGTGATCGAGTTTCGAAGATGCACATGAATCAAGGCTATGCCTAAAAGTATGTTACGATCTAGGTTGTTAACCTTAGTACAGTATGCATCAAAAAGTAGATAAGAACTCAGCTACAAAAATTCCAGCGTTCTCTGCCAAAAACAAAAATTCCGGGTAACTTTCTCGGCATATTGGCAGTATATGTAGAACCTAAGTAGCTTGAGTGGATCACAGTGTAAAGTCACACAAAAGACTACTGATGAGTTGGTGTAGCGACCAATGAAACAGTCTGTATAGTCAAAGCTGTTGTGATTGGCTCTATACAGAGCCGTTGTTGTTGTTGTTGTTGGCTGTCGCCTTCTTTGTTCTTCATGTTGTCTTGTTCTCAACATGATTGGCCTAGAGCTCAAAAACTCGTTTTCAATATAATATATAAATATAAAAATATATAAAATACTCAAAACAACCTACTTAAAACAATTTTACTCAATAGAGCAAATGCAAAACGTATTTGCAAAAATTTGCAAACAAAACAACAAATTGTATTGAATACCATTTGCTACACATTTGCATAAGTGCTATACCGAAAACATATTGCATATCTTAGCATAATGCTCTCAGGTATTGCAATAGAACAATATGCTATGTTAACTGCAAATTTGTCAATAAGGTTGTTGAAGATCCGGTGCAGATAGTCTTGCACCATACCAAATAGAAAATATGTTTGCACCTTTTGCAATCGTCCAATAGGTTTGCACTTATAATAATTTAACTTTATAAGGCTGTTCACGATCCAGTGCAAATAGTCTTGCAAATGGAAAAGAACGTTTCTCAATATTCAATTTACCGGAAACCTATTGCATATTTTTGCATAATGCTCTCAGGCATTGCAAAAGCCTTTGCATAATTGTACCTACTGCATATCTTTGCATAATGCTCTGAAGAATTGCAATTGCACTCACTTCAATAATAAAAAATACAACAATATGCTATGTTTAATAAAGCTATAAGATTTTTAATAAAGCTGTTGAAGATCAGGTGTATATAGTCTTGTACCATACCAAATTAAGAATATATTCGCACCTTTTGCAATCGTCCAATAGGTTTGCACTTATAATAATTTAACTTTATAAGGCTATTCATGATTCGGTGGAAATAACATTGCAACACGCAATCGTCGAATAGGTTTGCACTTATAATAATTTAACTCAATAGGACTGTTCACGATTCGGTGGAAATAACATTGCAACATAGCAAATGTAAAATATATATGATATGTGCCTTTTGAAATCATAACAACAAATTTGCAAAAATTTAATTTGCTCCTCGTTAATATACCGCCTATACCGAAAACCTATTGCATATCTTTATATAATGCTCTCGTGAATTGCAAATGCTCTCACTTCAATAAAAGAAAATACAATATAATATCCATGCTGAGCCAACTTCTCAGTAGGGTTGCTCGCATTCGGATGCAAATAGTCTGGCATGATAGCAAATGGAAAATATACATACATGTAGCTTTTACAATCACGATTCTCGTTTTCGCGATTGATATAAGTATGTTAAAGTAAATATGAGCAAGTACGTTCAAATATGCAATAATTTTGCTAGCTCATTTTTACCGAAATGTGAATAGCCACAATATAAATAATTTCATAACTTAGAATTAAAGGAAAAACTATTTTAAAAATGAAATGAAAAACACAAAAATCGAAGAGAAAAAACTATAAAAACTAATATTTACACTTAATTTAAAGAAATATTTTAAATGCATTTGCACCGAATCGTGAATACCCCTAACGTATGTGTATAATATCTTGGTGGGTTGAAAAAAGCTATTAAATCCATTTGCGTCAAAAGTTTGTTTGGGGCATGTGTGAGCTTAACCATCATAAAACACCTACCTAGTAAAGTTAAAATTGCACTGAACAAAAGTTTTGTTTTGACGTGACGAAGTTACGTTTTACCGCGCAGGTTTCCAAAAAGGTTGAAAAATGCATTTTTCAAAATTCATCGGCGCTCCATTAAATTGTTACTCGTTGAGTATAAGAGCCATGATTAAAAAAATGGTACGACCGTAAAGGTTAATTCCTTGACTTTATTATAAAAAAAAAAAAAATTCAAGACGTCATCCGGACGCGGTGGGAACTGCTTAAGCAACACAACTGAAAATTTGTTACATGGAATTATTAGTCGATGAGTATTGGTGCTAGGATTAAAAATATGATACAACAATAAAGACCTGTTCTAAGTCCTCACAACAAAATTAAACAAAACATTTTTGACGTCATGGGGACACAGAGAGAGCCGCCCAAAGATCGAAAATGCAACATTCATGCAACAGTGTTGCATTGAATTTTTACTCGGTGAGATTATAAGCTACGATAAATGTTTGAAAAGGAAAATAAAGGATTTATACTTGGACTTACGAAAAAAATAAAAAAAAAATTCCGACGTCACCAGATCGGGAATATAGCAACATATGTAACCGAAATGTAATATCGTTGCATAGAATTTTTACTCACTCGGGAGACGTGCTGCGGTAAATTTTTTTACTACAGCATAGATGTGTTAAGTATTACGCCTCACAACTAAATTACAAAAAATATTCTTATCGTCATAATTTCAGGGTTGCAACCACAAATGCAGTAAAAATGCTACAACCATGAAAAAACGTTGCATGGAATTTTAACTCTGTGACTACTGGCGTAACGGTAAATTTTAAGGAACGACAATGAAGACGAGGACTTCGGGCACATGATAAAATAACAAAAAAAATTGGTGGCGTCATGAGGTCACTCAGGGAACCGCCTAATGTGACGCATATGCATCACTTTTGCTGGATTTAATGCATGCAGCTAAGACAATGTCAATGAACCAAGGAAAAGCACAACCAATGAAGAAGCAAATAAAAAAAAAAAAAACAAAAGCAAAAGCAACAACACCAACACCAACATCAACACCAACATCAACACCAACAGCAACAACAACACCAACACCAACATCAACATTAACATCAACATCAACATCAACATCAACATCAACATCAACATCAACATCAACATCAACATCAACATCAACATCAACATCAACATCAACATTAACATCAACATCAACATCAACATCAACATCAACATCAACATCAACATCAACATCAACATCAACATCAACATCAACATCAACATCAACATCAACATCAACATCAACATCAACATCAACATCAACATCAACATCAACATCAACATCAACATCAACATCAACATCAACATCAACATCAACATCAACATCAACATCAACATCAACATCAACATCAACATCAACATCAACATCAACATCAACATCAACATCAACATCAACATCAACATCAACATCAACATCACCATCAACATCAACATCAACATCAACATCAACATCAACATCAACATCAACATCAACATCAACATCAACATCAACATCAACATCAACATCAACATCAACATCAACATCAACATCAACATCAACATCAACATCAACATCAACATCAACATCAACACCAACATCAACATCAACATCAACATCAACTTCAACATCAACACCAACATTAACATCAACACCAACGACAACAACAAGAAACATCGTCACGTCTAAACCTACGGGTGTGTACACGACACAGCCAACTCTTTTTTTAATTACTTTAAATTGAATTCATTCATTGAATTCATCAGAAAAACTTCTTTTAAGAAAATAGATAACATTTTTTAAACATTTATATCTAATAATTTAGAATCGAAAAAACAGTGGACAAAAAGAGGGTTGACTAACGAGTAATAAGTGATAGTTTTGTAAATATCAAAATAGAAACGTATCTATATGGCAAAAACTAACGAAATTAAAAACTAAAAAAAACATAAAATTTCAAGTAGCTGGAATTGAACTCGAATCATTTGTGATACACTAAAATCAACCATTGCAAATACTGACATTAATCAGAGTTATATGCTTATTAATAAATGTAAAACATAATATTCGTAAAATTATCATTTCAGATTCAGATGGAAAATCATTAACGAATGGAAAATAATAATTTATGATTCACCTGTGAACTCATTTCTTCAAAAAAAAAATTATGAAAATCCTTTTATATCCTAAATTAGAAGAAATTACTAAAGAAGGAATAAGTTATGATTGATTTGTGCATAACAAAATTTTTTTTTCTACGGAATGAGCAGGAAATCTATCATAAATTATTTCTTTGCAAGCTTATTAACCAAAAAAGTTTTTTCAATTCAAAAATAATAGGGGTATTCACTTCAATGTTGAAATTACAAACATAGAAAATTTCCGACGAGTTGATTTGAGCGACCGTTTTTATGTTTTATTCACATGCATCAGTCAAACTTAATTATAATTAAGTAAAGGGTGTTTTTTTAGGGGTTTGTTTTTCGAATAGAGATAAAACTGGCATTTTGTGGTCAAATCTGGCAACTCTAATGTCATTTATGTTCAGTTTGGTTTGCCATTTCATCATGAACAGGTTGACAAAAGAACAACGCTTGCAAATCGTGCAAATTTATTTCGAAAATAATGGTTCAGTTCGCGAAGTTTACCGCAAGCTCCGTCATTTTATGGTCGTCCATCAGAGCAATTAATTCGGTTAACCATGGGTCGTTTTCGCACTACGTTTACTCTATGTGATAATACGCATCCGCAGATACGTCGAACAGTGCGCACCGAAGAAACAATTGCCGCTGTAGAGCAAAATGTTGAAGAGGACCCGAATGAATCGATTCGCCACCGTGCACAGCAATAGAGCCATGATAACCGACTATTTTGTTCCCGAATTGGATGGCATGAATGTGGATGAGTTGTGGTTCCAACAAGACGGCGCTACATGCCACACAGCGCACGTCACAATCGATTTATTGAAGGAAACATTCGATGAGCGCATAATTTCGCGGAATGGACCTGTCAATTGGCCACCAAGATCGTGCGATTTGAAACCATTGGATTATTTTCTTTGGGGATATGTGAAGTTGCTCGTCTACGCCAACAAACCAGAAACGTTAGGGGACATATGCTCGAAAAAGTGGTTGAAAATTGGACCTGTAGAATTGGCTTTATTCGAGCCAGCCGCGGCGGCCACATGCCCGAAATCATATTTAAACATTAATGGCATAAAATTATCCTTCCAATAAAGCCAAATTGATGGACATTAAAACGATTTTCTTGTGTTTTATTTCAATTCAAAGTTCTATACCTTTTAAAAAAACACCCTATATTATTATTAGTATTAAGTAATTATTACTTCTATATAAATGTTGCAAAAACAAATAATTTTGTTAATATTCTGTAAAAAAAACTTGTGCTTCCTTTTGTCTTTTTATAAAAAATCAATGCAAACAAAAATATTGCTCCATCTTATCAGCTTTTTAACGCAATGTGACAGAATGCTCTTCTTCTTATCGAAATTTTCATATTCACAATGACTCACACTCATTTAACCGCTTTGCTTATGCTTAGTAAGGATATCTTTTTTCGCAAATTTCAACTCAACTCAATTCAACTCAATAGATGAATAAATTAAGCAAACTTCGGAAAACCAAAACAACAACAATTGCACTGAAGTTTTCGTAAATTTAAGCATTTCGGAAATGTCAACGTTGAAGTGAATACCCTTATTATCAACAAGTGTTGCAAACTTCGAAATTTTTATGAGTTCGCGTTCGCTTGAAATCGGCGTCGAATCGATTCAACAAAACTGAACTATTTTGATAAATATTGCTATCAAGAAATTAAAAATTTCCAAACTATGGTTTCTACTCTATTTTTATTGCTCAGATCCTCCACAATAACTCCAATCAAACCCTTTCATCCGCCAGCAATAATTCAATTCAACTAAGATGAATAAAATTCGCTTAGCTGGATATTAATATCTATTCAGTATTCAGCCAGTGGAACAGGCAATATAACATAGTATATATATATATAGTAGTGTACGTAAAAGCTTTTAAAAATTAGGTTATGATGTTCAATTCAACGCAATCAGACAACCGCGCTTAGAGTTCGTTCCATTGAAAGTGCACATAAAGCACGCTGCTGGGCGCCGTTAAAAGCCATGTAATACGTTGATGCAAAGCTAAAAGTTCGTGAAAACTGCACTCAAAGACTTTTTACTGCAGTTGTTGTTATTGTTGGAACACCTTCTCCCACTTCTAGTCGCTCTTGCAGTCTACCCGCCCTGCTCATCAAGCGCTGACACGGTTTGACAGTGCCAAGCAAATTCGTTGCGCTTTTTTAAAATGCGCATCGAAGCAGCCCGCAAAGCTTTGATATTCAAATTCTTTGGAGCAAGTTCAACTAAAGTATCCTGTAGAGACTCTTACTTGAGCTCAATTGTTGCAAGCAATGAAAATATTGTAGAATGGAGGTTGGCGACTGCATCCAAGCTGCACGTCATGATATTGCGTTTGTGGTTGAGGCTGCCGAGGATGATGATGATGATAATGATGATTATGCAAGGATACGCTGTTGCGCCTTTGATGTTCTAAAGAATGGCATAAAAGCACTCTTATATTTTGTATAAATTTATCTATGCACACAAAAGTATGCGTTTGCTTGTGAATGTATGTGTGTATGTTTGCTGCTTGTAAATATTGAAACGCATATATTTTGATGTCTGTACATCTCAAGGATGTGGGTGGGATGTCGGTTCTTTTTTTATTTCTTATTTTAATTTATCTTCCTCTGCGTTCAGCAGGAAAAATGTTAAAAGATTCAAGAGCAGCTGTGAAGTGGTTTTTATTTGCATTCGATAATTGATCTTTTTTGTTTTTAAACTGTTTGTTGCATTGCATGTTGCTGCTGTCAATCGCTTATTGAATTACATCATGCATTGAATCTTGATTGTGTTCATGAACTGATTTGTGCATCTTGAGAATATATTGATTTTTAAATTGCTTTTTAACCCTTAGCCTTCGTGGAGTGACCTGGAGTCAAATTTTGATTTTATATCTATGAAGATTTTTTTTTTAAGAAATTTAATAAGAAATTTTTTTTAATTTAACCAGAATTGTTTACTGCTGTTTTTCTTTGAATTCCGAAATCCTTTTACAATTCTTTTATTTTTTTGTTTTCTAAACATTAATAGGTATTATATTAAACATATCCAACCTCTAACTCCGCGAAATAAATCCTAATGAGAGAACTCGTAACGTATTAACTCCTAATTTAAGAACACCTAACGGAAAATGAAATGACTCCTAATGTTCAAAGATGAACTAACTCAAAACTCCTGACGAAATAAGGCTTAAAGAAAAAATGAAATAAGTCCTAACAGTTAGGAGTGTGTTTATTATGAAATAAAACCTATTCCTGATTTTCAGATTCAGGTTTTTTTATTTATGATATAACGATTTGTCCTTCAAAATGACCCAACATTTTCTACCATACGATTTGTATGAAGAATCAGTTTTTGTAGTACTTTTTTCACTACTTTTTCCTGTTCTGCAATCCTTTCTAAATTTTTTGCAACTGTGAGTACATTGGAAGTGAGAGACAACTTTATTCTGTCGTTGGCGTATGTACTTTTCATACTTCTGTACACTTCAACGTATGAAAACATGCTTTTTATATGGATCTGTTGTGCATGTGCAGTGTTCTCTTTTGTGTTGTCTTTTAGTATTTGCATTATATTATGCCAAAAATCAATTAGAAAAGCGATGCAACACTCCAACGAAACAATCAATAAGGCCGTGTGCTATTCGGAAACTTTTCAATCGTGGTAAAAAAGAAGTTACTGACTTGAATGCAATTTCTGTCGAAATATAATTGTCATTTTTACTGTGCCAAAAGGACGATTTTGACAGCTAGAAATTTTGACGTTTTAGAGTTCGGTAGTTTAGTAGCGCAAGAATTTAATTTAATTTGCAAAATTGTTAATATATACGAAAAATTAACAGTATTTTATGCAAAGTATCTGGTTGCGATGCTATCGGAAGCAACAAATGTTTTTTTTTATTTTTGCTTGTGTCAAAAATTATCTTGCCGATTATCAAAATGTATACTAGCCCCTGGGGCTACATGAATTTTTTACAGTCACATTCATCTCATATCTGCCAAATATTCTCATTCAGACTGTCAAAATTTCGTCATCCGAGTGAAAAGTTTCCGGATAGCACACGGCCTGAGAATTGCTTTAAGTTTGATTGGTATGAAGCTAAAACGCCTTACAGAATCGCTTCGAATGCCACAAGTTTAGGTAAAAAATAATATAAAATGGTTTTTACTGGAATAGAAACCACGGCGTAGATGCGAAGCATATAAGGATAACAGCAAAACAAAGGATAATAAAACGTCTGCTGTGTGTGACCATTTCGTAAAACTGTTTTGACCTTTGCATTATGTTCGTGCATGTTAATCGTGTTACCTTCACAAATACAAAGAACCTGATAAATTGGAAGATGCGATGATAATGATGGGACAGATCCATCAATGCCTAGCACATCAAATGCAGCTCAATCGAATCGGATTTATCAATCGGTTATAAATCTTATGTAAATTGCAAATGTTTTGTGCAAACATATATTTAAAAAAAAAAAAATTAAAATTAATATTTCATGAAAGTCTTTAATTTTATCTTATTGAAAAATAGAAAATGTCCATACAAAATACACTATGGGTCAATATGACCCAGATAAACGGGATTAAGTTGTAAAATATGTAAACGGTTCTAAGGTTAAATTATTAAGGTTTTAAATAATAATACAAGTTTTTCACAAAAAAAAAAAAAAAATTTGGAAAAATTACGACGGCTATGATTTAAAAAATAACACCTAATCGATTAATGAATGTGTTTGAATGACTTTTGAATGTGTTTTTTAACAGATTTATTGCTGTAGTAGCATAAACTGGGATAAAGAAAAATATGATAAATTTACCGGCTGTACGAACAATCGCCCAAAAGCCAATCGCCCAATATTCATAAATGAACAATCATTTAAATTTTTGTGTCTTTGTACAATGTGAATGAAAGCAGAAAAAACGAAAAATCAAAATTGAAAAATTAGACAGCTTTTTGGGTGTTTTCTCATTATGAATAGTTTCACAAAAACAGAATGAACAATGACCCAAAAATTCGAAATTCTGGAAGACATATTATTTTTATAAGTTTATTTATCAATTGAAGAAAACTTTAATTGAAAAGTTATAGGGGTCCAAAGTTGGGGAAAATAGGCCTAAAAACTTCATTTCTGAAAATTTGGGTGATCGTTCATTGTAAATAATTGACTACACTAAATAGCACCCAAATGAAATAAGCCCCAAACAAATTAAATAAGCCCCAAAAAATTTGGGTCTTCGCAAAATCGCCCAAAGAAAAATCGCAAAAAAAAAAAAAATGAAAAATCACAAATGAAATTTTTTCCATACGAATTTGGATGATCTTCATATGAAAGAACACCCAAAAAATTGGGCGATTTTGCATTTTGGTTGGGTAAAATTTCGTTTTTTGATTTTGGGCCCGACTATGTTGGACGTAATTTTTTCTTTTTGAAATTTTTTGATTACCAAAGAAACTTGTTATTTTGAAAAAGAATTAAAATTTTTCCCTTGTACGAAATATTTTTATAAATGTTTAAGCATGATTAAAAATGAATTACATATTTAAATTTAAATGATTGAATAAAAATGGACTAAAAAAAAAAATGGGCTTGAAATGCTTATCGTACAAGGGAATTTCTTATCTCGTGTGGGAACACAATGTAATAATTGCTCGATTTTTAATTTTTTTGTTTTTTTAATTTTCGCGTTTATTTTTGGGTCATTTTTCCTAAAATGTTTGGGCTTTTTTTCGTTTTCTTGGGTGCAATTTCGTTTTGGGCGATTTTTCATTCATTTTTGGGTAATTTTTCATTTGGATGATTTTTCATTTTTTTTTTGGGATTTGTTTTTGGGCGATTTTGCGGAGAGCCAAAAAATGTCCATATATTTTTGGGAGTTATTTCATATGAAAGTTTTGGGTACTATTTCACAAATTTTGAGTGATATTTCATTTTTTTCTTGGGTTTTATTCTATCATGAAATAAAGCCCAATGAAATAAGCCACAATCATTTTCATTCGGCTTGGCGGTTATTTCATTCCATAAATTCCATTCGAGCACCTTACACAGTAAGCGGCCATTGGAGTAGGTGTGAAGCTTACCACGCACAAGAAAAATGAGAACCCACGAAATTTAACGAAATTTTCCTCAATGTCAAAAACACAACGATATGAAATCAGAAGACACAAAAACAAAACAAAAGATCGAGAGAGCAACAAGCATCTGAAGCAGTGATGTTAACATAATTTGTTGAAATTACTGTGTTAGGCAAGAAAAATTACTGTTTTAGATGCAAAATTACTGTGGAATTACTATATATCCAAAACGAATAAAAAATCAATTAAAATGTAAATTTTTATATAATTATATGTATATAACTGATGTTAGGAACATTTTTTTAGTAAACAAATGTCAAAATGACGAAAGTCCAACCGCAGTTTTCAATTTCATGAATTGGACCTAGTGAATTTAACTTAACTTTATAATTTTGCACACTGATTAGTTCTTAGAACGTGAATATATCAAAAATAATATAACTTAAATGTATTTCTGAGTCTTCAGTTGTTACAAATATAATATACAACCGTAACAAATATATTGAATACTTAATACATTTTAAAAAATTAAGAATTTTAGATATTATTCATCCAAATGATCCTTCATAAATCTTCCCAAAAGCGCAAAATGGTTTTATTTGGAATTGTATGGTTGTTAGTGCTAGCCATATGTACACTATAATTTGCAATGTTAGCAACGCATTGTTTCATTTTGCACTAAATTCCAGGGATGTTAAAATTATAAGAAGAATAGAGATGTTACAAATGTGATTTTAACAAATTTTTCTAAAAAGAATTATGAATTTGGCCGTCCATTGAAATGACTTGATATTTGATGCGTACTGTACTGTCGTACTGTATCAGCAGTCAAATTACAGTAGATACATCCATGGTATAATAATACATGGTAGCATTGACAACTGCTTATTTTCTCTTCAACAGGAAAACATAAACTGTCAAAAACAGCTTTTTGTGGAAATACATCAGCAGCTGCTGTGGTTGTTGTTTTTTTTCACTTCAACGTTTTCAACATTGCTTGTGTTTTCAATGGCGGATTGTGAGCGCTCTCTTCTTGAGTATATTTTTTGACAGTATATGATTTCCCAAGCAACTGTCAATGCTACCTTGTATTATTATACCATGGATACATCAATGATCTGAAGCAGCAATATTATCCTCTCGCTTCTCTTGCTCTCCGTGCCCATAGCTGATATAAAAAAAGTAGCTGCACAACTAAGAGCCAAGAGTCAGAGAACCAAAACATTATTTGTGTCACGATAGGTAGACGAAAGGTAGACTCGCGGCTGAGAACAAAGAGTCAGAATTGACAAAAAAAAAACACTGAACAACGAACAACAGCAAAAAGAAGCATAAAATTATTTGTATTAATTTGGACAGTTTTCACTCATAGCATTTTGCAGTCGTGAGATTACCTACTTTATTCCATGATAGAATAAACAAGGAAGTCTCACGGCTAAAAATGGAGACCTTTGCCGAATCACGTTATATCTTTTGATATATTTTAATAATGCTTTTCTATTATTAAAAAATGTTTACTCAAATAGTAAGCATTTCAACATGTTAAATCTCATGAATGCATATTTTGCTAAAACACAAATATTTAAAATGACGAGGGTAGTCCCAGAAGCATCCGACCTGACTTATAGATGGCGGTTGTTGTTTGAAAAAAATGTCCATGGTAGAAAATACCAACCTTAATAAGCTTAACCCTTTGACGAACATTGGGACACCGGTGACCCTTTTAATTTCGAATTTTTCCTGGAAAAACTATGCAAACGATTTTTCTTAACAAGGTATCATTCAACAGGGAATGAATGTGGCTTCCAGAAAATATGTAATTTTCAAGGGAAGATTCACCCCTTTGCCTACCAGACCACTCCAAAGTCGAAAAATCTTTACTTTTTCTCCCCCTTCTTCTTGCTGCAATATTTTGGGGGTAGGATGTGCTATAGGTAAACAATTTTTGGGGAAGTTGCGGGCAACCTTCCACTTTTTAACAAAAAATAGCAAAAAGAGATAGTCCACTCGGGCTATCCACGCGACCACCAAATCTGACGGGACCCATATGTCCCAATGGTCGTCAACGGTAAAATCTAAGACATATTTCATTTTGTTGAAAAGTTGATTTATTTGAAATAAAAATAAATTTGTTTGCATTTTTGATCAATGTATTGAATTTTCATTTTCTTATGATGAAATTTCAAGTTATTTCGATCATTGGCGAAGCAAAATGGTTTTTTGCAAAGGCACAAATATTTATTGTGCCTTTATATAATCCCTTGGATTATAAAACTGTTAGCTCAGTTCTTCCCCCCTCTGGTGAATCCTAGATCCGCCACTGAATGTGCACACTCAAATCAAAGCGATCGCAGAAAAGACGCAAGTAGAATTTGGTCTTTGATTTGCGATCGTGTTCGTAGTAATACTGAAATAAAAACACAAAATCAAAAGTGTAATTTTCTTTTTAATGATGGTACTTTGACCATTCTACGACTATTGGTCTAAAAGATATTTACAAAATAGGTCAAAAATTCGTTAAAAAATCCCAACATATTTTTTGTTACGGAGTTTTGTTTTGCATCAAATGAAAGATCCGATTTTTTGGAAAATTTAGCCTATCTTGTGATATTTTAAATAGTAATAATGGGTGTTTTTTTTAGGGGTTTGATTTTCGAATAGAGATAAAACTGGCATTTTGTGGTCAAATCTGGCAACTCTAATGTCATTTCTGTTCAGTTTGGTTTGCCATTTCATCATGAACAGGTTGACAAAAGAACAACGCTTGCAAATCGTGCAAATTTATTTCGAAAATAATGGTTCGCAATATTTCGAATTTATTTCGAAAATGAGATTGATCTCGATGCTGATTTTCATCGCAAAATTTTCTTCAGTGATGAGACTCATTTTTGGTTTAGTGGCTACGTCAACAAGCAAAATTGCCGCATTTGGAGTAAAGAGAATCCACATGAGATCCTTGAGACGCCATTACATCCACAAAAACTGACTGTTTGGTGTGCTCTATGGGCTGGTGGAGTCATTGGGCCATACTTCTTCCGAAATAATGCTGGAGAGTCAGTTACCGTTAATGGAGACCAGTATGGAGCCATGATAACCGACTATTTTGTTCCCGAATTGGATGGCATGAATGTGGATGAGTTGTGGTTCCAACAAGACGGCGCTACGCAAGATCGTGTGATTTGACACCATTGGATTATTTTCTTTGGGGATATGTGAAGTCGCTCGTCTACGCCAACAAACCAGAAACGTTAGGGGACTTGGAGGCCAACATTCGTGGCGTTATTGCCGACATACGGCCCCATATGCTCGAAAAAGTGGTTGAAAATTGGACCTGTAGAATTGGCTTTATTCGAGCCAGCCGCGGCGGCCACATGCCCGAAATCATATTTAAACATTAATGGCATAAAATTATCCTTCCAATAAAGCCAAATTGATGGACATTAAAACGATTTTCTTGTGTTTTATTTCAATTCGGAGTTCTATACCTCTAAAAAAAACACCCTGTAAATAGGTCAAAGTACCATCATTGGAAAGGTTATTTTTCAACCTTTCATTGGATATCAAATATTACGTCGTAGCAAATATAGAAGGCCATTTTATGATTATGATAGAGTTTTTGCGGTTCTTTAACAATATTTTTAAATATTTTGGGAATATCTCCTAAACCAATAGTCATATAGAGGTCAAAGTACCATCATTGCAAAGGTTATTTTTTAAACTTTCATTTGTAAACCTTTAAAACAGATTAAAAATAACGAGTTCTCATGAAGTAAATCAAAATTCAACCTCAAACTTTTCGTTCGCATACTGTCAACGAGAGAAAATAGTGCTATAAATTTTTACCGTTGGCGACCATTGGGACATATAGGTCCCATGATTTTTCACACTTTTGCAGGTAAAAAAAAATTGTTTTTTTAATTGAATTTTCCAGTGGTTCAGGAACGGTCGTCAAAGGGTTAAGTATGAAGTTTGACGACGCTTTGTAGATCAGTATTTGTGTGGCAGACATCAATTGTGAACGCTCTGAGTGAATTTTTAAACATAGAAAAAAATTGTTTCCCAAATTTTTAGTGTTTTCTATGTTTGGTCGGGTACATCTGAAACTACCCTCGTATCACAAGTTTACGCGTGAGAAGCGAAACTTCACTGGAATTGAGAAATCTCATCTCAAAGAATAAGAAATAATTTATATAAAATTTAACCACATCGTTAATGCTTGCTTGCTCCTAAGCTGACAAAAATTCCAAAAATAATGCAGGTGAAACAAATTCGTAAGGGTGTTTGAAATATCTACTTCCAGGTATATGAAAGCTTTAGTGGAAATAAATAGAATTATCATTAGCAACCACTACAAATTTTTTTTTTGTTTTTTTTTTGCCTTTGATCTGGCTTAAATGCAAACATAATAAAGCAAACACAAAGCTTAAGAAAAGTAACAAGTATAACAACAAAAATGTGAATGGATCCTAAAGAAATTCGCCAAACAGGCAATTTCACTCAAGTCAAAATGGCTGCGTATACGGTACAAAAACCATTCAACAAAATTTGAGGGCTGCTTAGAAAGACGGACGAACTAACATTTGGTTGGCTGGTTGGATGGATAGATGGATGAATAGATAGATGGTTATATTGTCGAGCGAAATTGTTTGCACGGATGGCTGAGTAAAAACAAGTGAATTTGCTTAACCAACATTAAATCATAACAACAAGAAGCAGCATCACTCAAGAATAATGAAACAACAAAACATTTTAACACCAAGCAAGAAAAAATACCAAAGAAAAAAGCGTACAAAGTAAACTAGTTGCGTAGCGATAAGCTGTCAACTTTTCTGAGTGTTGCTTCTTTATGTGTTTCAAAAAAAAGGGATTATTATTTTTTCTCTCCATTTTCTTTTTAAGCTTTGTATTTTTTTGTTGTTTTTCTTCTTTTTGCTTTATACTTTATTGTTGGCAATGATAATGGTTGGCGATTAAAAGAGCTTAAATGTTGCTCTAATATGTATGTGACACTAAGTGCCGAAGAGGGTTAAATTTTAGTCATTTTTATTTTGAAGTGACATACAGAAAAGCAAACATTTTGAGGAAATTCATTTTGTTCTTTTGGGTGTTTCGAGATGCAGTGGAAAGGATTCAATTTTTTCAGTTAATTTTTTTTTTTTTTTTGTTTTTCTTCTGTTGGGGTGGGCTAAGTTTTTTTTTAACTCAAAAGTTCATTAAGATGACTTTATTATCAAATTTTCAAAGCTTTCAAGATAAAAGTTGAGTTTTCAAAAAAGATGGATTTATTTTTTCGTTTATTTCTTGGAAACGTGTTATATTTTCTTTTTATACAATTTTTGTGCAGTTAATACCTACACATACATAATCAACACAACTAAGAGTAACGCTCTGAGTGTATTTACCTGAATAAACACAAACTTTTTTGTGAGTTTTTGAAAAAGATTGTATATCGTTTTTCTAAATAAGGGCTCTATCGTACAATAGAGGCTTGCATGTGAATAGTGTGGAGTGAGTACCGTTGATAAAGACGAATGTAATATTTTTGAATATCTATTTGACAAAAATTGTTTGATAATTTGCTTTTCAAAAATTGCTCGGATGAAGAAATATTATAACTGTCGAAGCCAATTTTATTTTCTACCGCATTTAACACAGCAATAGTCTAAGCAATTGTATTTATTTTATAATTTATCTTGAATTTGAATTGTGCACAAGTGGTTACTGAAATAAGAGCAATTTAACCCTTTAACGACCATTGGCACACCGATGACCCTTTTACTTTAGAATTTTTCCTGGAAAAACTATGCATTCGATTATCTTTTACAAGGTATCATTCAAAAGTGAATGTGGCTTTCAGACAGTACTTAATTTTCAAGGGTAGATTTCTCCTTTTGCATACCAGACCAACCCAAAGTCGAAAAATCTTTATTTTTTTCTCCCCTTCTTCTTGCTGCAATATTTTGGGCGTGGGAGGAGTTACAGGTACAAAATTTTTGGAAAAGTTGCGGGAAAGAACTGAACTTCTCTAGAAATATCAGATTTTGTTTTTGGTTAATTTAACCAATTTTGTGAATATCTTGAACCAATAATCTTGAACCAAAGAGGTCAAAGTACCACTATTGGAAGAGTTATTTTTTAACCTTTCATTTGATGCCTAAAATTACGCCATAGCAAATAAAAAAGATCAGATATTAGATTTTATGGGATTTTTTAACGAAATTTTGAACCATTTTGGGAATTTCTCCTAAACCAATAGTCATCTTACTACTATGTTAATATATATAAATATATATAAATAGGCGTAGGCGAAGCAGTAATGAACCATTTTCTCCCGAGTTTCTCAACAGATTTTTATTTTTATAATTCTTATTTAAATTAATCAAAGCAGGGAGAAGGAGTGCACCGAATATTTTTTAAAGAAATTCACCTGTTTTGAACAGGTAAAACGATTTAGGATATATTTAACGCATTGTGGATTCATAAACACGAAGAATTTCCGCAAAAAAGAAGAAAAAAACGCTCTGCGTAATTTCGTTAGGTTATTTTTTACACTGTGTTATGAGTTCTCTACGCTCTTGTGAGAGTGTAAGCGAACTCAGAGAAACTAAAAACGAAAAATATAAAAGAGAGGAACGAACAACGCAAGCTCCACAAAAACCATAGGTCTTATATATTAAACGCTAACGCAAAACTTTAACCCCCTTTTTCACAACTTATAGACAACACATTTTAAAGAAACTAATATCATTTAAAAGATCTGGTTTATACCAACTGAAGAATATAGTTTTTATTGAAATGTTTTGTCATTAAGGTCGGTAAAAATAAGAAACTAAAAACACTTTTTTCCCCATAAAAAAAAGAAAAAACAACAACAATATACAATGGCACACAATTTTGCTGTTGCTGCACAACGTTGCTGAGATTGAACAGAATGCGAGAGAGAAAGAAAAAGCTTCAATACAGCTGTGTGGTTGTTGCTGCTTTTTCTTTCCTCAACGGCGTTGCGTAGAATTATAACTCTCAGAGTGTATAAAGCACGATAAATATGATAAAACAAAAATTATAGTGCTGCGAAAAATTTAATTTTAAAATAATAAAATATGGTTCTGTGATGACTTCGACAAGGACTGAGACAAAACCATATTGGGGACAAGATTAGGAAAAGTATAAGGACAAGAAATAGAACAAGGAAAAGAACAAAGATTTGAACGCAATAAGGATAAAGATCTTGAAAGGAAATGGATTGGGAAATGATTTGAATGAGGATAAGGTCAGAAATTTGGATATGGATTAAAACAAGAGTTTAGACTGGAAGTAGGTCAATGCCTAGAACTAATATTAGAATAAGAATATGAATGTTTGGGAACGAATGAAAGTATCGGTAGTATCACGATACAACCAACTCCTTTTTAACTTTGCCAAGCATTTTTTAATAAAAATAAAAAAAAAAAAAGAGAAAAATCTATATTAATATGGTCTAATTTCGACCACAGGCGACCCTAGTAGAGGTTAAAGTACAACCATTGCAAAGGTAGATTAAAAACAGAGATTTCTCATCGCTGTTAAAAATAGTTGCGTACATTTTTTACACCATTGCAGGTCAAAATAACATTGTTAGTAATTTGGGGTCGCTCCGATTTGGATTCGCGAATTTCCCAGTGGTTCAGGAGCGGTTGTCAAAGGCTTAAGTTACCTTTGCCTCAAAAAGTACCTTAACCCTTAAATGTATGGCTTTTTTGTTTTGCATTTAACATTAATTCACTTTTGCTACAGATAATACAGTCAGCTGAATTCTGTTTATTATTTTTGCCAAAATAACTCTCCTTCAGACATGGGGATAAATTCTTTGGTTGTGACATATATGGCACAATATGCATTTAAGGGCTAATCATTAAAAAGTAAATTAAAGCACAACTTGAAAAATAAGATCGGTAAGTTCAGGTAGACTTTTTGATTTTATATTTCACTTCTCCGCTTTTAAAAATAAAACTGCCAGGAGTCTGCTTTTAGAAAATATTTAATGAATAAGAAACGTGTCATGTTAGAAACGGTCATATTTTTTTTTATTATTTCATTAAGAATAAATCACAAAAGCACTTAAATCAGGATAGAATACAATATTTCGCGTTAAAATGTAAAAACAATTGTTCATTTAAAATATTTACAAAAAATTTTCATGGAAAGAAAATCAAAGCAAATGTGAAGAATATTGAAATATGTTACATCTCATACATTCGGAAATATTTCATTGCAAATTTTAATAATTGCTAATGCTAAACCATGACCACAATTAGGATGTCGATTCCTAGATCCCAGAAGTTGGTTAAAAATTTCATCCAAAATTTTCAGGACCTATATGAAAAAACCCCAAATTTTTTGGACTAAAAAAGTATAGCAAAAAGCAAATTTAGAGCTTAAAAGTAGAATTTGTAAAGGGTATTTTTAATAGGTTCCAGTAGAATGCGTATTTTGAATTAGAGCTTTTGTTCAAAAATTTAACGTCTTAGTTTAACTTTTATGCCAGTTTGTATGGTACGAAGGCGTGGTTTTCAACCGATTTGACCGATTTTTCTTTTTAGTCTTTTATCTTTCGTTTTTAAAACTATATGAAAACTATATGACGGTGGTGTTGTTTAATTTGAGCTTCTATATGAAATTGCATTACGATAGTTTCAAAATGATGGCTAAATCGCTTCAAGTGCAGATGCGGATCATAAATATTGATACAGGTCTATACCTTCGACGATTTCCTTTAGACGTTACAAACGAAGTGACCGAGTTAATATACCCTTAACTGAGTAAGCCTGGGTCATAAAAATATGACTACTTATCGGTTTGGATTCTTTAGAAATGGTTTGAAAATGTCCCTTAACAATTATTTCGAAAATTTGATGATTGCATTATTTTAACGGTGGTGTTGTTTAATTTGAAAAATCAAAGCTTATTATCGAGTTTACAGAAAACATCATCCCAATTTTTACTTTATAAACTTTAGGTAACAGAAGTTCGTTTTAAGAAAATTTATAGTTAAATTTAATTTTAGATGAAAGTAAATTTAAGATTTTCCTATCATTTTATAAATATACATACATAAAGTAAATTATGATACCTGAAAATAATAATATTTGTCTTATCAATAATTTTGATTTATTTTGGCCTGTAGAGACTTGTCTACACGCAAAGAAAAAAAAAACTTTTATCGCCAGTTTGCTGCAAACGAACTTCGTTTGTCGTACTTGAAATCGTTATTTGCAAACGTTTCAAAAGTTGTCAGAACAATAGTCAGTTGTGAGAAACGCGTCATTTTGTTGCAGTAAATTAATTGCGTTTGTCATACACGCGAGTGATTTTTAAATTGCAGCAATTAAAAAATTTGTTTTTCTCTTCGTTGTATTAACAAAAGGCTTATAGTTCAGAGTAACTTTTGGATAAATTGCTGCTATAGAAGCTAATTGGTAATTTGCTTAATACGCGAACGGAGATAGCAACAGAGGTGCGATGGGTTCAATCCATAAGAAGACGGACGGACATAGGGAGAAAGATAAGAAATATAATAAATAATAATGACCGAAATAGCTTGCAGTATATCGACTCATAACCGCCAAAATATCTTAAGCGACATAATATCCGATTTATGTTTTTTGATGAAAATCGATAATTTGCGATGGTTTACATCGTCTGTCAAAATTTCATAGGTGTACGAAATTAGATTATGAATTTAAACCAAAAGCAATTTTAGCTTAAGTACACACTACATGTTTGTTTACATTTTTCATGACAGCAAAGTGTCGCTTAAGATGAAATTCTCTAAAAGAAATTAATCAATATAAGAGATAAAATTATTAAAATAAAATTAATAGTAAAGAGATAAGAGATAAAAGATAAAATGAATAGCAAAGATAATTAAAAAAAACCTTCTCCTGTAAAATTTTCTTTTTGGCGCTTAAGATATTTTGGCGGTTATGAGTCGATATATATATATAAGATATATTTTTAAGTTGATGAAAACTCCATATTCGTTTGCGGCAAATACAACTCGCAAACGAAATGTAGTTGGTAAATTTTTCAGTTGTGGTAAACGCATAATTTCTTTGTGTGTATAACATCATTAGGGAAGTCAACTCTTCAACTTTGCATTGTGTTCAATGAAGTAAAGTATGTCAAAAATAACACAATAAATATTATATATTTATATATATATATATATATAAGTTTTTCTGCTGAAATAGCTAAAGGTTTGTTGGTTTTTTGTTTTTTTAATATATTCTGTGGCTTTAAAAGTTGGAACAGAGCATTAGCAAAACAATAGAAATATTATTATATGTGGTATGCTTAGTGATGCAAAAGCAGCAAAAGCAACGCACACATTACAATAAAGACTAAAATAAAACAATGGCATAAACAAAAACTACCAACTAAAATAATGCCAAATTATTGTTCAAAGTATGCAATATCCAGCCAAAACAAAAAAAAAAAAAAAATAAATAAAAATACAACTCGTTGTCCAACATAAAAGCAAAAGCAACGTAAAGCAAAAAACAAAATGTAGATGGTTTTAGAAATTCTATAAAAAGTTACATAATGAATTTAAAATCTTCTTAGAATTCAGACAATGTTACAGTTAATTTGATATATGTATATCTATGTATACATATATGTGAGGAAATCTATATATTAATACTCAAACATCGAATGTTGTGGTACCATTTTTTAATATTTAGAATAAAAAAAAGAGAATGAAACTTACATCATTCGAAAGGTACTGTGCCACACATGTGCCGAATAATAAAAATAACAAAGAAATTTAATATATTATGTGATTATTACATTTTAAAATAAATGTATGCACTCTCATAATCATGGCTGTAGTTTGAATCTCTCTGCCTTTCTTAAGCGAGATAAATTGCAAAAAAAAAAAAAAAAAGATTTACAAACAAATACTATTGCTGCTCTCTTCCTCTCTTTTTTTCTTTGCAGGCAAAATTATAAGGACAAGTAGAATGCTAGATTGAATCAGACACTTTAACAGAGCTACGGAACATTGTTGATGTTGTTGCTTTTTCTTAATTTTTCTCTCTGCCTCATGATAAAAATAGCCAAAATATTCATACCGTTCCGATACTGCTGAGAGAGCCGCTGCAAGAACCAAAATTTATCAACCGCGTTGCATAGAATTATTACTTGGAGTGTATATGAGCGGGTATGGCCACTACTACATTTAAAGCTTCTGTGTTGTTTCTGTGTTTGTTTTTTGTCTTTGATTTGTTGTTACGTTTTGTGTTGCTACATAAGCCTTTGCTCTCAATTCTTGCTCTCAACGCTCCCAGAGTGCTCTCTGCCCATAGCTGAATATGAGGCACGACAAATATGATAAAACAAAAAATTATACTGTTAGGAAAAATTTAATTTTAAAACAATAAAAAATTAATTGCATCATAGTGTCTCTCAGGGAACCCCTTGATTAAAGTAACCAGAATGCACTAAATGCAAAAGCAAAAAAAAAAAAATTAAATTAAAATTAAAATAAGGACAAGTATTAGAACAAGAAGTATAATAAGGATTGATTAATAAGATTAATAGATTAATAAGATAGATTGAAATTAACTATGGAGACGTCAGATGGTAAGTATTGCCACTTACTGTTGCCAAGGCTAGGAATATAAATAGCAACCTCGTTAAGGTCTTGCCAGACTCATGTGCCAAACAATGGTTACTTATGTCTTGAAATATTGAAAATTCCAAAAATCAAATATTCAGAATTGATAAAATATGTTGAGTTTGAGAATTATGCGATACTTCGTCAACCATTTAGAAAAGTTTGTATAGAAGATTAAATAATATGGAGTTCTTACACAAACAAAATCTGAAAATCAGCTTAAATTTAATTTTGAGCTTTTAAAATGTGTCAAATCCTATTTTGTAATTTTCTACGAATATTATTAAAGGATTAGCGAACTATGATTTCAAAACATATCAAACATTTATGGCCTAAAAAAAAGAAAGTAAAATACAATAAATAAAGTTGCAACGAAATTATGGCATTGTTACCATAATATTTTTGAACATTGTACCCAAATTATAAAGCCTCTAAAATATGTGGAATTCATTTTGGTAAATTTAATTAAACACACTAGTGACTCACACAGACATACCCACTCATACACCGCTAAGTGGGAATAGTCGAATGTATAGATGGTAGTGTGCGGCATTGACTCAATTAATGCGGTGTGGTTGCTATGCGCATACTTGATGCACTGCAGTGCATCGGAATGCCTACGAAGGCATTTCAGATCAATATCCACACTCACACACGCATACATATTACTGGCATGTATAAACGTATAGATATAGCAATGCATCGCGTTGAAATTGACTGACGTGCCTCGAAAATTATTATGATGCAGCAACATATGGTATTATATGGCAACCACGAAATACACACAAATACAATGACAACTTCACACATATATCTACACAAGCAAACGTATAATACGATGTACAGCTTGACGGAGGTACACTTGGCTGGACTGATGAGCGGATAGATCCATATAGCTGTACATAAACAAACAAATAGTTGTTGTCGTTGTTGTTGTACTGCTTATCTTCTACAAATACACATGTGTGAGTGTAAGTACAACAGAGCATCTCATACACATACACACATAAGTATCAAGTATGCTTGAATGCGTGACTGAATGTATGAATGAATGAATGAGTGAATGAATGACTGATGGTATGCATTTTGGTCTAGACCACGAATTCGGTTCAGTGCACTTTGTCACTGGATTTGTTGCAGTAACAAAACTACATAAAATAGCAACAACAGAAGCTCACGAGTACTTGAATTAACAATGCGCATCTATAGAAGCAGCAAGAATTCCTTGCCGCAATAACAACAGCAACAGTGGATACAACAACAACAAAAACAACAGTAACAGCATCAATAATAGGCACCACCGCACACACTGTTTACATTATGAATATCGAACTAATTAAGTCCGGAGCTTACTTAAGTTCAAAGCATTGAAAAGCTACCAGCAGCAGCTACAGCTACAACTACACCAACACCAATACCTATACCAACAACATCATCATCAGCAGCAGCATCAACAACAATCCCAAGTCATAACCGCGAAGGCTCAAAGCAACACCATGAAATCCGGTCAAGGCAAGCCGCACAAGCCGGTAGTAGTAGTCATTCGGTCCAAATGCATTTTGTGTTCGGTTACCTATTGAAAATTTGATCAGATTTACTGCATATAGCGTGTCCATTATTGATGTTGTTGAGCGCTTGCATAGCTTGAGTAGCTTGAGCGAGGTGTGACTTGTAGGAAGTTGTATGGCACACATAAGCGCCATTGTTGCTAAATGAGAAAACTTTGCAAGCTCACGTCTATTGCTGCCTCCTGTGTTGCAGAATTAAAGCGGATGTTCAGAGCGGAAAACTGAAATTTAAACCGACCATGTCTTAAATATTGACGAATACGTTACAATATCTGGGCAAATAACCTGTACAGAAAGCTAAAATGTCGAAATGTAATGATTTTGGAATAAAAAATTTCTCCAGCGAAGCATTCCTCTCCGCTATGTTCAAAATGAATGTGAAAACATTTCTCTCCGCTGCAGCGCGCTGGATTGAAAATTAATATGAAAACATATTTTCCAAATATATGAAAAAAAAAAATACCCATGAGTTTTCAAAAGATACTATGAGGAATGTTTCCACATCATTTTTTACAATTTTTTCTTGAGTGTACACGTAAAGAAAAAAAAACATTTATCGCCAGTTTGCCGCAAACGAACTTCGTTTGTCGTGCTTCAAATCGTTATTTGCAAACGTTTCAACAGTTGTCATAATAATAGTCAGTTGCGAGAAACGCGTAATTTAGTTGCAGGAAATTAATTTTGTTTGTCATAAACGCAAGTGATTTTTAAATTGCAGCAATTGAAAAATTTTTTTTTCCCAACTGAAAACTTCGTTTGTTTTTCCCTTCGTTGTATAAACACAAGGCTTATAGTTCAGAGTTACTTTTTGCACAAATTCTTGCTTTAGAAGCTCATTGGTAATGTGCTTAATACGCGGACGGAGATAGCAACAAAGGTGTGATGAGTGCAATCCATAAGAAGACGGGCGGACACAGGGGGAAAGACAATTAACATAATAAATAATACTGACCGAAATAGCTTATGTTTATAAATACATAAGATATATTATAAAGTTGACAACTGAATATTCGTTTGTGGCAAATATTCGTTTGTGGTGAACGAAAATGTTCTATTCGTGTAAATAGCACAAAAATACATGTAGAGCAGTGATGGTCACGTAGTACCACGCGTGGTGAGACTCGAAAGCTTTAATCGAGAATCGAAACACGTACACGATCGAATCCACGAAGTTCTCTCAATCAGTTGGCGCTGAAATTTCAAGTTGGGAGGTGCACGCCGCTTGGTCGTGTGTGTTGCACTGCACGAAATGTTTGAGGTATATGAAAATGCGTTATTTGCAGAATTATAATAATTATAAAGATAATGATAGTGATAATGATAGTGATAGTAATAATGATATTGATACTGATAATGATAATGATGATGAAAATGATAATTATAACACAATTCTTGCTTAATAAGTATCTGCACAAAAATTTTTGTCAGTGCAGAGAGCTACAAATACAAGCACAAATATCGATAATTATAGTAGTATGTGTGTGAACACCACTGATGTAGAGTGTTTCACATAAAAAAAAATAAAATACATCTAAGAAAAAAAATTTTTATTTCACTGCATTTGAGTCTAAACATTAACAACTTAAAATTTGTAGTTTTTTTTGTAAATATAAATAAAACATTAGAAAATTAATCCAAAAATTAAAAATTGCTCCTTAGCTGAGGTGAACGTAAAAATAGCACAATTTTTATTTTGGGGGATAAAATAAAAATCTTATGGATTCACAATATGTTTACTAGTTTTAGGTACTGTATTCTGAATTCTCGAAACCAGCCTGACATGATCGTCTTATACTCTCCACAAGCTTATGTAATCTATCCTTTGGAATAGAGTACCAAGCTTTCTCAATTCCACTCCATAACTCTTCTTAATTTAAATTTTTTACCATTCTATCAATTTTCTATAGCATTGATTGAGGTCGGGACTTTGGGTCAACCAATCCAAAATATTTATTTTTTCATTTTTCAGCTCAACATAGCATGTTTTGGGTCATTATCATGCATGAAAGTCCACCTAACAGGTATGTTCTTGAAAACAATTGGATCTATTTGGTTCTTTAGTATATCTTAATATGTATGTATATACGATTCTCCATTATTCCTGGTACAAGAAAAATTGGCCCAACGTTGTGTCAGGCAAAAGCCCCCAAGCTTTTACGTTGCCTCCTCCAGGCTTTAATGTTTTTTTTTTTTGTTTTTTTTTTGTTATACTTCGGGCTCAAATCTTGACGTTTGGGTAGTAAAACAAAAGTTTTTCCATCTGGTTCAACCCTATTGAATTTTGTTTAGTCAATCCAGAGCACGTTCTTCCAAAATTAGTCTTACATTAAATTTTTTTTTTTTTTTATTAAGAGCGGCTTTCTTCGAATGATGTGTCCATAAAGATAAGCTTTATGAAGTCTTCTAATAGATACTATTTAGTTTTCTTGATACATTTAGGTTATTTTCTTAATTTTTATCTCCCATAATTTGCTTCGCTGACTTCAAAGGATAAGCCTTACTTTTGCGAACTATGAGTATATCAGTAAAAGCGGTGGTTTTACGGGGTCTAGTATTGCGTGGCTTATTCTTAAAATAATTATAACTTGACTTGATTATAATTATAATTTAACTAACTTGAGTGCATTTAAGACCATTTTTTTTTAAAACATTAAGACTATCTACGATTTCCGCCGGGTTTTTTCACCTTTTCGACTTAGTTCGTGAATAATTGATCGCTTTTCCAGACTTGAGTTTTTTCCAATGTCAAAAGTCACAAACCATTTTTATACGAATTGGCGAAATTCACTTAATAAAACACTGAAAACATTTTACTAGTACCCGATCTTGTTAACTCTTATTCAGAGTCTTGTTAACTCTTATCCTCAAGAAAGAGTATAAGTGGATATAAGTCAAAGAAGAACTTGCACTCATATCCATTTATACTCGTTCGCTCACGGCACACAAAGCAACAAGGAATAAGTTATCTGCTCACATGAACCGGTGCAGTGCTCAACTCTCTCATTGAGTCGATGTATTTATTTGGCAAACCGTAATGACTCACAACACCAATACACACTATGAGTTCAGTGGAATGACTTAAGTTCTTAGGATCATTGAACTAAAGTTCAGCATTTTTGTCATTCGAATTTTTTTGAAACAAATAATAACTGTTTTGCAAAAAACATAAGACATACCACAATATAATACTCAACTCATTCATTTTATCACACGAAAAAGTGAACAAAACAGCAAAAAGCATAACACAAAATAATACTCAACTCACTCATACTTATTTTTCTCTTACATGAAGAAGTGAATCACATCAGATTATAGACCAATGTCAGGCATTTTGTCGCTTGCGGGCAAAGAGCTTTTTCTGCCCCCACACGTACGCTGCTAAAGCTTCACACTTACGCTGTTAGAGCTTTTTACACACTTTTTTTAACATTGGAAAGCTTTTGAATGCACAAATACACATAAACGCCAAGATTGCGGCTGTGTAAGAATGCCCACCAATGTTATAGACTAGTGATGTTCACGTAAGTTTTTTTGCTTAGTGTTTCGTAAAGCTTTTGAGAATCGAAACACGTACACGATCGAATGCACGAAGTTCTCTCAATCAGTTGGTGCTGAAACTTCAAGTTGAAAGGTTTGCGCCTCTTGGTCGTGTGTTTTACACTGCACGAAATTTTTGAGGCATATGAAAATGCGTTATTTGCAGAATTATAACAATAATAATGATAATGATAGTGACAATGATAGTGATAGTGATAATGATATTGATACTGATAATGATAATGATGATAAAAATGATTATTATAAAACAATTCTTGCTTAATACCTGCACAACAATTTTCTCAGTGCAAAGAGCGAGAGAGCTACAAACACATGCAAAAAAGTCCAAAATTGTAGTAGTATTCGTGTGAACACCAGTGTTATAGACCCACAACCAATAGAGTAATAATTTGTCGACACAAATGAGTGTAGAAGTACTATGAGTATTTTTTGGGTTAAGTGGGAATGAGTCAAAGTATTTTGTTGAGTTGATATGAGTACACACTTGCACCAATAGTCATGGCCAGCTATGGGCTGAGAGCGCTCTGGGAGCGTTGAGAGTAAGAATTGAGAACAAAGGCTTATATAGCAACACAAAACGCAACAACAAATCAAAGACAAAAGACATGCACAAAAAAAACACAGAAGTTTTAAATGTAGTGATGCCCATACCCGGTCATGGCTCAAGACTTAAGTATACTAATTTCATTAGTACTCATTGCAGACCTCTGATGCCTATACAGAAAAAGGTGACCTGAACAAATGAAAGTATGTAACGGTATTTCTCTCTCGGCGTTTTAAACATCGCCACACTGGAGTCTCAAAAAATTTTAAATGCAGTTGATGAATGCATTATTAGGTTCAAATTAAAAGTTTAAATAATAAGTTAACATTTGTGCTTTTTATGTATCCATGGCAGTATATTTAAAATGTTCTAAATATAAAATATTAATATTTAACATTAATTATTCTTATAAAATTTTCATTGACAACAAAGAAAATATTTATATACAACTTTGTTAGGTGGACAACACTACAAATGAACAAAACTTTTAAGAAAATTCGTGAGGCTTTTAAAAATCATGAAAATTGTGCTATGTGTGAAAATTTGCACATATTTACATTTCGATTTTTAATTTGATTTGAAAATTCCGCCTGCCTAAAAAAGTTACAAAGTGACGTCATCAAAATATCAATATCTTCATAACTTCCAATATTCTTGAACACTACTGTGGAGTATTTTAACTACATCCGAGCCAAAGATTGCTCCTTACTAATTCGTTTTATGGCTGATTCTTTTTTATACTTTAAAATATGTTTAAAGGAATCTAAGCAGTCTATTATATATAGAATCTGGTAAAAAATTTTTATTTTTGTTTTTTTTCCCTTATGGACTAGACCAGTGGGGCCAAAGAAATTTTAAGCGCAGGCCAATGCTTAAAAACACAAAAATAAAAAAACACAAAATGTTGCTCCCCGTTGCGTTTGGCAAAAATTCAAACAATGCAAAAAAACAATTACAATGCAATAAAATCACATGTCATGAAAAATTACTCGACACATAAGTAACGGGACAATCAGCTTGAGCATCGACATCATCGATTGTTCATTTTTTATTTTGAATTTGCACGTATTTGTTTTTGAACACTGAACGAGTGTGGTTTGTGTTGTTGTTTTTTGCAGGCGTTCTTTGATTTTGACTCATCGCAGGCTCAGGGCCACGCGGGCCATACGGGCCACTATGTGGGCATGTTTGGACTAGACTTAACAATAGACTGATTTTTAATAATCATATTGCATACATTTTCTTATTTTAGTTCATTTCCGTTTTATTTTCTAGACCCACATCTGAGCGATTAGTATGTTCTACTTCAAAAAGAACACTATATATTGTACATTTGCAGAAAACATATCCTTAAATATCCTTTGGCCTCTTTATTTAACTATACACAAGTACTCGAAAATCTCATTAAAAGTTGGATCAGGCCCCAAGTGCTGATAAAGTTAAAAATCGTGCAATTTGCGCATTTTGACGTTTGTGGGCATTTTCAAGCTTTTTGGTTGCTTCGAAAGAACAGTAAATATTATAAATTTAAGCAATCAGTTTTTATGCGTACCTACTAAAATGTTAGAATGCTCTAAGCTACTTCCAAGCTCTGTTTTAATCTAAAATCAACAAATTATAAAATGCACCTGGGTATTCTAAGCTAACACACAAACACGAGATATACTTAAAACTAATATAAGTAGTTTCCATAATTTTATTGTCTCTTTTAAGTGTGCCATAAAGAACAATACAAATTTGCATACCTGCGAGTTCGAAAACTGTTGGTGGTGCGTTCACGTTATTCCTCCAGCTTAACTAGAGCTTTATGATTTGTGACATGCTAGGCAGGAATCTCTATGGAGCTAGATAAATTTCGCTCATATTGACGACGCTTTTTATTGGCAATCATGTTTTTGACTGACTTAAATACTTTTTAACCAACACTTTGAACCTTGGAATTAAGTTTATCTGCACAGCATTTAACATAATTTTGTGTCCCTTTTATTTTATGACTCTATCTAGTTTCAACAGGCCTCCAACGAACGCAGAGAGCATAAATATTGCGCTTTACGCCCTCAATTCTCTCTGACTGCGGCTATCTTATGTTTTGTTGTTATATTTTTTTTTTTTTTTTTTTTTTGTTTTTTGTTGTACAAACGACAGACGACCTCATATCTACCTATCCATTAAATGTGTTTTATAGCAAAAGTTATTTCATTTGTTGGCCAAGCGAAGCGTCATTACAAGTGAGTGACTCCGGTTGAAGTGCCTTAACATCCTTTGTGTACTAACACAAAAAACACTGGCCGGTCAATGTACCGTGTTTTATGGCTAAATATGACATTGTTGTATATTATTTGTGTTTTAGTGGTTTTTTTTTTCTGCTTTGTTTTTTGGTCATAATTTTTCGTTGTTCCTCCTGCCGCCTTTAAACTGCCTTTTTGGCAGGTGCGACAAGCAGCAGACGTGTACTACAAACATTGGGCGTAAAGATGGATTCTCCTACACGTCAAGCAAAAACAATAATAATAACAACAACAACAGCAATACTACTTGTGTTGCCAACTGCAAACAATTTTATTACCAATGCTACAAACTAGGCACAACGATAAACTGCTGCATGAATCTAGCTGCTGCACAGTACATCGAACGCATGAAAAAATTTAACTATTTAAAATGTTGTAATTAAAAAAAAAAAAAATAAAAAAAAAATAAAAACAAAAACAATAAAAAACAAACTGATTCTGGTATTTCAAATATAAAAATTTAATTTGAAAAAGTAAGTATTTTATAATGAAATTATTACATTTCTGTCATAAAGTTTGTTTGAAAATAAATATTTTTCGATATTAAACATTAAACCTACTTTTGCATCCGCTGATTTCAAAGTGTTAATAAAAACTGATACTGATACCTCCAATCAATTTTCTGCGTCTAACACGCAAGAAAAAAAAAAAAAAACAAAAAAAAAATAAAACATGTTTGCCCCATTTTTCCCACCATTTCCACAGTGATCAGATGAAGGCTTTCTTCTTCCCAACACACCCATTATTCCCACGTGTGGCTACCAAAATATAAGACTCTTAATCCTCACATTTATAAAACATTCCCATACAAAGTTTGAAATTTCCTCAAAAAAACACAACACTACTCTCTTCCTCCACAAAAGTAGTTAAAATAGTACTACTTCGTACTCTGAAAATATAAACGTTACCTATATACAGGGTTTTCCAATAGGGACTTGATAACTTTGAATTAAATTTCTGAACGAACCCTTTCACTAATCATCAAACTGTCACTTTCAGTTCATTTAGTAAACTCAACATTTTCATCATGGTAAAGTACTCGAACGAGCAACGTCTGCAAATTTCGTCCATAGCAAACGATACAAAACAATCAATTCCACGGCGTTCTGAAGAAATGGGAATCGCCTAGACCACTTTATGGCAAATTTTGCGTAAGGATCTTGGTTTATATCCATACAAGATTAAGCTGACTCAAGAATTGAAGCCGATGGACCATTTGAAGCAACGTACGTTCTCCGATTGGGCTCTGCAAAAGATACGCCAAGATGATGAATTTCATCCCAAAATCATCTTCAGTGACGAAGGTCATTTTTTGGCTGAATGGGTTCGTCAATAAGCAAAATATGCGTTATTGGTCAGGTGAAAATCCACATAAGCTTCATGAATCACCACTTCATACACAAAAAATAACTGTTTGGTGCGGGTTACATGCCGGCGTCGTCATTGGACCATATTTTTTCGTCGACGATAACGATCTTAGCATTGTGCCATGATTACCGATTATTTTTGGCCCGAATTGGAAGATATGGACTTGGACGACATGTGGTTCCAACAGGATGGTGCCACAAGCCACACAGCAGACGTTGCAATCGATTTATTGAAGAATCAGTTTGATGAGCGTGTTATCTCAAGAAATGGGCCAGTCGATTGGCCGCCTCGTTCGTGCGATTTAATGTATCTTGACTTTTTTCTTTGGGGCTACTTCAAGTCATTGGTCTATGCCAACAAGCCCACGACGTTGGAAGAGCTCAGAGCCAACATTGAACACGAAATAGCGGCCGTTTCGGCCGAAATGTGTGGGCGAGTCATTAAAAATTGGGTCCAACGAATCGATAGCTGCATACATGCCCGCGGTGGCCATATGAACGAAGTCGAGTTCCATTCATAAATGTTTTGATTGCACTTCAAGCCGATAGTAAAGTTTTTGAAATATAGGAAATGGTTTGCGTTTTACTTAAAAAAAAAGAAAGTTGTCAAGTCCTTAATGGAAAACCCTTTAGTAGAGCTCTCGATTATCGAGCTTTTCGAGCACCCGGGCTACCCTGGTAGCTCGAACTACGCGGGAAATACCCGTACACCCGAGTATATTGCAGTTCACATCTGAAAAGTATGAAATCAAAATAATGATAAACTGGCCATTTCAGCCCTTGAAAGTACTTTGACCGAAATACTTATGATCAAATTGTGTTGTGCGTGTTATTGAATGTTTTGCACATAATTGATCGAGAACTGGACCTACTAGTTTTATGCCGACTCCGAACGGCTAATGTGCATGTTATCCAGAAGGTTTCCATGACATTATTTACTCTCTGAAATGTAGCGTTGTCAGCAGAGAGGTAACAACCAATAAGAAAAATTCATTTAATTTGTGTCTGTGTCTGCTCTAGGATTCGAACCTCGAACCTTGCGGCTCGAAAATTTACACCATGTAGTTCACGCATTTTTTCTTTTTTTTTTTTGAGTTCACGCACTTTAACCCACTCGGCCACTGCCGCGCCGAAAAGTATAAAATCAATCGGCTCAAAAGTTTTGGAGATTATTTGGAACACACGAAGCTATTTTCCTTTTTTAAATTAGTATAGATCAGTGTTGCCAGAACCTGGGATTTCACCCATATTTCGGGTTTTTTAAACCTCAAAAGGGCGCACGGGATTTTGAGCCCAAAAATGGGATTTTCGCTCAAGTTGGGTTTCTTAACTTTTTTTTTAATTTCAAAAATTTAGGAGAGAGGCCTGGGCTGTGAACCAGGATGGGTTGTGAACCATTACTTTTTTCTTTACCTAATTATCGAGGGAATTTCGTTTCTATTTTTCTTATATTTTCGTAGATTTCTTATACGAGGCCAAAACCGACCTACGGTTGTAAGCGCCAGATAAGTTAGTAAGTAAGTACTTGACATATCGCCAATCTTTCAACGCTAAATTTGTCTTTTGACATGACGCAATTTTTGCAGTTACACCGAAGTGTACAGATATAATGCTTGTGCCAGTGGCAGACATCATGTTTGAAACTGTGAAAACTTTTGCGAAAGGCAATGGAGAGCTGCGAGCTTACTGCTCCTGACAAAATTGATGATCTGAAGCAGGAGAAAACAGCAGCAAAGTCAAAATCCATACCAAAAGCATCACTGAAGAAGGCACAACCAACACCATCCAAGCGTCCTAAGGCAAAAGAACCATAAAAACCATCTGATGAGGATATTGATTTTTGCACCATTTGTTTGAAGTTTTTGCCTAAAAAACTAACACCCAAAAACTCCATCGAAAGCAACACCGGCCGGCCTATTCACTTGAAGTGCGTCAATATGGAAAGGCGTTCGTATATCACATGCAAACATTGCGAGACCGATTTGGATGAAGATGAAGAAAATTATGATTAAACACTTCCATTCATTACGATTTTTTAGCCTAATTGGCGTCATTATAACTTGTTTTGCCTCTAACTTATAATATTATTGGTGATTTACTTCGTATTTTCCGACTTTTATTGGTATTTGCCAGATTTTTCACAACCCAGCCACATTTTTGGAAGAGCCAAAAATCGCGTCTTTAGAAAATTGGCAGTAGAAAGTTAAATTTTAATCAAAACGCTAATCTGTCTGCATAAAAAAGTTGCGTTGTATATTCACCTTTCCAACAGTATCTTGGATTATTCGATATCTTTATTCTGAGGAAAATTTTGAGCCCAAAAACAAAACCCGGTTCACAACCCAGCCATCTCCCCTACATTAAAAGCAATACTCTTGCTGTTTAAAGCCAGACCCTTGCAAAGCTGTTTAAGAATTGAACTTGAACACAATGACACAGTGAATATTTTAAAGAGAAAGAAGAAAAATTCAATTTTTAATGGTCGCATTCGTTTTCTTTTTGACTTGACTTTACCAGGTAAAAAAGAGAAACAAGCCAAAAAAATTAACGAGTAATTAAACATGAAGCTATGTGCAAGGTTTGTGAACGGGATTTTTTATTTTGAAAACGGGATAAACAGGGCGTTTTAAAGAAGAGAACGGGATATTTGGAGCTCGGCCTCTGGCAACACTGGTATAGATACTGATATAGACCAGTGGTGCTCACTACATGGTTTCCCGTAGCCCGCGAGCATCGTGTGTTGTTGAGCTTTTGCACACGAAGTAGCAATCGGCTCGCTGTGTTTGTACACTGCGTAAAAGTTTGTTTTTTTTTCTGCTGTGCTTTAAATTTGAAGTCAGTATGCTTTGAGCGTTCATGTAGTGAGGGTGTTGCTTGCTGTTTTATTTATGAATATACGTAAATATATTGCAATGTTTCAGGAAAAGTGTCAATACATTTTTGCTTGATGTTTTCTATGTTAAAATAGCGAAAAACAAATACAAAAATAAAAAAGAAATGATTATTTTGAAAATCCAACACTCGACAAGAGTTCCTTGCACCAAATATTGTGAGAGCTTTTAGCAACTTGTTGTTTCAGTGTAAAACGGTGCACTCGGAAAGCTCTCTTTGTTGTTGTTTGAACGTTGCGTTGATCACCACTGATATACACTCTCTCGAAAATGTCGAAAAATTTAATTTAAAAGGCATTTTGAAAAAGGATGGATGCTGTTAAGGTTTAATAAAAAACTAAATATTTTGAATTATGAGTTGAACTCAACGACTTCATATGTTAGATCGTGAAATTTCATAAAGATTAAACTACTTTTTTTATTTTTGTCCGTCGTATGTAGAATAACGTTGTACTGTGTGCCGCTTATCTCCACCCTCCACCCTCCTCCGCTCCACCCACACCACTCGAACGAATCACATGTGAATTTTTCGGTCACGTCGCAATTTATTTGATTGCTGACGCTTTAGTGTCGACGAAATTTTGGCTTGGTAACGTTTTTGAAAAGTCGCCAAAGCCAGCACTTTACATGGAAATTGCCCGGAAACGTACAATTTATATGGGGTCGGCTGACGGCATAAAGCCGGCTAGTGTATCCGATAAGTAGACACTCGCTGTGGCAGGAGCTAAGTGAGTGGTTGAGCTGACTTCAGTAACTGTGTTGGTATGTGTGTATGTGTGTGTGTGTGTTTGTGTTTGTGTGTGGGTGAATGAGTTATCGTGCCGACAAAGTTGCAGACGTGTTATTTGCTATTGTCTAGCATAACTTAAGCAATGGCATAATTCTAACCAAGTCTTAACGTGTCTTTGATGCCTGCATTGTCTGCAGACTTGCCACAGCGAGAGCAGCCAAGGTTTGCTCCGTCAGGTTCGCAAATATTTTGCCCTCAAATTATTGACTTTGAATATTTGATTTTTTTGACATGACGTGTCACTGAAATTTCGTTACGCCAGGCAGGAATTCATGCCGTGACAAAGGCTCGTAAATTTAAACTCGTGTCTTCGACAGAGGCAAATAATAAAAGAAAATATCTTCCTGGCAATGAAAAGCTATTCGATTTAATATCGTGTCTCTGACAAGAGAGAAAAACACACACATAAAGCTATCAAATTTGGATTTTTTTTTTCTTTTTACTTTTGGATTTATGAAAAAATTTCTTATTTGACAACAGGAGCTTTCGGCAGTTTTTTGCTCCCTATAATTTTCAATAATTGGCTCAAAAGCAAGGATTCATATTTTTTTTATTTTTCATTCGGCTCATAAGTTCAACCTACAAAGAAGTAGTTAGGAGGAAGTGCGGGTGGGAGGAGGAAAAAACAAATTCAATATAATAACGTGCCTCTTCTTGATACTTAACTTTTTAAGAGTTTGTTTTTATTAAACTAACGACCTCAAACCCACAAACGCCACAGGCCTTGACTACCGCTCGTCCTGGCAATCATCATTGCTCGCTCTCTATAGCTCTGTTTCGCTTTTATAAGTTTGTTTGTTTTAAATATGTTGTTGCATCAGCGTACCAAAAACAAAAATAATAACTATAATAAAAATAAAGGAAGAAGAAACAACACCAAAAACATCTAAAACAACAAAAAAGTCAATAAACAACGAAAAAAATGCTTCAACGCCAATTAAAAAAGTTAAATTATTTTTCTTGCTAGACGCAAAATTATTGCTTGACATGCAAATGTTAGCATTTCTGAGATTTTATCGACACGCATAACTTGGCCATGATTTTCGCACAAGAAGCCTACAATTTGATGGTCAACTTTACGGCTTTTTCAGACCGATTCAACTCGACATGACCCGACACGACTCGACTCGCCTTGGCTTGCCTTGCCTCGTTTTGGTCAGCTGTCAGTGTGTTTTATTAGGGGCGTTAAAATTATAAGCTTCTCAAGAGCTCGTCATTCCTTCTATGCGTTCCAGCGTAGATTATGGCACGGAAATTGCTATTTTACTTTATGGCTTGACATGTCAACGAAAAACACAATAAATGTTACGACTTTTTTATGTAGGCGAAGAGTTTTACGTAAATGTGTTGTAATTAATATGATGAGTTCTTAAGCTATATAGTCGTCCATAGGCGTGCTGTGCTGTGCTGCAGCCAGATTTTGCTTTGTAATGAATTGTGGAGTAAAAGATTTCCTGCAGATTTCTAAAATTTGTCGCAATGCTTTGTTGAGGGATGTTGTTGTTTTTAAGCAGCTTTAATATTCAAAAGCTTCGAGCATCTTATGATGTTGTTATTGTTTTTTGGAAAAAGTTTTGAATATAAGAAGACAATAGAAGAAGATTAACCAATTACGAACGTTTTTTTTTATCGCACTTTTCAGTGGGACTATTTTCTACAAAATTGGGACTGGGTAAAATTGAAAATCTATTAAATTTGGCGTAGAATTTGTTGAATTTCCGTTGTTTGTTATGAGAATTTAAAGAAAATAAGTAGCTATTCATGGATTATTGAATCGAAATCATATTCCGAGGTTCTTTTATATATATATCGCATGAGTGAATTTTTAACTTCAAAGGATTTATGCGAAGAATGTAATATTTCAGTTTTAAGCATCCAAAATTGGCGACGCACAGTGTAACCGTTTCATATAAGCTTTGGCCAAAACTATTTGTAGTTGCCGCAGAGCAACGAAATTTGGTGTGGACGACTTTTTTACATAGATTAAGAAATTTTCCCAATATTGGTCAAATCGGAGAATGACCACGCCTACCTCCCATATAAGACAAAGTTAAAAATCGATGTATCTATGGAATCTTTTAATATTATTTAAAAAATTTTTGGTCATATTTGGTCTATATTCACTTCGAAAAATATTCGTAACAAAAATGGCCACAATCAGACCATTATTCGGGGTACCCTCTATATAACCCGAATTTTAAATATGTCGTATCTTTAAAAATAAATACTTTATTTTAATATAATCACGCGCAAATATTTTCAGTATTATAGAAATGGTCTTTACTTAAAATGGGCTGGGTCAGACCAGTTTTTGGGTACCCCTCATAAGACTTCAATTCTTAAAACCCGAATACTTTTATCATAATCACTTCATTTGAACAAAATAACATAGAGCACTTTATTTTATCTCAACTAAGCTTTTGCTTAAATAGCCTGAATTGATACATTGTTTGGGATAAATTTGGGATTTCAAAATTTTTAATGAAAATTTCACAAATTGTTTCTGCCACCCTGTAGAAAATACACTCATTGAAAAATGCGAAAAACAAATGATTCGCAGAAGTGGGTTAAGAGCACTGTTGCTAGATGGACGATGACATTTTGACGATTTGAGACCAAAATCACAATTTTACGATTTGGGATCACAAATGACGATTTAAGAGCAGAAATGACTATTTATACATATTTATTATTTTCTTTTTTTTTTCGTGTTAACATTTTTGCAATTTAAAACCGAAAAAAAATGTTGCCTACTTACACTGTTCAATATTTTTTTGTCTAACAGCACTATGAAAAAGTTGAAAAAGAAAGAATACAGTGAAAAGCAAACGTCAACTGATAGAAAGTTCGTAAGAAAGTTCGTTAGAAAGTTCTATTAACACAGACCGGCTGGTTTAAAAATTTTGGAAATGGAGAAATACCTGATTGAATTAAAAGATTTAATTTAATTTGATTCAAATAAAGCAACGCCATGGGAAAATCAACAAAATGATAAATGCAATGGCGAAAATATAAAAGCGCCAGAAAAAGCCGCATACAAAAAAAAAGTAGAGGAACCTTAAGAAACTGTTATGAAATTCATGGGTGAGAAGGAAGATGACCTGGATGCTCAAATGGTGTGTTTTTAAGGCATATCGTTGTGTGTACACCTTAGGAATTCGTGAAATATTTAGGGGAAAGAGCAATAGAATTAAATATTAGAGCTGGCTAAGCCATGGTGTCCACAAAAGCGCTAAAGTTCCTCGCAAATAACTCATGTTGCTTTTTCAACTCAACAATGTATCAGTAAGTAGTTTTATTCAATATCTATGTACAAAAAATATATATATATTTTATATAAGTCATGTGCGAATATATGTAAATGAATGTAAATGACGATTTTTAGATCCAACTGTTGATTTTTGATAAGCCTTTTGACAATTTTAGGCGAAGTCTCTGGCAACCCTGGTTAAGCGAAAAAACAAACACCGGAGCGTCGTTGAACACACGAGAGAAGCAAAGCTTTTTCTCGCAGTCTCATAGATTTGATAATTTAATGGTCAGGGGTGCCGGAAGCGGGGGAAGGGGTCAGTCGCCCCCTCAGTAAAAAAACTCACAATAATTTTTTTAATAAAAATGGTTTTTGCTTTCACCAATTTTGTTCTCGTTTTGAAAATTAACTTGTTTCTAACCCATGGAGTCCATACTAGTGCAAATTCACAATAGAAAAAATAAATATTAAAAAAAAAAATTTTAAATATTATAAATGTAACTATAAACTAATAACTTTTTCGTTTTATATTGAATTTAAATGTTTTGTTTGTTCTTCCATGCTTTTGAAATGAGCTTCCTTTGTTTTTTCCTTTGGTTTTTGTTTTTCTACTTTTGTTGCTTGGATAGCCAATACACAAACCTTTTGACAGATATTCAACGATATGAAGGATAGCCAATACAGAATTCTTTTAATAGATTATTGTGATCTGCTGCAACATAGCTTAAGTTAATGCTTACAGCCCTATTCTGCATTTTCTTGACAAGCTATTTATCAATAAAATTTGTAAAGAATTTTATCAACTAAAAGCTTTAGTAGTATTCTAAAGCTGGAAATTCATTCACTGTATTTGCATATGCATCCGTCTACTAGCTGAACGCAATGCAATAGAAATGTGTGCAAGCTTATGAGAGAGAGTTTAATGCCAATGAATGCCTAAGTGCGTAACGTTGGCAAAAAGGCAATTTACGCAAGAAAAGTAGAAAATATTTCAACTTTTCTGCGTAATTTCCGTTTTTTGACTGCTCGTCTCTTATAACGAACAGATAGAAGAAATAAAAGAAACGAGATTCTGATCTCATTACTTTTAGGGATGGCTCTCAAAAATAATATATAATAGATTACGCCATGCGCATGTTCGCCATCTTTGTTGTGACGTGAGCTGTGAGAAACAAGAAAATGTCTAAGTGAATAAAAAAAAAACACATGGTACAAATTTTTTTTTATGGGGATTACATTCGAAAAACTTAAATTTTGGCGTAATCTATTATATATTATTCTTGCTTTTCGTTGTGTTAATTGTACAAATGTTACATTTTTATGTTTTTATTGTTTTTTGAAGTATATGTATACTCATGGTTGATTAAATAAGGTGTCTTAGGGGGGAGTTCCAATAATTGTCAAATCGAAGTTGACAGCTCATGCAAAATCTGAAAACAAAAATTGATAACATGAAAAGCCGATGAAGTTGTTGTTGTTCCTTTTCATTGATTTTTACCATTATGGGTACTGAAAAGAGAGTACGATCAGTCACAAGACAACCTTATAAATTCAACCATGTGTATACAAACAAAAATAATTATAGCGGTTGATAGTCATTTCAAAATTTTTTAATTTTTTCTATTTTGAGAAAAGGAAAATTTTTCCCTAAAGTGGTAAATTTGTTCCCTTGTAAAACGGGGGATAGGTATATTGTAGGATCTGCTGCAACATATGTAGGTTAAGTTAATACTTAATATCAAATCAACGGAATATTAAAACGAAGGATTTTGGTTTGAAGGTTATTGTATAGAACCATTAGTCAATAGGAGATGAGTTCAATTCCGACGGCAAACAAAGAAAATTTTTAATTTTACATTTTCTTATTGTAATTAGCTTAAGTATAAAGCAACAAGGCTTTTTTGGCGGCCTTGGTAGTCGAGTAGGTAGCGTGCTCGACTACTGCCACAGAGGTCCCGGGTTCGATTCCCGGCCAGGCCATGGTCCTACGCCTTAAACCTTTCTGAATTTTCTATCCTCATTTCTAATCAACTGAAACTGAAAATTCATCAATATTTACGACTTGAAGTTGTAAAGAAGTTTATGGATGAGATTGCCTTAAAACTTGAAGTGACTAAGGTAAAGGCATAACACTTGCCTCTGATTCAAATTCACATATTTCTTTGGTTTTCCACCACGCTTAGAACATCCTACAAGTGTTTGACGTGATTACCCATTACTTCCCACTAATATATCACCCCATTTCGAACCAAGGCAGACTTCACTGATAGGTATTCCACCTGAAATCCTTGGTTCGAGGCTAAAAAAAATAAACATGCCACACAAAAGCAAAATCAGAAGCAGGATCAAGATCAAGAAAAAAGATGAGGGCAAGGATTTGGACATCTTTCTTCTTAGGTTCATAGTGTCTGTTTTGAACACATAAGTATCTAAATGAAAGGATTTGAATTAAATCGAACTGCACCAATATTATTTATTAAGGTCTGCTTAATTCAACTGTATGGTAAAAAGACTTAATTAGATTCTATGGGTGCAATGACTATTTAAATCAAACATGCCCACGTAGTGGATCGAATGGCCCGCGTGGCCCTTCATACAAATTTTTTTCTATCTTAATGTTGTCTTTTCGATGAACCAAAATCATAGAACACCTACAAAAAACAACAAGACCAACCGCACTCGTTCAGTGTTCAGCACATTTTCCAGCGAACTTTACAAAAAGAAATGCATGCAAAGTCAAAATAAAAAAACGCACACTCGATGATGTCGATGCTGAAGGTGATTGTACCGTTACTTGTGTGTCGAGCTATTGTGATTGACATGTGATTTTATTGTATTCTCATTGTTTTTTTTTTTTTTGTTTAATTTTTTGCCAAACGCAATGATGAGCAATGATGAGAATTGGCCCGCGCTAAAAATTTCTTGGGCCCCACTGATGTAAATCAAGTGTATCAACATTCTATTAGAATTTGACCATCAACTTATGAATTTTTTTTTAAGAAAAAAAAAAAGCTTCTTGCACCAAAAAGTATCAATTTTTTTTTGTCCCTACAAAATTTTAAAATTTTTCAAGTTGAATTTTTTTGCAGCGTTGAATTTGATTTGTTACTTTTTTTTGTAAAAAAAAAACATTCAGTTTATATATGCATCTTATGAATGCCATAAGTATTTAGGCTTTTTTAACGATGGCTTCAACATGCAACTTAGGATAAAATTTTGAACATTTTAAACTGCCTTTTTTATATTTTTTTTTTAGTTAAAAATTTGAGAATATCATGACTTACTATTAGTTTTTTGAATATCATATGAAGATGAAGCATCAACGATAGGTTGGCAAGGATGTACTATTTATCCGCTGGTCGCTTGGCCGTTTTTTAAAGATTTCGTACTTGATAAAAAACTTTATTACGTTGTATTTATTATTTAATCGAAATTGAAGAGACAATAAAGGAATTGTTCACATTTATTCAAAAAACAAATCCTACACCTGTTGTTGATATACCCTATATTATTCTTCATATCCTTTGTTCAGCCTGTATATGTAGATAGCTTGTAGAGCCACACATAAACTGACATTATATGACATTTATAGTCATGATATATTATTCAAACAAATATTCTTAATTAAGTGCTTATCCACAGAAACCATCAACATTTATTTAGTTTACTTTTAGAAACGCAGCTGTGATTATTTCCTTCTATCAGATTCTATTGATATTCAGAAATACTACAATTTGTCGCTATTTACTAAGTAATTTTTACAAAATCTTTTTTTTTTATCAACAATACAACAATATATTGTTTACATTACATTAATAAAAGAGAAAAAAATAATAAATAACGGCTAATCAATGTTGCCACGTACTGTCATTAAAAAAATCAATAAATGTTATTGCGTAAAAAAAAAACATACAAATAAAATATTACAACAGAAAACAAAGTAATATCTGCACTTATTTTGTTATTGTTGTTGTTGAACAATAACAATTAATGACAGCTAATACACAACTAAACCCATATGTGCATACATATATATATATATATATATATATAACAAATATATATTTATATGCAGCATGCAAGGCCTGAAAACAAAAGCGACAGCCAAAGCAAGTTACTAATACAACGATAGACACACACGCACAAAATTTCACAACAAATCGGATAAGAAATAAAATGTAATAACCGCAATTACAACTACAAGCAAATAGCATTACCGCTATACTCACTCACACACACACAAATGCACGCATTGACGCGGCACACGACGCACGAACGCATTTTATTGTTCAACACACACAGACACTAACACACATCCGTAGGCACGCCAGGATAATTGCATATAATATAAAAATCGAAATCATGTAAACGCTAAAAAAAAAAAACAAAAAAAAAATAAATTCCACAGCAACAATATTAACTAAAACAACAACAACAACAATAATAGCGAAAACGACAACAAAAGTTCATAATTATTTTGTAAACATTTTGACAACAACTTTATTGCCTCGCCTCCACTTCCACTTCCGCTTCCGTTTTCATTTCCGTTTCAATTCAACTTCATTTCATTTCATGCGTTGTTTTAGCTGAAGTTTCAGTTTTATTTTTTTTTTGTTTGCTTGCCGGCTCCTTTTGTTTGTTTGTTAATTTTATTAATTGAATTCGGGCATTTATAGAGTTTTCAGTCGCTGTCGTTGTTGTTGTTTTTGTGTTTTTTTGCTACACATTGTTGTTGTTATTTAATTTCATCTTATTGCTGTTGAAAAAGTTGCCGTTTTAATTTTCGGTACATTAAATAAATACCATGTTTACCAGAAACGGAAGCAATAAAATTCGCCTCTAGCATGGCTTATTGAGAGAGTCAACAAATCATAATAATGGCTAAAGAGAGTGATTAGCTTTGCTTGCTTGCTTTTATTAGACTTTTTTTTTAATTAATATTGCTTGTTTTAATACATGTTTCTTCTAGTAATTCTATTTAAGGCGTGCTATTATTGGCGATAATATATGTACAGATAAATTTTATTACCTTCCACCTTAGCTCGACTGAGAACGTTAAGGATATGGGCGTTATTGTAAAGCTAATCTGTGTTTCTCTGCTGAAAATATTTCCTTCAATTTTAGAAGCGTTCGTTCAATTTGTGAGATGTAACATTTTTAGTGTAACAGTAACAGAAATGAATCCCCATGATGAATGAATCATGAAGCCTCATGAATATGAGTGAATTTTTTGTTCAAAAAATAAATCTGCTCATTTTCATTTGCGTGCACGAGCTGAGCAAAATTTTTTTTTTGTTCCTGAAACGAAGAAGAGCAAAACAGTTGGTGAAGAATATTTTTTTCTTCATTTGAAGAAACTGTTATTACTCACCTCTTCACCATTGCTTCACTTGTCGCTCATTGAGGCCTCATTTAGAGCCTGAACAGAATCAAAAATCGTTGCGGCCTCCGATCTTTGTTGTTGGAAAATACATGCAAAATGTAGAAAAAAAACGCAGCTCTTTTTCCGCAACGATAAATCGCACAATTAGAATCTATTCTATTTCTTCTCTTGCGACCGACGATTCTCTCTCTGAGTGCCATTAGTGTTGCCATATTTTTGCTAAGAATTGGCTGTGTTTCATGAAATTTGCTTCGTTTTGTTTTATCTTCTGACATTTCTTGTTTGTGTGTGTTGTATTCACACAATTGAAGAGACCAATACATTGAAATGAAATAGAAAAAATAAATAAAAAAATACTAAATAAAAGCAACTTTGAATCGTTAATCGCAATCGCATCATTCTGGACACATTCTCTGCGTTCGACGACCAGAGAGGGTCGTTGGTCGCAACGATTTTTGATTCTGTTCAGACTCTTATTCATGAATTGCTCACGAAGTGGTGAGACAACAGATTTATACTCTCGTTCGTTTCGTATTAATTTGTTGTTTTCTATGTTATATCTACACGACATTTGCATGCTATGTTGAATGGAAGCAAGGCATAGAAATGTGTTGAATATTTTGTGTGTATGTATGTTCAGCAGAATGGCAATAAAAATAAAAAAAACCAAAGTGATCTGCGATTTAGTTTTGTATTCTATGGAAAGCAACCACAGCTTTGTTTTTGCTGCGCATGTACTTATATAGTGCTCATTTGAGAGCCTGAACAGAATCAAAAATCGTTGCGGCCGCCGATCTTTGTTGTTGGAAAATACATGCAAAATGTAGAAAAAAACGCAGCTCTTTTATCGCAACGATAAATCGCACAATTAGAGCCCGAACAGAACCAAAGCGGCTGTCGGTTGTCGGATGCTCTGTGCAACAAAATACATGAAAATATATGCAGTCGCCAAAAATTAAATGGCCGTACAAATCCGCGACGGAAAAACGCCAGAATAGAATAAATTCTATTTTTTCTCCGACGGCTGGCGGATCTCTCTTTTAATAGCGTAAGTGTTGCCATATTTTAGCTAAGAAAAGGCTGTGTTCAGTGCTATTTGCTTAGTTTTTACCATGAGCTGACGTTTAGTTTTGTGTGTGTGTGTTGCATTCCACGAGCTAACATTTTGTTTTGTGTGTGTGTGTGTTGAATTTGTAGCATTTACACAACGAAAAGCAACGCTGATCCGACAACCGACAACCGCTCCTATTCTGGACGTGTTCTCAGCGGATTTTTCCGAGAGAGGTCCGCCAACCGACAACCGCTTTGGTTCTGTTCGGGCTCTTAGAATATATTATATTTCTTCTCTTGCGACCAACGATTCTCTCTCTGAGTGCCATTAGTGTTGCCATATTTTTGCTAAGAATTGGATGCGTTTCATGAAATTTGCTTGATTTTTTGTTAGCTTCTGACATTTTTTGTTTGTGTGTGTTGTATTCACACAATTGAAGAGACATTGAAATTAAATAGAAAAAATAAATAAAAAAATACTAAATAAAAGCAACTTTGAATCGTCAGTCGCAATCGTTTCATTCTGGACGTGTTCTCTGTGATCGACGACCAGAGAGGATCGGCGGTCGCAACGATATTTGATTCTGTTTGGGCTCTGAGGGTTGTTAGCAAATTCACCACTCACCACTTCGTGAGCAATTCATGAATTAATGAGGACTCAATGAGCGAGAAGTGAAGCAATGATGAACAGTGTTGCCAGAATCCGGGTTTTCGACCATATTTCGGGTTTTATAAACCTCAAAAGGGCGCACGGGATTTTATAACGAAAAATGGGATTTTCGCTCAAAGTCAGGTTTCTTAATTTTTTTTTTAATTGAAAAATATTACATTGAAAGCAATACTCTTTTATGCAACAATGTTACAAAATTGATCTTGAAAATATCATTGTGAATGCCGATCTAGAGTTTAGCGTAGACACCGGCCTGTTCGGCTTAATTCTACGTTGCCTCTTGGCAAGAAGTCGAGGTTCATGGAATTTGTGCCCAACAGATAAACCTTCCGTACGTCAATATCATGCTTATGACTCACATCAACGTCCATCGAATCATCTCTTGGGCGTCACTTCCATGACTTCAGACTTCCCTGTTATAGTAATTTCGACACCTGTTACACACCATACTTAAGTGTATATTTAATTAATAAATATATTGTATGGATAGTAACCAACATTGGAACTCAACAGTAGAATGATTTGCTGGATCACCATCTGCATTTATTGGTGGAAATCGAGACGCATATCGCATATCGCACTTGACTGTGAATGACACATAAGTCAACACTACTACACCAATTTCAACTCTGGTACTCCGAGATCACTAAGGTAAAATTTTCACCTCTTCATACCTAAATCTGACACCTCAGATACCACCCAATTTGACACAAATTTTGCAGTAAAACTGCCCAGCCTTATTTAAGACTATCTATAAGACATGTAAATATGCCATTGGAATTGCGATCGTGTGTCTGCCGAGATAAGGACTATCCCCGTGCTAAGAAATTTTTGAGTAACAATTCGAATCAATGAATTAAATGAAATATGACCCTTTTCATTCAATTATATTGAAACTTATTGTTGAGCTTTAGGCCAAGTATGTTAATGAAGAAAACAACTAACAACAACAACGGTTCTGTATAGAGAAAATCATACAGCAGACTAGACAGACTGTATCGTTGGCCGCTACGCCAACTCATCAGTAGTTTACACGGATTTTTATACTCAACTTTTTTTGAAACACCTGCAGGTTTCTAAATAACAACATACTATCTACATAACATCTACATAGAAGAACTTAGTTAGTCAAGAGGCTCGATTAATTATGAGGAATGTTCCGAATACATACATATATTTCGGGGTTATATATAAAGAGCGATTTTTTTTTTATTATTTTTCGAAATATTCTCCTTTATGATTAATACATTTCTTCATACGTTCGAACCATTTGTCATAACATTTGCCCCCTTTAGCTCGTGACACCACCGAAACATAGTTATTGAACGTATCAACGGCTTCTTCTAACGTTAAAAATCGTTGTCCATGCAGTATTTCCTTGAGTGCGTTACCAAAAAGAAGTCATTGTGTGCCAAATCAGTACTGTACTAGGATTGGGTAGTTCATGAACGAACTAGTTCTATTCAACTAGTCCCGCTCATGAAATATGTGAACTAGTTCAGTGTTTCTCGTTCTTTTAGTTCATTTTAGTTCAACTGATTTTGCAGTGAGTAGGAAAAAAGGAAAGAGAGCAAAAATAACTAAATTTACCAAGCTATGGTTTGAGTCCTTGGTTGCACTGTGGAAATGGTGAAGTTAATGACTGTCATAGGCATATTTATATCTTTCAGTCAGACGTGTGAGACACTTTAAATTTTTTTTATTAGATGGTTTAAAAATAGCTTAAACTGAATTTAAAATATAAAAAAAAAAAAAAATATTATAAATATCTGGCCATTTCAGCCCTTGAAAGGACTTTGACCTAGCTTCTTATGATCAATCGTGTTGTGTGTGTTATTAAGTTTGTACACAATTGACCGAGAACCGGATCTACATGCTTAACGCCGACTCCGAACGGCGATGAACAGAATGTTCTCGTTCTCAAGAAGCTTTACATGGCATTTTGATTACTCTCTGAGGTTTGCCATTGTCTGCAGAGAGGTGGCGGCCGTACAGAAAAATTATTTTAATTCCAATAATTTTCTGTCGCTGCTGGGGTTCGAACCTGGGTCTACAGGTTCTTTGACATAGCGGCCACGCACTTTAACCAACTACGCCACGGACGCCACCGTTTAATTTTAATTTTAATACAAACAAGTTTGTTTTATTTTAAACGCATGGACATGAACGAGTAAACGAAACAAACTTAAAAACCAAACGAACTAAAAAACCTAACGAACTAAAAGACCTAACGAACTAAAAGATCGAACGAATTAAAAGAACTAACGAATTAAAAGAACGAACGAAGTAAAACAAGCAACGAACAAAAAAAAAACCGAACGAATTGAAAGAACCAAATGAACGAACTAGTTCATTACCATGATACAATTACAAGGTAAGCTCATTTTAAGATGGCTGCTCAATTGAGAAATTTTGCAACAACATAGCTGTAGGAGCTACAAACGTCAAACAACAAAAGCAACAACAACAATTAGAAAAACTCAAAATTACCAGCTGATTTTGACAACTAGCTCACCATGCTCTCTAATATGAGCATCTCTTGTAATTGTATCATGGTTCATTACATACGATTGAACTAAAACGAGCCATCTTTGTGGTGCACTAAAATGCACAAGCTTAGACTGTAGAGCAGATGACCAATGAACTCGATGTTTTGAGTGCTTCAAAACGTCTCAAGCTCGCAGTGTCTTTATGAAGAAGAACACTTCTCCGCGCTTGTTTGTTTTCCTTATTTTACTGAATATTTCCAATTTTTTTTTTCTCTCAAGTGGAACCGTACCAAAATTCAAAAATTTTTTCCTTACTTTTCAAAATTAAAAACAAATTGGATTTTATATTTATTCCCGAAATATGTGTAGTTACCCTCGTATTTTTAATTATTGAAGTAGCGTAACGTTCGAATTTATAAAATTCTAAAAAAGTTATAAAATTGTGGCATTTTTAATAAGTTTATTTAGTTTAAAATTCTTAAAAAACATATTTTTTAAGAATTATATTTTGAGCTTAATGCCAAATAATTCATGCAGCAACGGGTTGCTACAACAAAAAGTTCTTTGCAGAACTAAACCAAGCTGACTAGACAATAGTTTCGTCGGACGCTACTCCGACTCATCAGTAGTCTCAGTGGTTCTAGCAGTCCACTAACTTTGACAAGCTAATAAGCGCAATATCAATAAACCAGAACGGAATTATAGAAGCGCTATACTTTGTCAAAGCAATGTTTTTCTACTCTTTTGCTAGTCGCAAAATTTCAAAAAGTTGACTGCATTGATTCTGCAAAGACTTTGTTGTTGCGCTTTTTGTTTACTTCTTTATCACGCATCACGTATAGCGCAACAACAAAGTCTTTGCAGAATCAATGCAGTCAACTTTTTGAAATTTTGCGACTAGCAAAAGAGTAGAAAAACATTGCTTTGACAAAGTATAGCGCTTCTATAATTCCGTTCTGGTTTATTGATATTGCGCTTATTAGCTTGTCAAAGCTAGTGGACTGCTAGAACCACTGAGACTACTGATGAGTCGGAGTAGCGTCCGACGAAACTATTGTCTAGTCAGCTTGGTTTAGTTCTGCAAAGAACTTTTTGTTGTAGCAACCTGTTGCTTCGTGAATTATTTGGCATTAAGCTCAAAATATAATTCTTAAAAAATATGTTTTTTAAGAATTATAAAATAAATTATTCTAAAAAAGTATTATAAAAAATATCAGTAATGAATCACTTTCGAACTTTCGAGCAACAAAAAAAAAAACAAAAAAAAAATGTATCACTCTTTTTCTTTTCTATTTCACACATTTTGGAATATTAAAAATAATCTTTTATGACTCAGTGATAAATTCATTTATGCACAAAAAATTAAAATTATCATTTATGATTCATTTGAGAACTCATTAATAATACACATAGATAATAAGTTTCTTTTGTGATTTAAAAGTAAAATTTTTACAAAAACTTTAAATTTTTGGTTAAAAAACAAACAAATTTTTTCTATGAAAACTTATCTGCTTGAAAAAAAAAAAAAGGGAAACTCAAAATTAGATAATAAAAATTTATAAAAGAAAAAATATTATATTATAAGAAGTAAGAGAAATAAAACTCTTACTTTTCGGCAAGCCTTCGTTTGTAACCCTCAAGAGCAACACTCTCAACTAACTATATACTTTAGATAATGTTGAACGTGAGCTACCTATTAGCATTTTCTATTACAAACTCATAGCATATGCTTTCAACGATAATGGCCATTTTCATTATTACCCATTACCCCCAATTATTATTCCCCAAAAAAAAAAAAATTCTATTCAACCAAAACTTCAGAGAAATAATTATTACCGTAAACATTTGAATATATTAACAGCTAAAGTTCATTTTTGGAACCAAATTAGCTAATGGACATACACACAGCGGGAGGAAAGGGGGATGAAAAAAAATTGAAAGGAAAAAGTTCCTAGTATTATGCATTCACACTTAAACCGAACAAAAAAAAATATGCTTGCCATCTAATCAACTTATGGTGCACATAAACAAAACAAAGTTTTCACAGAAAGCGCCTCCGGTCACTCCCTCAGAAACTCCTACTACACTAAAAAAAAAAACACCCTGGAATTGAATTAAGCAATTATTATCGATTGTTGTTTATTATCGTTAATGTAATAAAAATTGTGCTGTTAGTCGTACTTATAACAGAATTTTACAACAACAATAACAAAATGGCACAGAGGTACACATGCCACTTCTTACTTCCTGATACTGTGGAATGTGCTTCACGCACAAACTTTTAATGATGGAATTTATTTTGCTTTTTATTTAATTTCATGACTGAAATCTTCGGCAACTTTGTTGTTGTAGCTGCCATTGTTGTTGTTGTTCGTTGTTTTGCTAACAAGGAAACAATTAGACTCTATTGGCAGCAGTTGCAGTCAGACAGACATACACACACACACTAACAAATTCTTTCTTACATACTCAGACTTCATATATGCCACATCTTAAGTGTATATGGGTGCGTGTGTGTGTGTGTGTGTGCGTCAGTGCCGCTTTTATGGCTTGTAAACACCAGCAATTGACGCTTGTTGCTTGTAAAACAATAAAAATAACCATAAAGATAAAAACAAAAATACTTGTTGTTAAAACAGTCGGAATTTTATTAACTTGTAGAAAATTGACTCCATATTTTGGCAAAGATGCTTGGGACAGACACATCTTCATCTATAATGAAGTCTTCAATCTAGTTATCCGTAAAAAGTTATAAAGAGAAAAAAAAAACGAAAAAAAATAAGAGCGAATGCAAATTTTTTTGAATATCAATACAAGAAAATAATGACAATAAAAGGCACAGCAGGCGCCAAGAAAAATAAACAAGTTTAAGTCTATTTTTATGGCCAATTTTATAACAAATCTACTTGATGTAGTCATAAATATAGCTGGTATAAAAATTTATAAAATATGTATTTGTGATAGAAATTTTCAAGGTTTTAAAAACATCAAATTTATTTTGACCTTACGTTTATATTCAATGCTTCAAATGCTTTAAAATTCAAATATCCATGATATATAGCATCAGTTGGTCAGATTCTAGCTATCAGTTGGAGTATTTTTTCCAAGAAAATCTTTTTTATGCATGTATCAGACGCACTCAAGAAAGTCTGAGAGTGCAATCTGACTATTTACTCTCAAGACGGAGAGTATGAAGTAAATAGTCAGATCGTCATCAACCTTGTAGCAGCCATGGGACAAACATACTACTTGTGAACCCCTTAAACTAGACCGGAGTACTTTATTGATGTAAGTAGGAAAAACGGCACCCGGAATTTACGCTTGATGAACTTACGCCCGAAAAAAAAAATTGGGCTTTACTACCTAGAAAATAGTATCCGAAATTTCAGCCAATTATGTAATTTTTTTGGTTTTTTGTGCCAAAAAATTGCAGGTATTCTTTCCAAATATTTCAAAAGGAAGAAAGGCACAAAAAGTAAGTTTGGAATTAAGGCCCGAAAAAAAACCGAATACAAATTTTTGCCAAATTAAAATATGGAAAAAGCGCGAATTTTTGTTTATTCCTAAAAAGTTAAGAAATTTCAAACTCGCTATGATAAAATGGTTTGCCCTTGAACGGAAGTTAAAAAACAACATTGCGTATAAGGGCAAATAATTTAATCATAAAAACTAGTAAGAAATTATTTTCGAATGGGCCGAAGTTAAAATACCCCCACGGCCGAACCAAAGTATATTTAAAGTCTTAAGCCGCCAATAAAATGTTTTGCATGGGAGATGGGCGTGGCTAACACTCGATTTCTTTGACTAATTTTCGAACTTGATCTTTATTTTTTAAATACAAGCTTAAATATCGGATTTCGTGATGATAGAAATATTGCGAAATTGAAAGTTACAGCTGTTATCGTGATCACAGACGGATAGACGGACAGATGGATAGACGGATATACGGACAGATGGGCAGAAGGATTGAAACAATTTGGACAAGAAATAGGGCAATTATAAGGATAAATTTAATAATAAGGATTAAGATGAGGACGAGTTTGGAAACAAAAATAAGGTGAAAGATAAAGATACGCTGTCACGTCAAAACCTACAGGTATATCCTCAAAACAGTCAATTTTTTCTCAATGTATTTACCTGTGCAGCATCCATCTAAGCACAACTGAAAAAAAATTTCTTTCGGATACAAAAGCATAGATTCTTTTGAAAATATCTGTAGCTGCTACCTCTTTTAGACACCCTGAACGTTCTTTATCAGATGTGGTTGCAAGAACACCAGAGATAATGACATAGAAGAACTTCCTTCGATTCTATTATGAATTTTGTTGATTTTGCCCCAAAATGATGCTTGTGCTTCTCATTTTTCATGCTCGCACGTATTGTGTGTGTGAGTTCACCTCAAGACTATCAGCGGTTGTTGTATCGACTATCAGCTGCTTTAAGCTAGCAGTAATGATGCTTTATTTTCGAAGCTTGAATAAATAAGCATTGGATTAGGACATAAAATGAATAATAATTAATAAAGAGGCAAAACTTAACTTATGCATGAGAAATCTCTCAATTGATAACACAGCCCGACAGACATTTTGGTGCCGGAGATTTTTCAGCTGATTATAGACAAGTTTGGTTTCTTGATTTCAAATATGGACTCCGTTTTTCTCTATCAGCTCGAGTTTTTGAGTTATAGGCAAAAACATGAAAATCAGTTCTTTTTCTGACAATTTTGCTATATCTATTAACTGACTTACTGATTAGTATTACGATGACGAATTTCAATGAAGAAATACTAGACCTTTCAATTTTTGCACATAAAATTACAATATCTTTGACAGTTTTGAAGATATCGACGTTCAAAGTGGAAAATACAAATCGGTAAATTAGTGTAATAGATATAGCAAAATTGCACAGTGCGACAAAATGGAACGAAGTTGAAATACCTGGGAGATAATGCTATTTTTCTTGTAGGTCTTGTCGAGTTAAAGAATTCTCTATATGTACTTGAAATTTGCCGGACACCCCCAAAATCTGGACTTATGGTAAAAAAACCGATTTACCCTACCTTTGCCCACTTATGGGCTTATAACATACCTGATAGCCAACTGATTTTAAAAATTTAACCGGATCCTGAAAGACGATACTTGAACCTTTTTAACAATATATATACTATATGGGACAACTTGAGAAATTCGTGTGTATTAACTCCTCAAATACAACTTTTTTCAATTTTTTTGACTTTTTTCAACTTTGACGATTTTTGTATACACTAAATTATATTGAGACCACACTAATCCTGTACGAACATTTATTAGAAATTTTAACACAATTTAGTTTTTAAAAATTGGTCAGTAATTGACAAAGTTATTCAACTTTTAATGAAAACAGATTTTTTTTCAAAAATACATTTTCGGTATGACAACTCAAAAATGTTTGCTTGATCTTTTTTTTTTAAGTCGGCATCATTAGTTTCGCGTTGTAATGAGAAGCAATACTCCGAAATCATTTTAATTGTATTTTTTCCTTCAAAATGTTTTTGCCATTTCTTAGTGAATATGTTCTCCTTGCTCATCGCTTAACTCGCCTAAGTTCTCTGGGAAGAAGTCCAAATGCGAATGGAGAAAATTAATTTTTATAGACATGTTGCATCCCATTGCACCATATGCACATAAAAATTCATTCACAATTTCGACATAGGCGTCGCTTCTATGGTTTCCGAGGAAATTAGTGCACAGCGAGACAAAACTCTTCCACGCACGTTGTTCCACGAAATTTAACTTCCTTACAAAATATTTATCTACAAAATACCATTATAAGAACGATAAAAAACTCTGTTATACACTTGCACTACTCCAATATTGTTTTAAAAATCACGCCGATGGCTTACATCCATAAATAACCCACATATATAGCAAAATTTGTTACGTTTGTCGCACATTTTTATTGTAATTGCACACAATTTTTATCAAATTGCACCCGATGTTCAATGAAAACAGTTTAAGAAAAAGTAATAAATAAAACATCAAATTTAGAAAAAAAACAATACCTTTACCTAAATGAACTCTCATTTCATATTGTTGTTGTGATCTTAACATTGGCTTAATATAACAGTGGTTTCCAACCAGCGGACCATATTTATGATTTTGATTGTATTAAGTTGAAGAAATGAATACATGTATAAAAATACAATGTTAATAAAACATCATCCTTTTATAGTAATTTTTGTTAAAAAATTTATTTAATTGATCAAATTCATATTTACAGTATTTTTTAACAAATTAAGCTCTGAAGAGGAAAAAGTTTGACGACCAGATTTAGAAGCTGAACGAAAGAGAGAGTGAAAAACATAACTCAAAAACATTCTACTGGCATTTTAAAAACATCTCTTTTCATGAAAAGTTGAATCACTTTGTCAATTACTGACCAATATTAAAAAACTTAATTGCGTTAAAATTCTTAATAAATGTTTTCTATGAATCCGTACAGGACTAGTGTGGTCTCAATATAATTTAGTGTATACAAAAATCGTCAAATTTGAAAAAAGTCAAAAAAATTGAAAAAAGTTGTATTTGAGAAGTTAATACACACGAATTTCTCAAGTTGTCCCATATAGTATATATATTGTTAAAAAGGTTCAAGTATCGTCTTTCAGGATCCGGTTAAATTTTTAAAATCAGTTGGCTATCAGGTATGTTATAAGCCAATAAGTGGGCAAAGGTAGGGTAAATCGGTTTTTTTACCATAAGTCCAGATTTTGGGGGTGTCCGGCAAATTTCAAGTATAGAGAATTCTTTAACTCGACAAGACCTACAAGAAAAATAGCATTATCTCCCAGGTATTTTGGACTGTCGTACAGTGTTATCAGAAAAAGAACTGATTTTCATGATTTTGCCTATAACTCAAAAACTCGAGCTGATGGAGAATAAAAGAGTCCGTATTTGAAATCAGCAGCCAAAATTCATTTGGGATTGACTATCGAGAACTCTGCACCTTTTATAAAGTGTCATTTTGTAACTCAGTGTAATTTATTATCTTAATATTTTCAAATAAATTGCCTTGAATTCAACTCTGATCCTTATGCCGTACACAAACCTTCAATGCATGTTGAATTTCTTCACGAATTAATACAACAACCAGCGTAAATTGAAACCAGCAGCTGACTTTATTTACTTAAGGCTCTACCATACCTTTCAGTGAAAAAAATTGGTTATTTTCATGAATAAAAAAACTACTAAGCTTTTTTAAACGACCAATATATCATCTTTAGAAACATACATTAAACGCTTTTCAGTGGTTATAAAACGACCATTTTTATCGAAAAAAAAACATCGAAAGATTAAACACCACAATTTTATGTATTGAATAAGTCTGCAAAATTTCAAAAAGATCCGGTTAGAATTTTCGATTAATTTTTGTCACCGAATTCACAAATGCCATTTTGAAAAAACGCGTTTAAAGTTTCAACTTCAAAGAAAACAATTTTTTAAAATTTACATAGAGTCATCTATTCCGAGCCCATATGGACGCTCTTTCACCGACGATGATACTTTTAAAAATGCAATTTGCTGTCTCATCATTCTTCTGTAATGGTCGATTTTCCCACATGTATGTGCGGATTCTGACTACAATTAAGTCCAATGGGATTCAGGAAAAATAAAAGTAACTTGGATAATAAATAAAAATTGCATTAACAATATAAAATAAACTGCAAAAATGCTACACACGTCTCGATTTGTCGAACGTTTCAGCTAGTGATGTGTTTAAACCATAAAAGACATCGAAAATTTGTTTCTAGAAATTCCAGGTTGAATGCCAGGTATACGACCCTTTACGCAGAAATATGGATAGAAACGGGAGAGAGGGCCGAGGGCGGCAGACTAGCCCGTTGACTACTTAACGGATTATTCTCTTTCAACGCTCATATCTCAGTCAATTTTGTTCGAATCGACTTGAAATTTTTAAGGATGTTGGAAACAAATTTTTTGAGCTCTAGACCAATCATGTTGACAACAAGACAACATGAAGAACAAAGCAGGCAGCAACCAACAACAACAACAACAACAACTCAAACTTCTTTAAAATTTTGAGCACTTTTTTAAACACATTGAATACAATATTTTAAAAAAATAGATATATATATATATATTTTCTTTTGTTTTTAATCCTCTTTTTCACATCTAAATACAAAAAAATAGGGTTTAAAAAAAAACGCGGCGCCTAAAGAAGATTCCCTGAGATTCCGCTCGTAATTGAAATAATTTACAAATTTTTCATAGAAAACTAAAAGAAAACTAATAAAACTTGAAGGTAAAATAAAAAATAAAATGTTAAATGAACAAAAACATAATCCAAAACAAAAAAAAAAAATTTTAAAAGGAAAAAAAATTAAAACAAAAATATATATATATATAAAACAAAAAATAAACAAAAAACTACAAAAACAAAAAAGCAGAAAAAAATAAAAAAAAACCATAGTGCTCTCTCCGCAACCTCCACGTGGTGAATCTGGAAACTATATACATATGTCATTTAAGTAGGCTAATTGCGGGTTTTTTTGTTTCTCAATTTTATAACATATTTATTGTTCTATAGTGTTATTTTCTAAAACTTTGTATATTTATTTTTAGTTCACACATCACATGTCAGATTCGGTAAAAGCAACGCCTTGATTTGTCTCGTATCCCGCCTTTTTTAATACCATAGAATAAATAATTACCAAACATTTAATACAGTTTATATTAAATAGTGCCACGCTCCATTGTTGGATCCTACTCACTTTTTCTAAAATTCTCGGAAGCGATTGTACCCACCCCTATATCCAATTTCAATACCCTAATCCCAACACTAACTGAGATACCGCATTTTACTAATAGTGAGGCGCCCCTTTGTTAAATGCAGTCCAATTTTTCATCATGCTCGGAAAAGATCCTACAAAGCACTGTACCAAATTTTAATATCCTAGTCCCATTATTACATAAAGTACGGTATTTTATTGATATAGCCACGCCCCATTATTGAGTCCCGCCCACTTTTTCTAACATGCTCGGAAACTATCCTACCCACCCTTTTACCCAATTTCAATACCCTAGTCCCAACACTAACTGAGATACGGAATTTTATTTATAGTGACACGCCCCTTTGTTAAATCCAGTCTAATTTTTCATCATGCTCGGGAAAAAATCCCATAAAACACTCTACCGAATTTTAATAACCCAGTTCCACTATTAGACGAGATACAGTATTTTATTGATATTGCCACGTCCCATTGTTGATTCCCGCCCACTTTTTTCCTGTGCTTGAAGAAGGTCCTGTATAAAGTATTCTGTACCAATTTTTATTTAATTCTGTCTATGCATCGCCAAGATATGAGTTTTGGCCCCTTTTTCAAATTTCTGGCCCAATGTGCGTGGTGGGACCCAAACCAGCTGAAAAACTTAAACTAAGACCCAAACTGGATGAGTTTGTCAACAAAGAGTACGACCACAACTATAATATTATGTTAGTATTGACTTCAATTTGACATAAATCATGCATAGTGCTAACAGTTTCAAATGCAGCAAACCAATAAATTATTGTGGGTTACTGTGGAGTAGATTGACCATAACATTTTTCAAGTCATTCCTTTGCTTGCCCAGTGTTTTTTCCCTCCTTAAAAACAGTTCTTTATCAAAACTCAATTCACTTTCTTCAAAGGTTACCACAGACACAAAAGTTTTTTTTTAATTGTGGAATGAATGTCACTCAAAAACTACGAAGTTTAAAAGACTGAAGTCTAACGATGTCGTCTATGTCTCTTGAATTATCGAACAGCCTAATTCAATACATTTAGGAAGGTTTTAAAAACTTTTTAGGACCTTTGCGTTTATGAACAGGACACATAAATCTTTGGTATTTTAAATCTTTTAAACTGTACATACGATACTTTTGACATGTTTCATATATCGTTACACTTGTTCCTTGAACATATGTTGTGAAATGGTCAGAAACGGTTTTTTTTTTTTAAGATGACATGATTTAGGTTCTTCGGTAAGGAAGGGCTTTCGAAGTAAATTTTAAAATTAAATCAATAAAGAAATCATTTTTTGGAATATAACCTCTAATATCTCAATATTCGGATGCGATAGGGAAAAAAGTGAGTTTTAATTCGTAGGAGAGAGGCTCGAAACCACTTAACATTCATCGGTGCTTCATTTCAACATACGTTAAAGGTACTTGTGTATAAAATTTTAACACCAGGACTTATATTTTTGTCAATAAATTAATTCTTGGCAAATCTTAATTAAATAAAATAAAAACCTGGCGGTGTCCATAAAAAAACCGAAAAAGAGTAACGTTAAAAAATATCGAAAAAAGAAAGTGCTCAATTGTACTCAAGGAACTGATAAGGGTTAATTAAGGATCAAAATCCGAATGAGGTGAAAAATTATTTATAATTTGCAAGCCTGTGTTATTAACAACATTAAAAAGGTCTTTTAAAATTTGGTCTCCTAGTTAATTAGTATTCAACTTTGCAACCTGAAATGCATTCGTAAATGTTGCATTTATAAGAAAAAAAAATAAAGGTGAGTCATTTTGAGATACAAAATGCTACACTCTTTATGTAATGACAGGTTTTGAAAAGCAATAAAAATTGGTCGTTTTAAAGTCAAGTGACCAACAACAACTTGATGGCTAGTAATAATCAGAGGGCAACCGGAAACGTGGTGTTCATGAAACTCAAACAAATAGCAAGCAAGGCTGTGCAGTGACAATGAAATGCAACACCAATGATTACGTTGAACAACAACAACAACAAGAGTGTTAGTGAAAAGCAAAGAAAGCAAACAGTGAGAACAACAATGCGTTAGCTGAGTAGAGGCACGGATAGAGAGAGAAAGGGAGGCAGAGAAAGCTCAGCTTACCAGCACAGCGCCGCTCAATCAAAATAAATCGTCCTTGCGATGCGCCTCCACAAAGACGGGCAAACACACATGTGAAACACATATAAACGTACACATGCAGTCACTCAACAACAACAACAACACCAACACAAACACACAGGATACACTAGCAGACATGGGACACAACTTAAATTACAATTATCGTGCTTCTAATGGTTGCTGTTGTTTTGCCTTGTTGTTGTTTTCGTTGTTGTTGTTGTAGTTGTTGTTGGCATCATATCAATTACTTACAACAACCTAAATTAGAATCCTTGCAGCTGTACACCAGCACCAGAGCAACACCAACTACACCCAACAACATTATTAATAGTGTGTCAAAGTGTAGAGTTTAGAAAATATAGTGTTGGCAACACTGGCTGGCATACACACATATATACAGCACTGCTACATGTGTGGGAACGAATTTAAAGGGGCACAGGAGACACATATCCTACAATCCTGAATGCGAGTGGGTGCCATATTCTTGAAATCAACACAAGTTCTACAAGAAGCAAGATGCCGCCACAAAAATATGGGACAATCCAGTGTAGCACACACAGGCACTCATATATACACACACACACACAGACACATGCATATATACCTTGAGCGACATATAATGCAGCAAATGCTGGTGAATAGGGAAAAATGTCGTGCAATATGTGCGACATTATTAACACACATACTTGTGCGCATACGCTCAACATAACACGCACACACACACTCCAACACGTAACTGCAGTTTCTTAATAGCATGCAAATAAAAATATGTTGCAGTGAATTTAATATGTGGCTTGGAGTTACAAGTGCATGAAACACAATGAAATTTATAGGGAGTAACATTATCTGAATTATGCTGGATACACGGTGAAAAAAAATAAACTGAATGTGATTTAAAACCGCGTTTACAACATTTTATTATTGTGATTGTTGAGCTATGATGATCACTTAAGAACGACCAGGCATTGATCCTTTCACGTTGAGGCTTCTTTTCCTTTATGTTGTTGACTCTGAACTTAGCAGACACCGAAGATTGTCATTATTTTAAAATTCGAAATGTTAGAAATGTTTAAAAAAACACATGCGACATGACATGTGACATGAAACATGACATTACATGTGAAATGATGATATATGTCAAGACATATAACATGCCATAGAACAGACATATGACGAATCAGGAAACACAAGATTTTATATTATATGTCAGAACATATAACATGTCATACGAACTGACATTTGAAATGGAATGTGTCATGGTTCAAACCCTGTATCAAGAGCTGACTGCATCGGAATAATCTAATAATGACTTATGACATTATATATGATAGCAAATATGGAAGTCATATAACAATAAATATGGAATGACATATTACGAGACATATTGTACGATATAGACTTGACTTATGACATTTTATGTGATATGAAAAGATATATAAAATGTTATATGACAGACATATAATTTGACATGAGAAATACATGAGACATGACAATTGACACGACATATTATATGCCATATGACATGCCGAACGACATGACACATTACATTCCGAATGACATGACATAAGACATGCCGAATGACATGCCATATGACATGCCATATGAAATTACATATGACATAACATATGACATGACATATGACATAACATATAACCTGACATATGACATGACATATGAAATGACTAGTGATATAATTATTGCATCCCGAGCTGTCTTCGAATAATCGCTTAGTTCAAATATTTGAATTCGATATTCAGGCTAGAGTTAAGTGGGTAATATCATGAGACATTACATGAGACATGCCATTTCCAAACATAACATATAAATCAAATATGGAAGTCATATGACAATAAACATGAAATGACATATTACGAGACATATTACATGATATAGACATGACATATGACATTTTATTTGACATGAAACATGACACATCATATGAAAAGCTATATAACATGTCATATGACAGACATAATATGACATGAGATATTACATGAGACATGAAAATTGACATAATATATTACATGCCATATGACATACCATATGACATGACATATAATATGGTAATTGAAATGATCCTTGCATCCAGAACTGCCTTAGAATAATCGCTAAGGCTACACTGTAGTACAGTAAAGTGTACAGTAGTGAAGTGGGTAATTTCCTGAGACATTACATGAGACATGACCTATGACATGCCATATGACATGACATATGACATTACATATGACATACCATATGACATGACATATGACATGACATATGACATGCCATATGACATGACATATGACATGACATATGATATGACATATGACATGACATATGACATGAAATATGACATGACACATGACATACCATATAACATGTCATATGATATGACAAGTGACATAATCCTTGCATCCAGAGCTGACTTCGAATAATCGCTTGATTAAAACATTTTACTTCGATATTAAGGCTACACTGAAATACAGTAAAGTGTACATTAGTGAAGGGGGTAATATCATGAGACATTACATAAGACGTAACCTATGACATGCCATATGACATATATATAACATAACATATAACATGTCATATGATATGGCAAGTGACATAATCCTTGCATCCAGAGCTGTCTTCGAAAAATCGATTAGTTAAAACATTTTAATTCAATATTAAAGCTACACTGCAATACACTAAACAAAATTACTGTACAGTAGTGAAGTGGGCTTTTTATCAAAAGATTAATTGTGGTTCAGTGGATATTCGTACGCATTTCTTTAATTCACTTTTGGAAAATGAGTAAAGGTTCTCAATAACTTTAAAGTACTCAAAATAAAGTTGATGAATACTGGTTTAATTAGAATTATCATTACGCTCGCCTAATTTATGTATTGATTTGTTTTAATTTGATATAAAACAATAACTGCATTATTCTCTGGAATTTCTTTGGTAAGCAAATATTTCGGTTTTTATTTCACAATTTTGTAAGACTGTCAGTTTCTGTCACGTGCGCTCTCCCAACAGCCTACAACCTACCATTCTATTCATTACACATTGTTTCATTTTCATTTTGATATTTACTTCTCTACCTAACTCTGCTATTCAACCAGTAGTAGCTGTGTCAGAATTCTGATACATTCCTGCTACTTTTCATCCATCGATTTTCTGTAGCCAACTTTTAAGCATTTCCTCCTCGACTCCTTATTTATTGTTATTTCTTTCATTCTGTTGAACCTATAGTAATTTATCTCATTTGATATAATTAACCGTTTCAATGATGACTGATGTAATCAGCACTACCAACACTAAGAACAGCTTGTTTTGCACCATCAACACCAACGCCTCACTCACTGCCTACATTTTCAATACTAGTCCATGACGCTTACGTCCCGCGGTGTGTTTCGGTAAATTAATCAATGTTTATTTCCGAGCAACTTGGCCTAAAGCATGACATTTATTATATGTATGTTTGGTAGTATAGTTTTGTATTTGTGTGTGTGTGTGCGTTCTGTGTATGTGTGTGTTTGAGTGATTGTGTGTTAAAGTTTGTGAGGACTTGGTACGTGTGTGCGTTTGTTTTGTGTGTGTTGTATGTCAAATGACAGCGTTAATAGAGAGGATAAAACGCTTCAGGTAGTTAAAGCTTCCTTTTAAATGGACTTTGAATGGTCTTAACTGATTGCTGACGATTGTTGAAGACAATTTAAATGCTGTGAAAAGCATTTAAATTAAATCGTGCTTAACTATTCATTGACAGGAACAACTTAGTTTGATATGAAACTTTTGGAACTTTGGAACTGGTGTCAGACGAAGTAGCCCATTTAAAATAGAGAAGTTTTTTGATAATAAAATAAATTCATAAGTATTGTTACCAACTAAGCAAAATTACGTATTTAGAACGAATGGACATTCTTAAAATATATTTGACATTATTTGATGTAAATGTAAAATTTTTGCTTCTTTACATTTTCAGAAATTTTCAAAGAAAAATTGCAGTTTAAATTGAAAAAAATTGGAAATTTCAAGGGGTTAGTTAACATTGAAATGCAAGTTAATTTTTTCGAGCCCCACCAATATCCAACCAGATAACCCAATTACAGTGATTTTCGTAGGGTGTGGGGAGTTAAGCCCTACAAATTAGCAGATTTCAAATTTTGATATCATACACAATGGTTTTTGTGTAGCTAAAAATGTTGTCACTTTACAAAATGCAACATTTTACTAATGAATAACACGATAAAAATGTTAAATTGTTCTTAAAACAAATGGTGATTTTTCAAAGCAAATTTTCTTCAGCGATGAGGCCCATTTCGCGCTAGAAAGATAAGTGTAGTGGCACAGCACAACAAGCTTACGGTATAATTGAAATTCGACACAATTTAAAGAATTGCAATTGATAAACTAATTTTCGTTTTGTTTATTTTCTTTCATTCATAACGGCACTGGGTCAAACGATTTGTATTACATAGCGACTGACGCAAACAATGTTGCTGCATTGACTTTGCAAGCTCAGCATAATTATTATTAGAACTAGTGTGAATGAAAGAAATGAAAAGAACTCTTTAACAAAACGATGTTGCACAATAGATCAAACTATTGGTTAACTAAAGTTTTATTACTTACATTGGAAAACATGGGAGAAGTTTTGGAAGCAGCAGCAAAATAAAATACTGGTAGCTATTTTTGATTTATATAGCAGAGAATAATTTAAATAAAGTTAGTTAATTTTTGGTTAAACAAAAAGACACTCCTTTTTATTTTCAAAGTACGGCGTAAAGCCATTTTTAGATTTTGCCATATAGATCGGCACCTTAGGGACTTAAATATTGATCCTGCTTTTATTCATTCAAAACACCTCTTCATTCTTCTAAATTAGCAAAATTGTGATATATAGGGTTTTGAAAATCCCCCTTACGATTGTGAATAAGCCATTGCATGCGCAAAACGTGACTGTCTGGTGAACATTATGGTCTGGTGGTGTTATTGGTCCGTATTTTTTTGATTTTGAATTTTGAAACTCGGCTCCAACGATAAAATTGGACCTTAACCTGAAATCACAAAAACACCGCATTTTTTGGATAAAATATATCCAAACACCACACAGTTTTAATTTAAAAACCCAGAGTTTCGATAGTATCGGAAGTGTGGACGTAAAATTCCTTTTTATACAGTAATGGAGAAAAATTCCGGTTTTTGTAGTTTTTATTTATTTTGATGTTGGTTTTATGTTGGCCTTATAGATTTGTATTCGGGTCAAATAAGCAGAGAAATAACTTTTATTATTATAATTATCTTCATCCCAGCGTCAGCATGTGGTATTTAACAAAAAAAAATAATCCTGAGCACCACACAATCATATGGAGTGAATATGGAGTGAAATGTGGATGGCTATTTTTTCGTAGCAAAGTTTTTTCCAATAAGTGGAATAATTTTTTCAAATATTGCAGCAAAACACAAATTATAACCTTCTTTTGAAAAACCAGAGGCTCGAAGTAGATTTTAGACTAACGGTTTCTTGAGCAAAGTTGAATTTGCTCCGCAGAACATTATCCACGCCTACGATTTTTTGAAAAAAAAATTAACCCGCTCTAATGTATATAAAGGGTGGTTAAATTTTAAGGGCCGATGTTGAATATAAACCACACCTAAATGTCAAGACTGCATTGTTTTTTCTGCATTTCATTTAACATTTCTCAACTTCAGACTAACTCAATTTGAACCGTTAAAGTTATTCGGGCTTATTATGAAAATGGGATTTCAAATCAAAATGCATATCGAGCACTTCGTGATTTTTTCGGTCAATTTAATCGTCCAAATCGTACAATCGGAAAAATCTTGCAAAAATTTGAACAAACCTGTCTGTAGGAGATGTGAAAACACCAGTGCATACTCGTACAGCTCGTACTGCAGAAAATATTGCTGATGTTTGCGATAGTGTGGCTGAAGGCCGTCCATCTCAACTCGTCGTCGTGCCCAACAAGTGCACCTCTCACGCTCGTCATTGATGAACATTATGCATAAAGAATTGCATTTACACGGTCAGAATGGTGGCCAGAAATGTCAACAGTGGATGATCAATTTTCGAAGAAAATGATCTTCAGTGATGGGGCACATTTGCACCTCAGTGGATTCGTCAATAAGCAGAAATCGGGTGAAATCCACCATACCATACATACCTCCCATACAAAGTGACTTTGAATATACTTTGGTTCGGTCGTGGGGCTATTTTAATTTCGGTCCAGTCGAAGATCATTTCTTAAGAGTTATAAGTTAAATTTACAATGAACATTAAAAGCACTAGCAGCTTGGATTATCGGCTTATCACAAGTATAAAAAACAGTTGAAACCTGGTTTCGAAATGAAAATAAATAGCATTTTTTTGACCATCAAATAGGTTATAAAACACGGAAACTGGCAATTGTCGCGCCTTGACACTTTTAGAGCTTAAGCCAGACATAATATTGGTTAAATAAAAAATATATTTTTGCAAATATAAAATGGTCCTTTTTTAATTTTACAAAATATTTTACCAATTTTTGCATTAAAAAAAAATAACTCAGCTAAAATATTTTTTTTAATTTAATATATATTGCAATATTTTTTTTAAAAGTAAAAATATTTTGTAATGGGTTGAGTATATTAAGCACCACATACAGTCTAGTCGACCTCAAATTCAATACATTTCATACAAAACGGTCAGGACCTAGTTTATACATGCATTTTTAGGACCATTAATTAAACAGGTTAAAAAACAAGGCAATCGGCAGTTTGCGGACCTTTTAGAGCTTAGAGTAGACATAATAATGGTTAAATGAAAAATACATTTTTCTTAATAAAAAATGGACCTTTTTTATTTTCCAAATATTTTACCAAATGTTCATGTTTTACGCAGTTATATTGATAAATACCGTTTTATAGCGCAAAAATTTTTAAAGATACGTTATTGAACATATTTTATTTTAAAAGATCTTAATTTAGTCATAAAAAATGCCAATTTTCAACTCTTTTGAATATTGGGAAATATTTTAAAAAAATAATTAATTCAAGAATTTTTGCATTTTTTGTAGAAAGCACAGGTAAATAAAAAAATTATTCCTGAGATAAATGGATATTATTTAAAAGTTTTGAATATCCAGAATGTACAAATTCGATGAGTCTTATTTTTCTTTGAATGGGGTCGTGAATAAACAAAATTGTCGGTTATACGTTAATGAAAATTCTCAATTAATTCACGATCAACCTCTCCACAAGAAACGCGTGACTGTTCGGGCTGGAATTTGTGCGGGAATGATCATACGCCCTTCCGTTTTACTACGAAGACAATGTTGGAGCAGCTGTAACTGTCAATGGAAAGCGTAATCCGACCATGATCACACATTTTTTTCTGCCAATTCTGACTGATAGCGGCATGGACAACTTTTGATCAAAACAGGACGGCGCTACAGCTCACACGGCCCAAATCACGATCCCTTTATTGCTTTCTTTGTTCCCCGGTTGCCTAATTTCGAAAACTTTTGGTTTTAACTGACCTTCGCGATCATCCGACTTACTTCTCCAGACTTCTTCCTGTGGGGTTATTTGAAATCCAAAATTTATATCAATAAGCCACGGACACTAGAAGCCTTGAAAGTCCTTTTTTCAAACACTACGAAATGTGATGGAAAATGCGAAAGAACGAGCACATTGTGCCATTCGCTCTCACTGTGTCCATTTACCAAAAATCTCACTCTCGGTCACTGTACTGTCAATACAATTGTTGTTGCACGGTTCCTATTTTTTCGCTTAAAATTACCGAGAAAAAACTGTAACTTAACAATTGTGACAGTAAATCTTAACGTTTTGAACAGTTAAAATTGGCCGTTAGTTTTTGTTATCGAATATGTTTTTTCACAAGTGGTGGCGGACGTGGCCAAGTGCGTTAAAATGCAAGAACCATTCGGTGAACATTTTTAAGCCGCGAGGAACGAGGTTCGAATCCGCCACCAGACACAGAAAATTTTTTCAATTGAAATTAATTTTTTTAATCGGTCCGTACATGTACTGTAAAAATTGTTGTTAAACAACATTTTCGGTAGAGATACAATTCATTAACGGTAAAATTCACAATCTTTATCGTTTAGCTCGTTTTCAATTAACAGTTTACCGTTCGACTGAACAAGTCCCGTCTTTGGGACTGAACAAAATTTATTAAGAAATTTACTTCTGAAGGTCTTTCACAAATCTTCTCTGAAAAATGGGGCTGCTTATGCCATGTATACATTATTGTACATTATTGTATTATTAACATTAGAACTATCTTTGGAAATAGAGTTCCTTTAACAATTCGACCAGTGTGATATCATAAAACCATCTTAGGCACCAAATCAACTAATCAATAAAAAGCAAACACCACGTCGTATGAGTGATTTTAATTAATTGCTTATTATTATTTAATTATTCCGCTGTAAGTGTTAAGGTATTTTGTTAATTATGTTGGCTCAGTAATTAATAAATACATTATTTAATATTAATTTCAATAAATTTTAATATTCAATTATATAAAATATTCCATTAAAATTCCGTTTTTCCAGAATGCATATTTTTTTTTTCAAGTCAATTTTTATGGAATTTGCTCTTGTTTGTTATTTGCACTTTCACCTATTGCATGCACTAATGCAGATATGCATGAACACACACACACACAATCACACACACATACACGCATCATGGTCACAGGAACACGCACTCAAACACTAAGTGTGAGATTTTTGGCATTTCAACTAAATGCTGTACACGTATCTAACACTATCACAGAATGTTATCTAGATACAAAACGTAGTAGTCACAATAAGCTACAACCATGTACAAAGACTAAGATGCAAACACAGTTATAGACACAGGCACAGACACAGTGATACACAGTCTCAGACACAGACATAGACACAAATATATATTGAAATAATAGCAAATTCTTGTTTAGCACAACAACAACAACAGCTGTCGGAATAAAGATATAATTTCAGCAACAACTAGAAATACACAACAACTACAACGGCAAGTGTTGCTGCAACCGACAAACACACTCGCACAAATAACCAACACCAGCAGCAAAGTAAACTTCATGGATTGCATGCATATCCTTGCCGCTTGTCTGATTTCGAGTTGTGGTTCCTGTTGCTGCCTGCCTTTTGTTATTTGTGTTGTGGTTGTTTTTATTTTTTTCTATTTTTTTTTTTTTTGCAATTGTCTGGCTGTTGTTGGCATTGTTGTTATTGTAATCTAGCTGCATGGCGCCATAGTTGTTGTTATAAAGTAAACAAAAAATAAAATACAAAAAAATGTTGAAAATGCAATCTTCTGCTGCTCCCGCTACTGCTTCGCCCCTCCTGCATTTGCTGCTGCTAACTGAAGCATTTAACTTTACGTTTTTTTTATTGCTATGGTTGTTGTTGTTGTTGTTGTTTTTGTTGTTGTTGGCATGTTTCTATTTTTGTTCTTGTTAAGATTTCAATTTATTTATTGAAGTTTTCTCCTTGCAAGGCTTTCGCGCACATTACTTAACATGGGTGCTTGTAAGTTTGTATTATGAATGCTTGCACACGTGTGTGTGTGCGTGCATGTTTCTTTCAAAACTGTTGTTTTTGTTGTTGTTATTGCTATTTTGCGCTAGTTGCAAGCGCTTATAATATTTTTCCTGCGGTAATGTTGGGATTTAACAGACGCGGGATTTGCGTGGGCAAAAACAACCGAGTGAACAGCTGAGTCGCGTTTGGAATGAGCTGCTTGTTCATTGCCAGCTAGGTGCTCTATAGCGGGCAGTGGTTATTTCTCGTGCGCTCGTATTTTATCATGCTACAAAGTCCTGAAAATCCTAGTGTTTTCCTTGTAGTTGCTGGTTCTTGCTTAAGCCATGAATATTAATAGTGCTGGCATAAATATAACTTGTTGAATTTCAGAAGCGCTAAAAGCATATTTTTCTCAATAAAAATTTCCAAATAAATTTTCTTTGTCGGCTCCAAAGATTGTTGCATGCAGCAGTTTTTATTTTTTACTAATTTAATTTGCTTATTTGCTGTGACTGTGACTGAACATTGTCGAGTTGCATTTAAAAGTGTTGTATTTTCATTTTCGGCTTATTGCCTTTCTATTATTTTTTATATTTTACTAAATGTAGCACTTCATCTGCAGTTCTCTTTAGCCGCCACCACTGGCTTGCCTTTAAATCTGGGTCAATGTGCTACGAAGTCCAGTCAACCCAAGCGCACTGAAGAGCTGCCAGATTTATGCTTCTGTCTGTATCTGCTGCGAAATGCTTTTTCGTTGCTTAACTTTGTGACTTTATCCCTTTTTTATTTTTTTTTTTTTTTCTTTAATGAGCATTAAATAAGTTATTAGAAGATCATATTTTCTAAGCAATGTGCTACAGCGAAGCTAAGACCATAATTTTTGCTTGGATAAGACATGATGTAAGACCATAATTTTTGCTTGGATAAGACATGATGTAAAATCTTTGTGCCACTTAAATAAGAGTTAATAGAGGAGAAGTACTCACACTTTCATGCTATTTTTTTCATTTATTTTATTATATTTTTTTTTTTAATTCAACCGGAGATAAGCAATCTTCATAGATACGTATGACCCGCGCCAAACGCATGCACGATTTACATTCTAAGAAGTTCTCGGATCAGACGGACTGAATAGAATGCATCTACGTGCTAAAACTTACCACCTATTGGCAAATAAAAGCCTCCACTAAGCACAATTGCTTGGCCTTTCAGCGGAAATTAAAATTAAATAAAGAAACATTTGAAATTTGAGAATTTTTGTGCTTATGTAAACATCATAAACATCATCGAATAAAAGCACAATCTTCATAATACGAAGCAATACAAGACAACATCCAAAGTAATTTATTAGACCATATATAACCGCATTTATAATTGCTGTCATTTGGCTTGGGGCCACTGTCCCCAAGATCCTACGTGGAAAAGAGATGCAACTCTCAAACACCAAACCAATACCAAACATAGCACAGATATACAAGTATATATTGTGCAAGCTAAATATATTTATATATTTGGGTCAATAAAATAAGGGAACACCGAGCTAAAGTTATTATTTGGATATGCATTTGGGCCAACGCAGGCAAAAACTTGTATGGAAAAAAGATAAATTCTGACGCACCAAGCCGAGAGACACGGGAAGCTAAAGAACTAAAGATCTTAAATAATTTCATGAAAAAAGAGTTGGCTGTGCCGTGGACACACCCGTAGGTCTTGACGTGACGAAGTTTCTTGCTGTTGTTGTTAATGTTGATGTTGATGTTGATGTTGATGTTGATGTTGATGTTGATGTTGATGTTGGTGTTGATGTTGATGTTGATGTTGATGTTGGTGTTGATGTTGATGTTGATGTTGATGTTGATGTTGATGTTGATGTTGATGTTGATGTTGATGTTGATGTTGATGTTGATGTTGATGTTGATGTTGATGTTGATGTTGATGTTGATGTTGATGTTGATGTTGATGTTGATGTTGATGTTGGTGTTGATGTTGATGTTGATGTTGATGTTGATGTTGGTGTTGGTGTTGGTGTTGATGTTGATGTTGATGTTGATGTTGATGTTGATGTTGATGTTGATGTTGATGTTGATGTTGATGTTGATGTTGATGTTGATGTTGATGTTGATGTTGATGTTGATGTTGATGTTGATGTTGATGTTGATGTTGATTTTGATGTTGATGTTGATGTTGATGTTGATGTTGATGTTGATGTTGATGTTGATGTTGATGTTGATGTTGATGTTGATGTTGATGTTGATGTTGATGTTGATGTTGATGTTGATGTTGATGTTGATGTTGATGTTGATGTTGATGTTGATGTTGATGTTGATGTTGATGTTGATGTTGATGTTGATGTTGATGTTGATGTTGATGTTGATGTTGATGTTGATGTTGATGTTGATGTTGATGTTGATGTTGATGTTGATGTTGATGTTGATGTTGATGTTGATGTTGATGTTGATGTTGATGTTGATGTTAATGTTGATGTTGATGTTGATGTTGATGTTGATGTTGATGTTGATGTTGATGTTGATGTAGATGATGTTGATGTAGATCTTGATGTTGTTGTTGATGTTGATGTTGATGTTGATGTTGATGTTGATGTTGATGATGATGTTGATGTTGATGTTGATGTTGATGTTAATGTTGATGTTGATGATGTTGATGTTGATCTTGATGTTGTTGTTGGTGTTAATGTTGATGTTGATGATGATGTTGATGTTGATGTTGATGTTGATGTTGATGTTGATGTTGATGTTGATGTTGATGTTGATGTTGATGTTGATGTTGATGTTGATGTTGATGTTGATGTTGATGTTGATGTTGATGTTGATGTTGATGTTGATGTTGATGTTGATGTTGATGTTGATTTTGATGTTGATGTTGATGTTGATGTTGATGTTGATGTTGATGTTGATGTTGATGTTGATGTTGTTGTTGATGTTGATGTTGATGTTGATGTTGATGTTCATGTTGATGTTGATGTTGATGTTGATGTTGATGTTGATGTTGATGTTGATGTTGATTTTGATGTTGATGTTGATGTTGATGTTGATGTTGATGTTGATGTTGATGTTGATGCTGATGTTGATGTTGATGTTGATGTTGATGTTGATGTTGATGTTGATGTTGATGTTGATGTTGATGTTGATGTTGATGTTGATGTTAAAGTTGATGGTGATGTTGATGTTGATGTTGATGTTAATGTTGATGTTGATGTTGATGTTGATGTTGATGTTGATGTTGATGTTGATGTTGATGTTGATGTTGATGTTGATGTTGATGTTGATGTTGATGTTGATGTTGATGTTGATGTTTATGTTACTATTGATGTTGATGTTGATGTTGATGTTGATGTTGATGTTGATGTGGATGTTGATGTTGATGTTGATGTTGATGTTGCTGTTGATGTTGATGTTGATGTTGATGTTGATGTTGATGTTGATGTTGATGTTGATGTTGATGTTGATGTTGATGTTGATGTTGATGTTGATGTTGATGTTGATGTTGATGTTGATGTTGATGTTGATGTTGATGTTGATGTTGATGTTGATGTTGATGTTGATGTTGATGTTGATGTTGATGTTGATGTTGATGTTGATGTTGGTATTGGTGTTGGTATTGGTGTTGGTGTTGGTGTTGGTGTTGGTGTTGGTGTTGGTGTTGGTGTTGATGTTGGTGTTGGTGTTGGTGTTGGTGTTGGTGTTGGTGTTGGTGTTGGTGTTGGTGTTGGTGTTGGTGTTGGTGTTGGTGTTGGTGTTAGTGTTAGTGCTGGTGTTGGTGTTAGTGTTAGTGCTGGTGTTGGTGTTGGTGTTAGTGTTGGTGTTGGTGTTGGTGTTGGTGTTGGTGTTGGTGTTGGTGTTGGTGTTGGTGTTGGTGTTGGTGTTGGTGTTGGTGTTGGTGTTGGTGTTGGTGTTGGTGTTGGTGTTGGTGTTGGTGTTGGTGTTGGTGTTGGTGTTGGTGTTGGTGTTGGTGTTGGTGTTGGTGTTGGTGTTGGTGTTGGTGTTGGTGTTGGAGTTGTTGTTGGAGTTGTTGTTGGAGTTGGAGGTGGTGCTTTTCGTTTAGCTTTTTTTTGCTTCCCCATTGGTTGTGCTCTAATTTCAATTAATCCAGCAAAAGTGATGCATATGCGTCACATTAGGCGGTTCCCTGAGGGTCTTTGACACGCCGTCATTTTTTTTATTTTTTTATTTTTGTCATATGCCCGAAGACTTCACCTTCGTTTTCGTTCCTTAAAATTGACCGTTGCGCCAGTAGTCACAAAGTAAAAAATACATGCAACGTTTTTTCATGGCTGTAGCATTTTTACTGCATTATGTGATTGCATCCCTGAAATCATGACAACAAGAATTTTTTTTGTAATTTTTTTTTTTTTTATTTTTGTCGTAAGGCGATTTATAAAACCTTCTTTTTCCTTTTTAAACTTTTATCGTAGGTTATATACTCATTGAGTAAAAATTCAATGCAACGCCGCTGCATGAATGTTGCGTTATCGATCTTTGAGCGGCTCTCTCAGCGTCCCCATGGCGACAGAAATTTTTTGTTTAATTTTGTTGTGAGGACTTACAGTAGGCCTTTATTGGCGTATCGTATTTTTAATCCTAGCACTAATACTCAGAGAGTAATAATTCCATGTAAGAAATTTTCAGTTTTGTTGCTTAAACAGTTCCCCCTGCGACCCGATGATTTTGAATTTTTGTTTTGTTTTTATAATGAAGTCAAAGAATTAACCTTTGCGGCCATACCATTTTTTTAATCATAGCTTTTATACTCAGCGAGCAACAATTCAATGCGACGCAGATGAATTTTTAAAAAATTCATTTTTCAACTTTTTTGATCTGTACTCATGCTGAAACTTGATCTGTACAACGTAACTTCGTCACGTCAAAAAATTAAGCAACGAAAATGAATAAAACGAAAACTTAAAGTATCTATCATAGTCGATGATGCTTATTTGTTAAATTGTAAAATCTACACAATTATCGCGAGTTGTATTTGTTACCACAATGAATGTGTTAACTATTCAAATGTAATAGTTATCATTTTACGTTTTAAGACATCCACCGAGTCAGAAAAATTTATCAAGTTCAAGTTACCATTGAAATCACTACACATACATCGGAAAGGGTCATGAAGGGCATAATTAGAAGTGCACTGACTTAACTTAAAAAGTCTGGAAATGTCTGGCTCCGCTCCTAGGGATGTTGAAGTTTAATAAAGAAAGAAGGTATTGTGAGAAAGAAGGTATTGTGAACCGCCTACATTAGGCGGTTCCCTGAGGGTCTTTGACACGCCGTCATTTTTTTTTTTTTATTTTGTCATATGCCCGAAGACCTCAACTTCGTTTTCGTTCCTTAAAATTTACCGTTGCACCAGTAGTCACAAAGTAAAAAATCCATGCAACGTTTTTCATGGCTGTAGCATCGCCACTGAGTAGTTTGTATAAAAAGGAGACATTGAGCATAGTTCTTCTGCTTCTTAAGGAAGGCAGGGAAAAAGTTATATTAGTTGATTTATAAAAGGAAGGCATATTAAATCAAGTTATATCGATGATCATACTTTGGCACTTCGTAACTGACTTTTTGACGTGACAACGTTATGCGCGGTAAGCGTAGGTTGCAAAAAAACGATGAAAAATGAAAAATGCATTTTTCCAATATGCATCGGTGTTGCATGGAATTATTACTCGGTGAGTACGAGAGCAATTAAAGAAGACAGTGGCTTTTTGAATTTACCTCCTAGTAACTTTAAATGCAACACTGCTCCTGTTTACTCCATCTGTTAATAGACTGCGTCAATATTTTAAGCAAACTGCGTCAGTTTGTTTATGTAGAAAGCCATTGAAAGCATTTAATTTTCTTTTCTCCTCCCCCCCCCCTCTCATGAATTTCGATAAAAATGGAAAAAAGTTAATTTCATGCACGCATCAAGCATTATTTTTTTGCCTAAAGAAACCATCTCCGAAGCCAAGGAAAGGCTTGATGAATACTATGCGAATAGTATTGCTTGATGAACGCAAGAAGTCGTAGATAAAATCCATGGAATCATATTGGACGATTGGAAAATGAAAGTGTGTGGTGGGGCTGAGCCTGCAGTCATCTCAACTAAGCGGCTACATTACATTTAACATAAATATTTGATCATGAAAAAGGTATCCACGCGATAGGTGCAGCGAATGTTCACTCTCGACAATAAACGCAGGCGTGTGATCACTTCAAAGCAGTGTTTGGCGATGTTCTTCCGCAATCCGAAGAAGTGTTTTTGCGCCGTTTCATAACAGTAGAGAAAACATGGATACACCAAAGCACACCAGAGACCAAGAAACAGTCAAAGCAGTGGACTTCTCCGGATGAAAGTGGACCCAAGTAAGGCCAAGGTAGGTCTTTCGGCCAATAAAGTGGGATGCATGCGGGGTAATTAACATTGATTACCTTGAAAATGATCAAACGATTACCACCGAATACTATTCACAGCTGTTGGATGGATTTGACATTGATTTTTTGTTTTTTTTTTTTAAAGACTAAACCAACGTTCAGGGGATGCCCCCCTATAATTGCGAAAGCATTGTGTAGATTCGGAAGTAGGGTGATAGTTAGTTGGAGGGTGGAAAGATGGAGTCCGTGAAGATTTTTTAAATTCAAACAGCGCAAAATTGCCGGGGAGATACGCTCGCAGGGAGATTGTTCGCAATTTAACTGTACGACTGAAGAAAGAATTATCTCGGAAATGCGAGGTTTAATTGGGCATCAAGACAATGGTATAGGGATGGGCTTGATGCCCTGCTCGAGTGGACCTGGGAAACACATGAGCTGATGGCGTCAGGTCATTTATCTCCCTTAAACACTTCCCATGGTAGTACCTATACGAAAGGCTTAGGCAACCAACATTGCGTCGATGCCAAAGAGAGTCGAGAGAAGATGAAATGTTTTCATCCCCTATCAGATATATCGCACGTCGTTGAATTCGTAGATCAGTTGGAGTGAAGTATTTCTTACACCTTTTTAGGTCATTAAGAAGTGTTTTCATTCATGTTCATTCATGTTTTGCCTATTTCTTCAATCTTCAAAGAGCTCGGGCGTTTTTTGAAAAAATATGAATGTCAAATACTACTGTCATCCGCAAACGAATGAATTAGGTTGTGAGTTAACGAAAGAAGGTCGTTAATAAAAACCAGAAACAAAGTTGACGATAGGACTGAACCCTGTGGTACTCCAGCACCGATGGCGTGTTCACTGGACGGAATGCCGTCGACCATGACACGGATCGATCTGTCCTTAACCTTCGCCTTACCAATACCCACCCGGGTGACCTTTTTGTATTTCATTTCTAAATATCTCCGCCGGCTTCAATCCAATCTAAATACGCTTTGGAGTCACTGAACAAATTCTCGATTTATTTAAAATAATATAAAAAAAAAATATTTTTCCGTGTTTCTTCAAATCTTTTTTTTTTAATTGGCTTTTTATCTACGTGGTTTACCAATACCCACCTGGGTGACCCCATTAAAATATTTTAGTTTTCTAGTTGCTTTGCTTTGAAAACGGATAGAAAAGGTAAGTTTTAATATGTTAGAATTTATTTTAGTCCATACTTGTATTATTTATGTATGTACATAAATTAATAACTTTTTTCAATTTCTTAAGTAATTAGTTGATGTGGGTTGACCGAGATGGCAATTTTCGCACTTTGTTTGGGTTACGCTATGCTCTACTCAAATGGGTTTTTTGCAACTGACAGAAGTTTGGCGTGTGTTCTTTTCTTTTTGGCTGTATGGCAAATATGGCACTTGCCTTTGTTCTTTACGCCGTCAGGTGCATCCCGATGTGAAATTGTGTTTGCCTCAAACTGGTCGTTGTCGCATACATCGGAAACAGGCTTTTCTGAAAAAAACGTGCAATTTCTTGTTCACCCAACAGAATCTTTTAAAAATAAATATCTAAAATGGATTCAATAACTGTTCTTGTTGGAAACCTTCCAATAATATTATTGGTCTTTCGTCCTCTCCAAAATAAGAGGTTTGCAGAGATCCTCGACAAGACATTCAAAAAAGTATCTTCGTTTTGATCGCTTCATAGACCCATCCGATTTCTTTTCCTTATATATTATAAAAGCGGCAAGGCCTGCCATGTCCAAAATGTTAAAGAACATCGCCAGAGGCCAGCGCAGTGTTGCTCTTTTGGTGGTGTATAAGGATAGCATTTTGTCCATGGTGTCTACACCGCCCTTAGTTTTGTTGTAATACAAAATTATTTTAGGTTTCTTTTCTGGCCCAGATACCGCACTATCTTTGTGTACTGTAGACAACAAAACCACGGACTTATTTTTGGCAGGAACATAATAGCAAATTGTTATATTTTCAGAAAAGCCGAATAAGCTTGATGTCACTTCTCGGGCTCGTTATGGCTTAAACTCTAAGGTGCCATGCACCAATTTGCCAGCTCCTTAGCCAATGGCAGTGTTGTAAAGAAGTTGTCCATGGCTACGTTTCTTCCTGACCCTTTATAGGCACTGACCAAATCTTTTACAACCTGCTCACCTTGGTTAACATCCCTGACGTATTAACAAACGCAAATATTATTATTCGGTAACACGGTCAGTGGTGTAGACATGGCTTTAGAATAGGGGAGACATGTTGTAACTATTCACATGATAATTTTTTACCAAATTTTAGCCTTAAATCTCTACGTAGCTCATGGCAATTTTTTTAATACTTCCTTCATTACCCTTATGTGCAAGTGGGATCTGTCCTCCTAATCAAATCCCTGCTGAGCCACTGGGCTACGTAAATATTTAACGCTAAATTTTTTTATTTCTCAAGCATTAGTATATAAAGGTGAAAATTAGAATTAATTTTTGACATATGCCTATACTAAAATAACCTGGGTCACCCGGGTGGGTATTGGTAAACGACGTGTATATAAATCTCTGGTACGGCGAAGGTTAAGAAAACACGTGATCCATTGAGTAAAATTACCACCAACACCACATGCAATTAGTTTTGACACGAGAACTTTATCCCACACTCGGTCAAGGTCTTAGAAGAAGTGAACACAATAGTTCTTTATTGCTAAGGTTTTCAAGGACTCTTTTAACTACTTTCTTTGGAAAATATATCTCCTGCATCGAAGACGATCTACTTTCAAAAGAGGGCAGTGGCTGATTGCTTGCCGGGATTGTAGAATTTTGTGTCAGCCGAGTCAGTGAAGATTTTTAACTCTCTTAACGAATGACCAAAAGTTTTTGCGTCCTTTGGGGCAAAGAAGAACACTCTCTTATGCGAATTTTGTGAAGAAAGTTTTTGCGTTTTAAAACTGCATTGCAGCGATTCCTAGCCTCAATGCAGAGTCTTCTATTTTCAGCATTCTTGTGGGAACGCCAATTCTAAAATGCTTCCTCTTTTGACCTAACTGCAATCCTGCAAGTCTCATTAAGCCAGGAGTGGTCTCTTGGCTTATTGCTTTTAATTTTATTAGGGATGAAAGACTGCTATTTCTATGAGCGAAACATACTTTCAAATTGAAATTCCGACTCACTGAGAATAAATGTTATGAATAATTTTATTTTACGATAGCAACGAATAATTCTCTGTCCTCATAACGAAAATTAACAAAAATAAATTTGGAATCGAGACACCACAGAGGCAGTGCAGTTAAAATGAATTGCAGTAAACATTTTATGCTATGCAATAAAAATGCAAACAACACGAAAAAAACGTTGCACGAAATTATAACCCCATGACTACTGCCGCAACTGTAAATTTTATGGAATGTCAGTAAAACTGGAGTTTTCTGTAACATGAAAACAATAAAAAATAAAAAATGGCGTCATGAACCCTTTCAGGGAACCCTTACAGCAACCTAAATGCATTAGCAAAAATAAGAATAAAAATAAGAAAATATATATATTAAAATTAAATTAAGGACAAATATTATTACAAGAATTTGAAATAGAATTTGAAAGCAATATTCAAGACAATGCTGAGAAAAGGATATGGACAAAAAATGGGAAAAATAATAGAACAATTATTTGTACATACTGAGAACAAAATATAGGTCACAGATTGGAAAAAGAAGAGGGACAAGGATTAGGAAAGGAATTCGAGGACAAGGATAAGAATTGGACAATAAGTAGGACAAATAAAAAAATAAAAATAAGTATGGACACAAATTGTGGCGGCCGTGGCCAAGTTTGTACTGTTTGTACATGAACTACTCGATGCCAATTCGAGACCCAGTTCGAAACCCAGCTAATACAGAAAATTTTTTTTAAGTTAACTTGCAACGAGAGCTTAAACAAGTGAGAGAGAGAGACAAATTACTTAGAATTTAATGATCTTTAATATTTGGCGTCCGTGGCTTAGTTTGTTAAAGTGCGTGGCCTCTATGTCAACGAACTTGGAGACACGGGTTCGAACCCCAGCAGCGACAGAAAATTATTTCAATTTAAATGATTTTTCTGTACGGCCGCCACCTTCCTGCAGACAATGCCAAACCTCAGAGAGTAATCAAAATGCCATGTAAAGCTTCTTGAGAACAAGAATATTCCGTTCATCGCCGTTCGGAATCGGCGTTAAGCATGTAGGTCCGTTTCTCGGTCAATTGTGTACAAACTTAATAACACGTACAACACAATTGATCATAAGAAGCTAGGTCAAAGACTTTTCAAGGGCTGAAAAGGCCAGTTATATATATTTTTTTTTTGTATTTTTTTAATATTTCAGTCAAATTAAGTTTACCTTCTTAGCCTTTTTTTTTTCTTTTTTTTCGGTTTTTACCAGTTTTTTAGTGTAAAATCATCAATATATATGAATATAATATTTGTTCTAATAAGACAAACAAAACTGCAGAAATAATTTTACAAATATCTTAAACGGTATGAAACTTACAGGCGATAAAGTGCTTCATAATGGTAAGGTATGTGAACAAAAATTGGAATTGCGAAAAAACATATAAAAACACCACCCTAATTTTTTGCTCACAAAAAGGTTATATTCTTTTTTAAATTTTAAAGAAAAATAAAAGAAAAAAAAATATGCGGTTTTTGAGAAATAAGCGAATACACTTTTGTTAAATATGTTGGCAACCCTGAAATCCAAAATCCAAAAATATTCTGTTTTTTCCAAAAATTGCTTTCCAATACCTTTCCAACGGTAGCTCATTTATAAAAATCAAATAAAAAATGGCGTAGATACAAGTTATTGAAAATTACCCAATTCTGATGTTTTCAGATGATGGCCAGAAGTAAGAAGTCTATAACTTTTCAACGAATGGTGATAAAAAAAATAAAAAAACTGGTGTTCTTAGAAGTTAAATAGAAACCTATAACCAAAAAATAAAACAAATCAAAGGTATAAGACGGACCCGTTTTGCTTTATGCGTGGAATGGTCGTTAAGTAGGTTAGATAATCTGGAATACTAGCCACAATAAATAATGTTCTCACATTACCAAAATCCTATTCCTGTCTATTTCTTTCGATATCATAAATATAAGTTAACACACGCATCCGCTCTAATTGTAATTCGAGTACGGTACGTGACGTTTTCGCGATTCTGTCGCGCATAACGTTCCCACACTGACAAACGCTGAGTTAGCACCAAACAACAACATCAACAGCGGAGTCAAAGCTATACCAAAAATAACAACAACAACAACAACAACAACAACAACAACAACAACAACAACAGCAGCAACAACAACAACAGCAGAAGCGGCAACGACGACAATAACAATAGCAGCAATACCAAAAACAACAACTACTACAACAACAGAAGTGCAGCTAAAAGCGGCAACGACGACAATAACAATAGCAGCAATACCAAAAACAACAACTACTACAACAACAGAAGTGCAGCTAAATTATTATAATATAGGCTAAGTTTGTTTTAGTAGTTAAGTCACTTCTTCTACGGTTTCCCTTTAATAAACATCGGCACATAGTGCCAAATAAATAAAACAAACTGTTTTAATTGGCACATAGTGCCAAAGGAAGACATTTCTAAACATAAAAAACTAACTGGCGCCCAACGTGGGGCCACAAAAATTCTTTATATTAAGATTAATGTGGCCGTGAGCTCGGACTCACCAACATGAAAAAATAGTGACATTTCTGAAAACATTTAAATAAATTTCACATAGTGAAAAAAAGTAAGAAAAAAACGGTGAAAGATTGAAAAAAGTGAAAACTTCTGAAAACATTTAAATAAATTTCACATAGTGAAAAAAAGTAAGAAAAAAACGGTGAAAGATTGAAAAAAGTGAAAACTTCTGAAAACATTTAAATAAATTTCACATAGTGAAAAAAAGTAAGGAAAAACGGTGAAAGATTGAAAAAATTAAAACTTTTGAAAACATTTAAATAAATTTCACATAGTGAAAAAAAAGTAAGAAAAAAACGGTGAAAGATTGAAAAAAGTGAAAAACTTTTGAAAACATTTAAATAAATTTCACATAGTGGAAAAAAGTAAAAACTGCCAAATTAAAAAAATTTAAGCTTTTGAAAAAATTTTAAAAAAAAATTTTCGCATAGCGAAAAAATTCTACTAAAAATATAAACACTTTCAAATTGTAAAAAAACAGATAGCCTGTGTCAAGTGACTATAAAAATTGGAATATTTTTAAATAGTGGAAAATTTAAAAAAAACTCAACGAATTTTTTTTGTGAAAAAAACCAAAAAAGGTGAAAAAAACTGCAAAGATTCTTCATAGAAGAGACATTGAAGAGAAGACATAGAAGAGAAAAAATTGTTCGAGAAAAACGGAACTTAAATTGAACTTACCAACACACAGATTAAAACAAAAGATACGTACCTGGAAAAAAAAGAAAATGATGATTAGAGTACTTTATATGTAAGTGTAATTTTAATATAATAATTTAATTCTTCCAAATGTTTTGAATTTATTAGGAAAATTTTAAAATTGATTAAAAAGTTTTTTAAAAAAACCCATTGTACTTTTACTAAATCTCAGTCAATTAATTGTTGGAGGAAGAAAGAATAACTGAAAAATAAGATAATAAATAATTGTTAATAAAAAATTGTAACGATTGAAATGGATCCTCAAGCTCTTCAAGCCATTGTAAATGCCGCAATAAGGGCAGCAACGGAACAAACAAGACGAGAATTTCAGAGTTCTGTCGACGAGTTGACCGCTAGATTAAAAACCCTAGAGACACCGACGACCGTTATTCAATACGAACCAGTAACGATTAACCCGACCATCAAATGTGAGGAATCACTCGATTTAGTAAAATCGCTACCAGAGTTTAGTGGCGATAGAGCCACCTACGTATCATGGAGGCAGGCTGCCCATGCTGCGTATAAACTTTTTGAGGACTTTGACGGTAGTTCCAAGCACTACCAGGCAGTTGCCATTCTGAGGAATAAGGTGGTGGGCTCAGCAAACATGGTTTTGTCATCCTTTAATACCATTTTAAATTTTCACGCCATAATCGCTCGTCTAGACTTCACATACGCCGACAAGAGACCCATATACCTGATAGAGCAGGAGATGTCCACCTTAAGGCAAGGGCAACGCACAATCTCCCAGTTCTACGACGACGTGGAACGAAAACTATCATTAATAGTAAACAAAAACATTATGACAAATTACGGTAATATGGAACTGATAAACTCCCTTAATAATAAGTACCGACAAGACGCCCTTCGAGTGTTCATCTCGGGACTTAACAAACCTCTCTGTGACATTCTTTTCTCCTCCAGACCAACAGACATGCCAACAGCTCTGGCTCTTGCCCAAGAGCTTGAATCAAACCAGGCACGATCCCTTTTTGCACAGTCATTTATAAACCAAAATCGAAACCAAACTGGCACTTTCCCAAAACCTAATAATCATGGCTTTAATAATTCACCCCATTACCGAAGAGTAACGAACGCATATCCTCGACCAGTGCCTATGGATGTAGACCCAACGTCATCCCGTTTTAGGCATAATAAGCCAGAGGGACTTTTCCGCAACTCTGCACCAAACCTTAATATCAATAGAAATCCTTTCCTTAGCCCTAATCCTCAAACTATCCGACCAACAAAAAGACCTAATGAAAGTGATAGATTGCCAGCCAATAAGCTTCAACGTGTAAACCATTTGAGGCAGCGCGAACGTGATGACAAGGACATACCTGGGTTTTATGTTGCCACAACCCCCTACTTCCCTGAAGATTACGAAGACGAAGACGCTGACGAAAACGGCGATATGCCACAGGGCGAGGAGATTGAGGCAACGGACGAAATTAATTTTTTAGAACAAGATCCCTCCTGCCCTACGTCACCAGAACATTGGCAGGGAGGAAATTAAAATTCTTAATAGATACAGGTGCCGCAAAGAACTATATTACAAATTTAGAAACCCTCAAAGGTGTCAAACATATTGATAATCCATTTCTAGTTAAATCAATTCACGGAAACGAGAAAATCCATAGTAAATGCACAATAAATATTTTCGACACAAACGCTCAGTTTTTTATTCTTCCGACACTCCAAACATTCGATGGCATTATCGGTTTCGATTTCCTCAAGGAAATTGGTGCGACTCTCGATATAAAAAAGGGAATGATTTGCTACAATAATAAGCAGGAAGAGCTTTTGTACTATTTTTGCCGCGAAGTGAACAATATTTTACCAGACCCAAATCACAACAAACAAATCTCTGTCATTATTAAAGAACAGGCAGGAGTTTTTGCAGATCCAAATGAAGCCTTGCCCTATAATACCAATATCGTAGCAACAATCCGAACAAATGATGACCAACCAGTTTACTCCAAGTCCTATCCTTATCCAATAGCCGCATCCGAGTTTGTGAATAAAGAAATTTCCGAACTATTACGAGACGGTATCATTAGGCCTTCTCGCTCCCCGTATAACAATCCAATATGGGTCGTAGGCAAGAAAGGAACCACTGAAACAGGAGAACGTAAAATGCGTTTGGTCATTGACTTTAGGAAGCTCAATGAAAAAACAACAAGCGATAGGTACCCGATTCCGGATACTTCGGTTATCCTCTCAAATTTAGGGAAATCTTCCTACTTTACTACCCTAGATCTTAAATCTGGCTTCCACCAGATAAATCTTGCTGAGTGTGATAGAGAAAAGACAGCCTTTTCTGTTAATAACGGCAAGTACGAGTTCTGTAGACTCCCATTTGGACTGAAAAATGCGCCCAGCATTTTTCAGCGAGCAATTGACGACATTCTTAGGGACGAGATAGGCAAAGCTTGTCACGTTTACATAGATGATGTAATTATATTCTCCTCTAACTATGAACAACATAAGAATGATATAAGGCGTATCTTAAAGAAACTTTTTGAAGCTAATATGAGGGTTTCACTGGAAAAAACAAAATTTTTCAAAGAGGAGGTGGAATTTCTTGGCTTCATTGTTTCCAAGAACGGGCTGAAAACCTGCCCGGACAAAGTAAAAGATATCATTAATTACGAGGTTCCCAAAACACTCCGAGGTTTAAGATCATTTCTTGGATTGTCCGGTTACTACAGACGATTCATCAGGGACTATGCGTTGATTGCTAAACCGCTTACAAGATACTTGCGGGGCGAAAATGGAAACATTAGTGCTAATCAATCAAAAAACGTTCGAATAGAGTTCGACGAAGAGGCACAGAGAGCCTTTAGCAAGATAAAGGAAATTCTGGCGTCAGAAGACGTACTTTTACTTTATCCTGATTACGAAAAACCATTCGAACTAACCACCGATGCATCGTCATATGCGTTAGGTGCAGTTCTCTCTCAAGAGGGACGGCCTATAACTATGATTTCCAGGACTCTCTCTTCGACTGAAGAGAATTACGCAACCAATGAACGTGAACTGCTCGCAATAGTTTGGGCTTTGCAGAAGCTCAGAAATTATCTTTATGGTGTTAAACAGTTGAGTATTTTTACTGACCATCAGCCCCTCACGTTCGCTATATCAGACAAAAATCCTAACTCAAAATTGAAAAGGTGGAGAGCGTTTGTAGAGGAATTTGCACCCAAATTCTTTTATAAACCTGGCAGGGCGAACATTGTAGCCGACGCCTTGTCCAGACAACATATCAATGCTTTAGAGAACTCTAGTAGTTCATCAAAAACAGTCCACAGTGAAGAATCACTGACAAAAACAATTCCCACGGTTGAGAATCCCATAAACTGTTTCAGAAATCAGCTTATCCTGGAAGAAGGAAATACAGAAACAAATACCTCAAAAATACTTTTCAAATCCCAAGTTAGACATCGTATTGTTTTTTCCAGTATAGATAATCTTTTGAAGACTATCAGATTATGCGTCAATCCCAACGTAGTCAACGGAGTATTGTGTGACCTACCTACCTTGGCCAAGATTCAGGATAAAATTATTTCAATGTTCCCTGCTGTTAAATTCCTACATGCAGCAAAGCAGGTGACAGATATCTTTAATAAAAATGACCAAAAGGAAATCTTGCAAACGGAGCACAATAGAGCCCATCGTTCGGTGCAAGAAAACCTTAAACAAGTTCTAGACGACTATTATTTCCCTGACATGCGTAAGAGCCTGAAAGAGATAACTTCAAATTGTAGAATCTGTAGAGAAGCAAAGTATCAGCGCCACCCTCCGAACCCAGAGATTGGCAAAACACCCTTACCCCAAAATCCTGGTGAAATTTTGCACATCGACATCTACTCTACTGACAATCAACACTTTCTAACTTGTGTTGACAAATTCTCAAAATTTGCCATAGTTTCAGCAATAAATTCCAGATCAATAGTAGATATTAAAGAACCCATACTACAAATTTTAAATTTTTTCAAAAACACCAAAACAATTGTCTGTGACAATGAAAAATCTTTTAATTCACATACAATTAGTTCGCTAGTAAGGGACCATTTTGGTATAAACATATTTACAACACCTCCACATCATAGCACTACAAACGGACAGGTTGAGCGATTCCATAGTACGCTTTCAGAAATAGCCAGATGTACAAAATTAACACAAGGCATCAATGACACGATTGACTTAATTTTACTTGCTACGGCGAAGTACAATAGAACAATTCATTCTACCACAAAAAAACGACCGATAGATATTATCCATTCTATGCCTGAAGCTCTGCGAAAAGAAATCGAATCAAGAGTAGCTATAGCACAACACGTAGAGTTGCAACGACTAAATTCTAGGAAAAAAACTAGACAGTTCGAACCAGGTGACAGGGTTTATGTTAAAACGAATAGAAGAATAGGGAATAAATTCTCAAAACTCTATATTGAAAAAGTAGTCGAAAAAGACTTAGGAACTACTTTATTGATTGAGGGTAAAAAGGTCCATAAAAGTAATATAAGATAATATTCTTGTATTTTCAGGATTTTTATAATAACAATAGCTCAGGCGAAACGAGCCAAATTTTTAAATTACACCAATTCACACTACATTCCGATAACCGATGGAGCAGTGGCTGTTTACAATAGCTACGGGTTCCTACTGCATAGAACAAACCTGACTGATTATGAAACCATAGCCCATGATACCGAAAACTTGCTCGACCACTTTCCACAGTCGCACATGAGGAAGTTACTTAAAGCAGATGTGGACCAGATCTTTAACTTACTTAGCGCGCTCAGAATTCATCATCGACAGTCGCGAAGTATCAATTTTTTGGGAACGGCACTGAAATACATTGCTGGCACTCCAGACTTCGATGACTTTAATCAGGTGGCCACTAAGGAAGAAGCTTTAATAGAGGCTAATGAAAAACAGATACTTATAAACACTGAAATACAGATTAGAATTAACCAATTAACAGAGACAGTAAACAAGCTTCTAAATGTTACAATGAAAAAAGAAATAGACACCGGACACCTATTTGAACTAGCTACTGCCAGAAACAAGGCCATAATAACGAGTATTGAGGATACCATCTATTCGGTCATTCTTGGAAAAGTAAATGTAATTAATCCTATTATACTAGATAGTACCGAAATACAAAATTTGTTAGTCGCGGAACACTTTGCAAATATTAGCATAAGTGATATTTTAAGTATATCAAAACAGAAAATATTTCAAGACAGTAATAGTATCCATTTCGTAATAAAGTATCCAAAAATTGAAGAAATATGTAATAGAATTAAGATATTGCCCGTAGTACGTAACAATAAAATCTTGCTGTTAGAAACCAATACCGTTGCCAACTGCAAAGTAGTACATGAACCGCTCGAAAATTGCAGAGATGCAGCCACAATGACATTCTGTCAGCCTCTAAAAGGAAACTCCTGCGTGCAGCAATTACTGAACAATAATTTTGCAACATGCAGGACCACTTCGGCATACCATATTACACCAGTCGAAGAAATCGATGATGGACTAGTAATTGTGAATGATCAGACAGCAGAGATACAGGAAGGAAATAATCCAGCAATTTTGATGCATGGAACCCTTCTTGTTACTTTCGAAAGCGAAATAACCATAAACGGAACAACCTTTACGAATTGGAAGAAAATCAGTCATTCACACCCTCAACCCGCATCAGTTAAATTTGTCAATATCACGGACCACGTTACGCTGTTATCACTTCCGTACTTACATGAGGTTAATATAAAAAACATTGGTCATATTGCCAGCCTGAAAGAACTAATCCATCAACAATCTACGCAATGGCTAACAATTTTCATTTCCTCGATAGTAATAGTCGCAATCATTGTTATTGTTTTGTTAATCACAAGACGTCGCAATAAGATAAACAACGTCATAGCCCTAGAAAGAGTTTTAAAGGAAACCGGGGACGGCTCCTCTTAAAGGGGGGAGCAGTTAACACACGCATCCGCTCTAATTGTAATTCGAGTACGGTACGTGACGTTTTCGCGATTCTGTCGCGCATAACGTTCCCACACTGACAAACGCTGAGTTAGCACCAAACAACAACATCAACAGCGGAGTCAAAGCTATACCAAAAATAACAACAACAACAACAACAACAACAACAACAACAACAACAACAGCAGCAACAACAACAACAGCAGAAGCGGCAACGACGACAATAACAATAGCAGCAATACCAAAAACAACAACTACTACAACAACAGAAGTGCAGCTAAAAGCGGCAACGACGACAATAACAATAGCAGCAATACCAAAAACAACAACTACTACAACAACAGAAGTGCAGCTAAATTATTATAATATAGGCTAAGTTTGTTTTAGTAGTTAAGTCACTTCTTCTACGGTTTCCCTTTAATAAACATCGGCACATAGTGCCAAATAAATAAAACAAACTGTTTTAATTGGCACATAGTGCCAAAGGAAGACATTTCTAAACATAAAAAACTAACTTATACTGTCATTCAATATTATTATAATAAAGACTCACAAATCCATATCTCCCGCCTGGCTTATAGCTGGCTTAGAGTATGAGCTGGATGAGCGCACATTATTTAATTTCAATTTAAGTTAAATTTATACATAATGCAAAAGTTTTTAGGTTGGAAACTGAATTCCTATATCAGCAACTTACAACCAACATTCAAGAGGATTTGACCTCGTAAGCTAAGCTACAACAACAATAACAACAACAACAACAACAACAACAACAACAACAACAACAACAACAACTACAACAACAACAACAACAACAACAAACAACGAGAAAGGCAACAATATTGGCAACAGGAGCAATAGCAGAGCAGGATAAAACTTGGTCATGTTCATGTTGCCGATGAAAGTGTAGAGATGTTTTTGTCGTTTTAATAGACGTTGTTGTTGTTGTTGTTGTTGTTTTTGTTGTTGTTTTTGTTGTTGTTGTTGTTTTCGTTGTTGTTGTTGTTGTTAAACTAGATATAGCAGCGTATTCAGCGTAAAGTTACTGGATATAATGGCTAAATATGTGAGTGTGTATGTTGTGTGCTTGTGTATAAGTGTGTTTATGAGTTATGACATTAAATATGAGACGAACAGGAGTGGGGGCACAATAACAACAAAAACAACAAAAACAACAGAAACAACAACAAAAACAAAAACAACAACAGCAACAACGAAAACAAAAACAACAGCAGCAACCAAACAGCACAAGCAAGCTGATGAGCATGAGAATGTTCATGATGATGATGATGATGCTGACGATGAGTAACAACAAGAGATCAGAGAAGCAAGTGCAAAGGAACACCACTTGACAAACTAACCGCACCATTGCTGAGGAAGGCGGAATGTGTGCTGAGCTTCATGCAGCATGCTACTCGAGAGCGATACGAACACAAACGACCACGAGAGCAACGTCAGTGTGTCGAAATAACTAAACGTAAACATAATTCATGGAAGCCCTAAGCAACGCCACAACCAGTGCCAGTGCCAGTGCCAGCACCAGGATGATTTCCATAGGATGAAATATTAAATGAGAGCAAAGCGCCAAAGCGTCAAAGAAGTCAACGAAGCCAAGTGCCTGTTACTGCTGCATGCATAGAGCTGAGCGAGCGGGGCGTGCAAGATGCTACGTGGTCTGACTTTAATATACTCTATGGTTAATGCTGAACGGCGTTGCGTTGCGTTGCGTTGTTGGATTGCCAGCTGTTGGATGGGCTGTTTAGCTGTTGTTGTATGTATGTTGGATGTTCGATGTGGATGGTGCTAGCGCAGATATACTAAGCATTGAATTTATGAGACACCAAACGGCTTGGAACACTTGCTTCTATAGCTTTTCCACATTTTCCACAACGCATAAACATACGATTAAAATAATATTTTCAACGTGGTGGCAATTAATTAAGCGCCAAAACATGTCAAACAAAAATTATCACACTCCAGATAAAAGAGTGGAACGGCAAGAAGACCGCGTCTCTTGCTTGTGTCAATGCCGCTGCCGCTGCCACAGCTGCGGCTGTTGTTGCTTTTGCTGTCGTTGACAGCGACTGTGCCCGTGATAAATTCTTAAGCAGCTTGGCTTTGTGCACACAGCAACAAAATTTTATTACATTTACCTCTTGAACTGTGGTAATTATTTTAACTCAAAAAAGGTTCTGAGAAATTTTCAATTTGTAGCAGGAATAAAAACAAACCGCAGCTTTAATCATTGATGGATAAAAAAAAAAAAAAAACAATAATTATAACTCATGACTCTCCAGACAAAATTGCCCAAATGGCCTCTTTTAAGAAATTGAAACAATTTATTTCAACATTTTTTAAAGCACTTTCAACCCTGAAAGTAGTTCTATTAAATGGAAATACAAAAAAAAATTTGGATTTGGGCCTATATCTGTATAAGATTATGCTGGAGCATGAATTAAAGCCGGACGGTCATTGATGATGCAGTGAGTTCACTAACTGGGCGCTGGAAATGTTGGTCGGAGATCCGGATTTTGGTCAAAAAATCATCTTTTCCTACGAGACCCATTTTTGGCTCAGAGGCGGCTTTGTCAACAAGCAAAATTGCCGTTATTGGATTGACCACATTTCACAAGTGTCCGACCAAGCATCAATGCATCCACAAAAATGAACTATTTGGTGCGGTTTATGACACGGCGGCATCACCGGACCTTATTTCTTTCGAAATTGGAAAAATACACCGTTACCGTCAATGGTCTTCGGTATAGAGCAATACTAACCGAGTTTCTGTAGGCAGAACACAACAACATCGATATATCCGAGCTGTAGTTCCAACAAGATAACACTACACGTCATACAAGCAGCGCGACGCTCGAAGCGGTGAAGGTGACTGGGTTATCTCACGGCGAGCGTATATCAATTGACCAACACAATCATCATTAACACCCCTTGATTATTTTCTCTGGCGCTACATCAAGTCTTACGGCCACCTTTGAACATTTTTCTATTTATAATTTTTTTTTTTTTTTTTTTTTTTTTTTGACGTGACAAAGTTACGTTTGTTTTACCGCGCAGGTTTCCATAAAAGTTGAAAAGGGCATTTTTCAAAATTCATTGACGTTGCGTTGAATTGTTACTCGCTGAGTAAAGGTTCTATGAATAAAATAATAGTACGACCGTAAAGGTTAATTCTTTGATTTGATTATAAAAACAAAACAAAAATTCAAAACGTCATCGGGACGCAATGGGAGCTATTTAAGCAACGCAACTGAAAATTTGTTACATAGAATTATTATAAAAAAAAAAAATAAATAACTGACCTTTCAGCCCTTGAAAGGACTTTGACCTAGCTTCTTATGGTCCATTGTGTTCTAAGTGTTATTAAGTTTGTACACAATTGACCGAGAACCGGACCTACAGGTTTAACGCCCACTCCGAAAGGCGATGAACGGAATATTCTTGCTCTCAAGAAGCTTTACATGGCCATTGTCTGCAGAGAGGTGGCGGCCGTACAGAAAAATTATTTTAATTCAAATAATTTTCTGTCGCTGCTGGGGTTCGAACCCGGGTCTCTAGGTTCGTTGACATAGATGCCACGCACTTTAACCAACTACGCTTCGGACGCCACATGGAATTATTACTCGCTAAATATTAGTGCTAGGATTAAAAATATGATACACCCAAAAACACCTGCTCTAAGCCCTCACAACAAAATTAGACAAAAAATTTATGAAGTCATGGGACGCAAAGAGAGCCGCTCAAAGATCGGTAACCAACGGCGTTGCATTGAATTTTTATTCGGTGAGTATTTAAGCTACGATAAATATTTAGAAAGAAAAATAACGGATTTATACTTAGACTTACGATAGAAGTAAAAAAAAAACAAAATTCTGAATTCGTCAGGTCGTGAAGATAGCAGCTTATGTTACAGAAATGTATTGTCGGTGCATATAATTATTACTCACTCAGGAGACGTGCTACGCTAAATTTTGTTTTACGACAGCACAGATGTGTTATAACGCCTCACAACTTAAATAAAAAAAAACTTGTTATCGTCATGATTTCAGGGTGGCAACCACATAATGCAGTAAAAATGTTACAACCATAAAAAAACGTTGCAGGGAATTTTAACTCTGTGACTGTTGGCGTAACGTAAAAGTTTAAGGAACGAAAATGAAGGTGAGGTCTTCGGACACATGATAAAAATAAAAAAAAATTTACGGCTTCATGAGGCCCCTCAGGAAACCGCCTAATATGACGCATATGCATCACTTTTGCTAGATTACTTGCAGCTAAGCCAAAGGTAATGCACCAAGGGAAAGCACAACCAGTGGAGAAGCAAATAAAAAAAAAACAAAAGCAAATGCAAAAAAAGCAAATGCAAGCAACAACACCGACAACAACAACAACAACAACAACAACATCAACATCAACATCAACATCAACATCAACATCAACATCAACATCAACATCAACATCAACATCAACATCAACATCAACATCAACATCAACATCAACATCAACATCAACATCAACATCAACATCAACATCAACATCAACATCAACATCAACATCAACATCAACATCAACATCAACATCAACATCAACATCAACATCAACATCAACATCAACATCAACATCAACATCAACATCAACATCAACATCAACATCAACATCAACATCAACATCAACATCAACATCAACATCAACATCAACATCAACATCAACATCAACATCAACATCAACATCAACATCAATATCAACATCAACATCAACATCAACATCAACATCAACATCAACATCAACATCAACATCAACATCAACATCAACATCAACATCAACATCAACATCAACATTAAAATCAACATCAACATTAACATCATCAACATCAACATCAACATCATCAACATCATCAACATCAACATCAACATCAACATCATCAACATCAACATTAACATCGACATCAACATCAACATCAACATCAACATCAACATCAACATCAACATCAACATCAAAATCAACATCAACATCAACATCAACATCAACATCAACATCAACATCAACATCAACATCAACATCAACATCAACATCAACATCAACATCAACATCAACATCAACATCAACATCAACATCAACATCAACATCAACATCAACATCAACATCAACATCAACATCAACATCAACATCAACATCAACATCAACATCAACATCAACATCAACATCAACATCAACATTATTAATATTTGGTGCTCTACCTTCTTTTCGTTTGTATATTGGTTTTATTGGCATTTATTTTTGCAAGCAAAGTAGTAATAAACTGTTTTTTTTATTTTTGTTTCTCAAAATTTTGTTTTTGTTTTTTTTTTTTCAAATAGATATACAGTAGGAACTTTTTTAAAAACCAAGTCTTCGGGCACTTTTCACCTAATTTCTCGGAAACCAAAAATCCTATTTGGATGAATTTTTTTTATGATAATCAACACCTAAATACATCGGAAAAACCCAGCACACCAATCATTATTAAATTTTATTACTTCGAAAACACTTATCATAACTTAAAATGCGTTTATCTCAAAACCACTTTTTTGCAATTGATTGTAATAAAAACTTGTAGGTCAAATTGTCCGATTTGAATAATTTTTGCACCACATACCTTAACCATCAATCTTTCTCGTCGGTACGAGAATCATAAGGGTATCCTCAAAAAACAACGGAACTGGACTTATCATAAATCTTAAAAAACATCCTTTTTTTAATTTTGATATTTGGATGCTACAGTTCCGTTCTTTTTTAAATGACTCTCTTAATTCTAATACCGTTTTGCTTTTTTTTCAGATGACTATATTTTTTTAAGTAAGTTTCATATTTTATCTATTCAATAAAAAAAAAAGCCGCTAGTCGATATCTTCAATATTATTATTCATTATATTGTCATTAAATTTTGTGCCACCAAGGCCCTTAAGTCTACGCTAACAAGCCAAGCACTTTAGACGAGCTCGAAGTCAACAATCGAGATGCTTTTACCGGAATAACGTCACACATATTAAACCGAGTCATCAAAAATTGGGCTAGCTGCTTGAAGCACTGCTAGCGAAGCTGAGGCAACCATTTAAAAGATGCGCAATTTCAAACATAATGGTATGAATGTAGCTTTAAAATAAAGCTCGAATCAATTTGATATCTCACACCGTTGATGTATTTTTATATCTTTTCCTCTTGTTCTTATCCATATTTGGTATTATAAAGTTGTCATAATGTCAGAATTGAAAAAAAAATGGTTGAAATGTGTACTAAGCAATTTAGAATTTTTTTACTCTCATCTGAGCACAAATATTGTCAAAAGTAATTAAATTATTACAAATATATCAAACAATTGCGAAATATGTCAAAATTTTGAAACATTTCTAATTATTACAATTATTACAAAAAGAGAAAATAAATCCATTGAAATATGTCTAGACATATCAAAATATTTTCAAAACAAAACAAAAAAAATGAAAAATAAAAAAATTATTAATATGTAATTTTCATCAGTGCACATGATAGCTCCATGTTGTCGAAAATGTGACAAGTAAGCCTAAAAATCACTGAATTTAACAAATTCACAAGCCATCATTGACACTCTTCTGACTTTAATTAAAAGATATTTTTATATTAAAAAGCTTTTTAACTATTAAAGGTTTTAAAGATATTATATGTAAAATATTTTTGCGTTTAGATAGCGCGCTTGCCACCTCAGGGTTCCTGGGTTCGAATGCTAGCCCAGCCATAGCCCTTCAATTTGCAATTCTGCATTGCTTTCCTCATTTCTAATCAGCTAAAATTGAAAATTTATCAATGTTGACGACTTAAAAGTTGAAATAGTTGGCAGAAAATTTTATTAAAGGCTGGAATTGCCTTTTAACTAGAAGTAACTGAGGTAAGGGCATAACACTTGCTTAGATTCTAACTCACATGTTGCGTCTACTTCCCGTCATGCTTAAAACATCCTACACATATTTTACTTGATTACCACTTTTATCCATCTAATATGAGGTGTGTTCAAAAAGTAACGGGAATTTCGATATTCTGCGTTGTTCCGATTCGCAGGAGCTTTTGTTGTTGTTGTGTTGGCAAGCATGTCTAGGAAATATCAATACATTTCCAATCATTTTCATGGGCCGGTTGGTTTGCTTTTGCCGCCATCTTGAATTTATGATAAAATAAACGGATTTTTAAGGTTCAACTCTTGTCAGAGTATTCTTCGCGTACTAAGTAGTATTCTTACCATTTATCAGTGAATCCATTCTTAAGCCCACACGTTTCTGAAATCATTATTTTTGAACATTTTTAAACTCTCTGGGTAGATTATTCTTCTACAAAGTATGCGTACTTTTTTTTATTTAATTTTTTTTTTTTTTTTTTTTTTTAAGAATACACTGTGAAACTTATCAAAATATCTTAAAAAATACAATTTATGCATATATTCAAACAGCTGTAACTTCAAAACCGTAAATTGTACAGAACAAAAAACAAGATGTATTTTAAAGACCTTAATTGTGTAACAACTAAATTTTTATTTGTATAAAATTTAGTTATACACCTTGTATTTTTATAAGTAAGTTACCCACTGGGCAAAAGCAGGGCTTCATATGGATTTTGAAGACCTTCCGCACTCATATCCAAGCCCATTAACTTTTTTGTATGAAACGAGAAAATTTTCTAGGACTTCCTCTCTCGCGACTCTAAAGAGGCCTGCCAGAAGCTCTTTTTTGAGAATGCATGTTAAAAGACCTTCTTTATGAGGGCTTATAAAAGCACTCTCAATTCAAGCCTTATTATTCTACTTCATTTGTTAGGGCTGAAGAAGGGTGCTGCTTTAGTAGACCTAATTGTACCTATTTTGTAATGAGTGCTAATAAGAGTGTTCTAGCATAAGCTTGTAAGCTTTAAAAAAGGACAGCCTCTATAATTTGCTGGTTAACTGCTGGTTAAACATTTGCAGTTAACTGTTTTTTGTTTTGCACGACAGCAGATTGGTGGCAATTTATGCCGAATGGAGTTGAACCGCTATTTTGAAGTGAAACCTTCTTAGGTCACTTTACTTCATTTCGTCACACGATAGATAGAAGAAAGATATGTTTTACAGTAGTGAGAATGAGAGAGATATATACATTGTATAAATGACTGAAAAAATTTCTTTGTCACCGCTGAGGTTCGAACCTGCGAACTTAAGATTTCAAAAAACAACGCCTTATCTATAGAGCTAAATTCTCCATACAGAAATGTACTCTACATACCAATTAATCAAATTGCTGTAGATGCCCAGTGGAAAAACAATTTCAGAGTTGTGGACCTCATATTTTTATATACATTTCGTTCACAAGTTATCAAACGGGGTAATAGCAGAGCGGTGAAACGTTTGACTATAATGCCAGCGGTCCGAGTTCAATGCTCGCATGTGACAAAAAATAAAATTTTCTCGCTTTGTTTTTATTTATGTTTTTTATAGGAGAGCGCTGTGCTTTCCTTGGGCTAACACTTTATGTTATGTTTTACTTCTTTTATGTTTTGCGTTGCACAGAAATAAAAAATTTTTGAGCCCCATCCATAGGAAGGGCTTCTAGAAGTGCTCATTGCTACAGCGATATTAGGAGGTATAAAGATGCCAATAGTAGTAGTCTTAGCATGCCTTATTTTGTTAAGGCCTAGTATAATTGCCCACTGGGTGTATGCAACATAATAAGAGTGAGCGAGAGCGAGAAAGGAGAAGCAACACTTTGCGAGAGATAACTTAAATACACACACGCATACGCAACATGCTCCATATCATAACATTGCGGAGGTATTTTTATGTTTAATATAATAAATAAGAGAAGCAGAGAAGGCATACCAAGCAACATAAAGAAATCGACGAGTAAAACCGGTTTGAACATCAAAGTGCCGCGTGCAGCCACAACCAAAGGCATAAAAGACCGGTCACAGCATCGAAGCGATCATTTGTTTATCGTACAGTCAAAATGATCGGACGTTCGGAAGCGCAAAAGTGGTGAGTGTAACCTTGTGGAGTCAGAGTTCTTTTCGATTTATGTAGACATATATCCGGTGGTATATCCGGTTCCTTCCCCGAATATATTCAGTTTCCACTCACACGGTGTCGCGATTACGTATTGGTGGTTAAGTTTCCTATCCCAGTATCGTAATCAACTTCTTCTGCCGCAGCGATAGTTAATAGTTTCAAAACAAGGTCACACAAAACCCAGAGAGCACTCTAGACAAGCGTAAGCACCGCTCGAGTCAATCAAAGCAACCCCGCGATCACGCCCCAGCCTCAACAAGCACACCAACGTCGCAGTATACTCATTAACGTCAAAAGCGGCCGTAACCTACGCTTCAACTTCGCCACCGAACCGCCAAGACATCACCTATTACTGCTAGTCAATGTCGTCGAGTGTATACTCATTTAACTTCAAAAGCGGCCGTAACCTATGCTTCTACTTTGCCACAGAGCCTCCGAGACATCACTTATTACCGCCAGTCAAAGTCATCGTGTATGTATACTAATAGGATTTGTATATAAGCTACTGGGATTAAGCCGAATCTTGAATTGTCAATAAATAATTATCATCTTACAAGCGAAATGGTCTCTTTATAATATAAATTGTCTGCAACGAACGCTGGACTCCGGCGAGTATATCCCAGTTCTAAATCCGGAAAACGGAACTGTGGTGTCAGTGACATAATTTTTTTGTAATATTTTTATGAATAATTATATTTTTTTTTTCTTAACCTGAAGTTTTTAGTCACATTTTTCCTGGTCGGAACAAGAAATATTTAAACTTTTAAATAAAGTGTCGCGTTAAGTCATCAATTCTAAAGGATTATACAAAATTTTAGGTTGGGCCTCAAACGATTGCTATTTTAAACTAGACTGACCACTAGACTGACTCTTTTAGGTGGCGCCCACTTGGTTTTTACAAATTCGAAAATTTTTTTGTCCTTCGTGACCTTCAAATATGCTGTAGTATTCAGAATATGCATACAGAGGGAGTATTTGAGATGCTTTGACAAATGACACAGTCTAATGCCTACAAAAGTTTCTTATTTTTATACTGAAAATCCATACATTTGATGTTTTTGAAGAACCCATCTGAACTTCACAAACAAAATACTAAAAGTTTCCAACAAAATTGTTTCTTTTTTCTGAATACCAGAAAGTTTTTTGTTCCTTAAAATAATAATTTTGTATTGGAAACATTTTTTGCTTAATCAAATAGCAAATAAGTTCTATAAGTTCTCCCACTGACGACACAGACACGTTTTAATTTTTTTTTTTTTATTTTTTTTTTTTTTTTTTGTTATTCTAAAAAAAAAACTAAATAAAAAATATCCCTAATAGGTTTGTTAACCGCATCTCTCCTCTTTTTTTTTTTATAGTGTGCAAGATGTGCGCATTTCTGTGGAATTATCTGCTTAACCAAGAACTTATTGCGAAAGTGTGTGTTTATTGATTATTTTTCGATGAGCTATCATATATTCAAGCTGGAAGCCTGAAGTGAGCAGAATATTTAGGTCAAAATCAAAAATGTTTCGAGTACTTAATTCAATCCTTGTTCACTGAACATATTAATTAAATTAATGATGTAAAGCATGATTTAGGAAAGTGAGTGGCAACAAGCTATGTGATGAAGAATTCATCTTGAGGATTGAAATTGATTATTTAGGTTTTCTTGAAAGAAAAAAAAAAAGAACAAATTCAGAAGTCATTTCAAAAAGCCAAATAGAATTAATAAATGTTGAGGAGTGTTTTTCGGCTAGTCTTCGGTCTTAAGTGTTTTTATTTGATTTTAAAAATACCCTTCTTCAATTATATACGCAACAAAAATTCCAAAAATGTGTCCTGTCAAAAAAACATTCCTTTACTCTCTTATATATACATATGTATATACATAACTTCCGTTGAATCTTTAAAATAAGGAATGAATCTGACATCTCTTTGATGTCACTAACAACTTTATCAAAATCATTCACATTGTTAACTTAACGAAAATTACCAAAAATACGACTTAAAGTCAAGAGAGGCATTTTTCTTTCCTTTTTATCTTAAGTTACCTCGACGACGGCACATAATTATTAAAAGGAATTATATGTAAATTATATGTTGCTAAGTGAAGGAGGCTTTGCTCGTGTAAAAAAAATTTCTTGTTGTAAAGGCTTTTTTTCTCTTCAATCACTTCTGTTGTCACGGTTAAGAGTTGTAAGGCAAAATGATAAACATATCTCATAATTGCTGGAAATTTAAGTGTAGGTATAAAGAGAAAGTATAAAGAAAAAAAATTCTGAATATATCGCAACCCTCTTCAAAAGTGACACAACTCAAAATTTTTCAATTTTGACTTTTTAATATAAATCAATTCGTAATGCACATCTTCATCGACTGTCAAAATTTGGTTTTAATCTGATTGCTCCTTAACTTTTAAAAAATAATTTCTATCCTTCTTTTGTATGAAGTTGCTTGAAAACGAAATAGTTTTTTGACTCTCCTGGGGCCCTACTCTGTATTGCGATGCGTAAATCAATGCGTTGCGAAAATGAAATGCGATGCGCATTCAAATATCAAATCGCACGTTGTTATCACATTACGGAGTACCGATTACGCTCTTTTACGATTTCACTTTTTCGCATCGCAATACAGAGTAGGGCCCCTGAAAATTTCAAAATTTTGAGTTGTGGCTCTTTTGAAGAGTTTGTGCGATATACCAAATGAAAATTGCTGCATTAGAGAATCTGCAAGCCTACGTGTGATTCAGTAGATGTCAATGCACTTACTGTTAGGTGGTGACTGTTTGGTTCGAATTGTGGGCCGCAGGCATTATAGGGACGTATTTTTTTTAAATCAAAGACGAAAAAGATACAACCACGGTCAATAGATTGCGCTATAGATACGAGTTAACCAATTTTATGTGGTCGAATAAAGAGTACTACTATATGGACACAGACGACCTCTATTTTCAACAGTATGATGCTACGTGTCATACGAGGGTTGCCTTTTAAGTCTTGCACCCAACAATAAAAAAACGGTGGTTAATCAATGAAACTGCTTTTGTTTTTCTTTTTCAAAGTATTCTCTAAGACAATCAATACAGTTTTGTATTCGTTTAAACCAATTTTCAGAGTCAATTTAGCCACTCTGAAGTTGGTACCTCCGAAAACAGGTTTTTGAAGGCCTCAACGGCCTGTTCGGGCGTAGAAAAACATTCGCCACGCATTTTTTTCTTAATGTGAGTGAACAAGATGAAGTCATTGGATGCCAAGACGGTACTGTAAGGCGGAGAACCCATAAATTTCACGTTTTGAATGCTCAAAAACTCTTTATTTTCAGCTGATGTGTGGAAACTCGCAGTGTCGTAATGTACGATGATCTTCCTTAATTCTCTGAAGACTTCCGGCAAACAAATGTGTACTACTATACACTCTGTCTCAATATTATAACCGCACCTGTAATTTGTTCATATTTCTCGCTGAATGAAAAATAAGAATTCTTACTACTACCGTTAGGCATGTCTATTATAAAATAAATAAATGCAGTGCATAACAATAACAACAACAACTTTGAAATGAGAAAGAGCACAATAATTTGAAAAAATGCTGTCTCATAATTATAACCTCAGCTTAAGTTATCACAGTTTTTCGGTTAAGCGATTAAACAGGTTTATTATTTTTTCGCAAAATGCCACGGGAAAAGCAACTTTCGGAATTGGAAAAAGGAAAAATGTTAGCTCTTTTCGCGGAAAATTGCACTTTGCGGGAAATTGGAAGGAAAGTAGGACGAAGTGACGTGGTACGCAATTTTGTAAAAAATCAAGATAATTATGGAAATAATAATAAGAAGCGAGGCAGAAAGATACTTTTGAACAGTCATCAGGAACGGCGAATTCTACGGTCAGCACAAAACGCCGTCAAAAGCTTGCGCGATATTAAATCAGAGCTAAACCTTGAGGTGTCGCGTAACACCATTCACCGAGTTTTAAAGAGATCGGGCACTGCAAAGTTTTCCAAGATGAAACCAGAACCACGACTCATCCAAATCCACAAAAATAAAAGGATGGAATTTGCTCGAAATAATTTGGGCCGTAATTAGAACCAGGTACTTAATTTCAAAAGTTCTTATTTTATTCATTAAATGTTTTTTTTAATTTGGTCCTTTCAACGTCATCTTTTCCGACGAAACTGCACTTCCCTTCCACCCGTATGAACTCAAAAGAGTACATTGGTATTCTGCAAGATAAGCTCTTGCCATTTTTGGAAGAAAGGAGTAGTGAAAATCTAATTTTTCAACAAGATAACGCTGCATGTCATGCGTCTCGACGAACTCGCGGGTGGTTTGCACAACAAAACGTCATTGTTTTGGAATGGCCATCATTATCACCAGACCTCAACATTATGGAAAATGTCTGGGCAGCTTTGGTTCGTGCAGTTTATGGCGGCAACACACAATATTCCAACATAAATGAGTTGCGGCAGTCAATTTTACGCAATTGGGACGCTTTCAGCCAACAACAAATTTGAAACTTGTACGACTCGATGGGAAATAGCCTTTTGAATATTGCAAAACGAGGAAGCATAACGTATTACTAAAAATTTGAAATAAATACTATTTATACAAAAAACTACATTTTTTATTAACGAGGTTATAATTATGACACAGCATTTTTTAAATTATTGTGCTCTTTGTCTTTTCAGAGTTGTTGTTGTTGTTGTTGTTCTGCACTGCATTTATTTACTTTCTAATAGACATCACTAGCGGTAGTAGTAAGAACTTTTTTTCTTTCATTCAACGAGAGATATTAGCAAATTACAGGTGCGGTTATAATATTGGGACAGAGTGTATATTAACAGTTCTTCGTTGCTCAAGTGAGACAGTTGCGATATGACCAGTTTTCCTGAAAAAAACTGGCAACCATTTGCTTGAATGTGTTCCGTCCGCTGACAACTTTCGTCGGGTTTTACTCAATTTGAAAGATAGAACCACTATATTTCTGATTTGTTTCGGACTCATAAGCGTAGATACATTAGTCACCTGTGGTGATTTCCTAGATGTGTTTCAAACCACCACCGCTATATTTTTTCAGTATTTCCTTGCACCAATCGACACGAGTCTTTTTTTAACAACCGTCGAATTATGGGTTATGAAACTGGAACAAATCTTCCTGATACCTAAATGTTCATCGAATGTATGCTAGTCCCACTAATACTCGAGGATGACTCCAACCCACGGTATGTCACATGCCGGTCTGCTTTCTAACAGTTCACGTACACAATCGATGTTTTCTGCTACAACAGCCTTTAGAAAATTCGTCTTGGTGAGAACGTTGACCACGCTCAAACTCATAGCGTTTTACAGTCGCTGGGTATGGTGCTGGGTCTGCTGTTTCAATACCAGAAGTCGAATTTAGTTGACCGATGCATTTTTTTTTTCTCAATCCAAGTCGAAATTCTTAAAAATTCATCACCCGAAAATGTTCACGTGTTAATTTTATTTTTCTGCTTATACACTAAGGGAAAAAATATTAAATTTATCCAAAAACTTTTTTCATTTATCCAAAAAGCGAGTAATTTTTGCACCAATAACGCATTTACTTAAATCGACTACGTAAATATTTAAAATTTATTTAAATACTTTAAATACAAACTGCGAAACAATCGAGTTATTGCTGACGAAACTCCCAGGTCGCATAATTTCGCGTTTTGGAGACCCAACCTCTTCTTTTGTGATTACGTTAGGAGTAAGGTCTAAACTAACTATCCACGCAAAGTTCCAACTCTCCAAATCAAAGATTGAAGTCGCCATCGCCGAAGTAGAGCCTCTATTATGCGAAAAAAATTTCCGAAATATTTTGAGTGAAAATTCCGAAAAAACCATTAAGCGCTCATTTGAAAGATATTGTGTTTCGTACATTATCTCTATTTGTTTACTCAAGGGCGTCCGCAGAGGAGAGCAGAGGGCACTTGCCCCCCCTGGACTGGAAAAATTTATGTCTATTTTTATATCATTATTTTCATATAAGTAGACACCAAGCTAAACCTTTTCACCCCCTCGAAAAATTCATGCGGACGCCTATGTGTCTACTTTATAGTTCAATAAAAATTTAAGAGAAATCAAAACACTTGTTTTATTGCTAAACCTTTTACTAAAAAATGCTAATTGTTCACTTCTTGTTGATAAATTTTTTGTTTTTTATGAGTTTTTTAATAGTTACGGTGTAAATTTATGAAATCATTCACTTTCCTTATGTACACCATTATTTCTTTATACTCTTAAATGCAACCGTGTGAACACTTGTGTTTTTTAATGGTGTACCAACAATCGAAACATTTTTGTTCTTTCTTTTTATCTTCCGTTCCCGTCAGCGAAAACGTGCAACGTGCAATTGATTAAATTAATTCATCGTTTAATTGTTGGAATGGTATTGAAAAACACAAGTGTAAGTATTAAAACATAAATATTTGCTATTGTAAGTAATTAACCAAATAAAAATTGAACTTTGCAGATTTTAGCTACTGTGTATATATAATCAGTTCAAATACGGTTTTTTAATATTAAAAATACCAAACGACCTTACAAGCTGCAGGTTTTGGAACAGTCGAATGAACAGCGAAGGAAAATGTTCGCTAAAAAAGAGTCGCACAGAATTTTTTGAAGTTAAAAACCTGATTAAAACGAAAAGAAATTACTTTAATTTTATAATTCTTAAAAAGCATATTTTTTTAAGAGTTATGTTTTGAGCTTTATGCCAAATAATTCATGAAGTAACAGGTTGCTACAACAACAAAACTTCTTTGTAGAACAAACCGAGCAGCCTAGACCATGGTTACGTCGGACGTTACTCCGACGAAAAAAAATTACACCGATTAAAAAATTGTTGAGATGTTGAAATGTTGACCAACTCATCAGCAGTCTTGCGTGACTTTCACTGGGATCAACTCAACTACTTACTATGACAGACTGTACTATTGTTATTATTGTTACTATTCAGACTGAACCACTCAGTTCAGTCTGAAGTATTCTGCCTATTTGCCGAGAGCTCTTTAACTTTCATGAATACCAAATCCCAAAAACAATAAAAAGAGATTCAGCTATTTTTTCAGTTTTCTGAAATTTCCAAATGTTTTATAATTTTACTAGCCTTTTCCCGGCGCGCGTTGCAGCACCCTGCAATTATATGGGAACATAATAGATGTATCAAATCTTTTCTTAGACTCATAGTTTGAACACCACTGTCATTTTCCACTGCCCGTTACAGTTTCCCAGTAGCAGGAGATCACCAAATAGTAACTCCATTTTGAGTTTGTATGTAAGTACTGCTACTTTTACTTTCAAAGCTATTCGATAAAACAAATTTTAATTGTATGGGCGGAGCAACATCCACTTATATCCCAGTTTTCTAGTAGATGGACATTACCCAGTTTTAGTACAGTTGCCGACTGTGAGCATTCAAACTAAATTATCAAAATGTAGCGAAATCGACGAAAACCGTAGGAAATATAGCATTTTTATTGATTTGTGGGCGGTAAGAGGGGGTGTGACAGAAATTTAAACCATCTCGTACTTGAAAAAAATGTACTGCCAAAAAATTCAGCTCTATCGGCTCAGTCATTTAGAAGTTTCCAGCCATCACACAGACAGCGTTTTGCTTTTTGTATATAAAGATTATTGACTATAACTTTTGATTGGTAAGAGATACTTACATAGATAACTTTTCCTAATAAATTAATTTTTTAGCTTTTATATTTTTTCAAATATATAAAAACACAATATTGGAAAAAAAATTTTGTTCGAAAAAATCAAGGGCCTAGCTTTTTGAATCACAAAAATGGTTTTTAATTTTTGTGTAAAATTGAAATAATTTTTGCTTATAAATGTTATATTTTTTAAATAGAGTTCAAAATTTGCGAATTTGAATTTAAATTATTTTTACAACAAAAAAAAATGTTGAGCCTTTTTTTGAGGAAAACTCCAAAATTTCAGACCTCTTTTGAAAAAAATATTTAAAATATATATATGTATGTACTCAACTAATGGTATTTTTGCAATAAGGTTTTAATAGTACTTTGATAAAGCTTTAAGACCAAAAAAAAATTTAACAAAATGTATAAAAAAGCAGCGGAGATATTTGAATCTAAAGTCACAAAATTAAATTTCTGATTGTGTTTTTCTCATCTTTGAGCACGATGTTGCATCAAATATATCGTTGTAGTAAAATTTTTCATAGTTTTCAAGATATGTTAAGAAATATTTTATATTTTGTAAATATTTGCATATGTAACAACTAAAAATATGCGATTTTGTAAAAAATTTGTACTACAGCACCATCTGGTGTCCAAGGGGGTTCAAAGAAGATACTCTCAAAAAATTAATTGTACCTGAGAACTACTATATACCAATTTTTATTCTAATCGCATGAGCCGTTTGGGAGTGTTAGGTGGTTTTGCAAAAAATTTGTACTACAGCGCCCTCTGGTGTTCAAGATAGGTCAAAAAGGATTGCAGCAAAACACTAAAAGTACATGAAAACCACTGTATACCACTTTTCATTCCAATCGCATAAGCAGTTTGTCAGTTTTATGCAGTTTTATAAAAAAATTGTACTACAGCGCCCTCTGGTGTTTAAGGTCGACAAAAATTGATAGCCCACAAACACGCACCGTACCAAAAAACTTCTAAACACAAATGTTCATGCTAATCGGATGAGTAGTTTAGTAGTCTATTGCATAGTTACATACGACATTTAGTTCCAAAGCAATTCCATATCATAAATTTGGCCTATGTGACCAAATTCCCCCTTGTCTTATGCTCGCTCAAATATATAATAACTACCTCTTGGGCCCATAACGTCTACATATCGAGTTCCACTATCAAAACATGTACAACTCAGGAATAATACTGATTTCAAAAAAGTGGGCGTATATATAGTTAGACCACGCTCAGTTTTAGTACAGTTGCCGACAGTAACCATACGAACTTATTTATCAAATTTTAGTCTAATACGACCGAAAAAGTCTTAAATATAGCATTTTTATTGATTTGTGGGCGGTAAAGGGGGTATGGAAAAAAGGGGTATGGAAAATTTTGACTATGCCTATATTTTTCGCGCAAATGCAAACTAAAGTGAGTCTTGTCAAATTATTCCAATATTCCATTTATTTCCAATTACCCTTGCAAATATTTCCCCATATACACCATATGTGCGCACCTGTATTTTTTCACGCCTGTATTGTTGAAAAGTTCACTAAAATGCCTATAATTCATGAATCAATACACATACAAAGACCATTTATACAAAAAAACCTTCGTATTGACGTCACTTTTCATGGGAAATTTCCAGAAACTCGAAAATCGGTTCACGCATTACCGAGAACATCAATTTCATACACAATGCAACTTATTTCTATATATATATACTAGATTTTAATTAATATTGTTTTTTTTTTTCTTTTTTATACAACTTTGGAAATGACTTGAGCCTGTTCAATAAAGTGTTTTGGGTAACAAAGAGTTTACAATAGACGAGGGCAATTTGATAAGTCAGTGACTTTTTGAATAAGATATTTTTTTTCGGCAAAAAAGCGTTTGATTTCTCAACATTCTTCCTCCTTTTAGTTCGATACATTAAGTTCAATGTTTTTATAATTTTTTTATTTCTTCTAAATAATAGGTTTTATCAAGATACTCAAAATTAGTGTTCCTTTTAATGATGACCTCTGCATTCGAACCAAATCTCATGCCACCGAGCCATTCTTTCAGGTTTTGAAATAGAAATAGCTCGTAAAAGGCTAAATCTGGAAAACATGGTGGGTGTGGGTGGCAGTTTGTAGCCCAATTTATGGATTTTGGCCATGGCGACTACAGAAGTGTGCGCCGGTAAGTTGTCATGGTGGAAGAGCATTGTTTTCAATGTCAGATCTGTTCAAGAGCTGTGAATAATATTTGCCAGTGAATAGCTTCGCATGTATTCCAAAAAACTCGCTTTACCCATACAACAGATCCACCTTGACCTTCTTTGGTGCACGTTCATTCGGAAAAGTTCACTGCTTTGACTGTTCTTTGATCTCTGGTGTGTTGTAATGTATCTGTTTTTCGTCTACGGTTACAAAACGGCGCAAAAACAATTCATTGGATTGCAGTTGAACATCGTCAAACACTCCCTTGAAGTAGTCACACTACTGCGCTTATCGTCGAGTGTAAGCTATCGCGCGAATATCTTTTTCATTTCCAAATATCCATGTTAAATGTGATGTATCCGCTCAGTTGAGATGCCTACAGCATCAGCCACCTCACGTACTTTCTTTCTCCGAACATCCAATATCATTCCATTGATTTAATTGATGATTTCTGGCGTGAGGACCTCTTTTGGTAATTTTCAGCGAAACGATCAGCGTCGTTTGTGCTGCTACGATCACAACGGAATTCAGTAAACGAATAAAAAATTACTGGTGCCGAGTCCACATAGTAAATATTTATCAAGCCTTTCCTTGGTTTTGATTGACGACTTTTTGCGCAAAAAATAATGCTTCATGTACTCATGAAATTCACTTTTTTCCATTTTCGTCGAAATTCACTAGGTTGTCTGCTTCCAATGGCTATCAAACCCAAACTATATGGCGCAGCTTCGTCAAAAATTTGACAGTAGTCTATTAGCAGATGGTAGTTGACAGGACCTGTGTTGTATTTAAAGTTACTATGCGGGAAATTAAAAAAGTCACTTCTCAAATTACCCTCGTATTGTGTAATTAAAAGTTTCTTGGATGTTGGAGGCCCATGTATCAAACTGTAGCATCTATTCGGGAGAAAATCAAAACTTTTCAATCCCACATTAACACGCTTCTGTGAATTAATAAAGCTAAATTTCCATACAAACTAATCTGGCAACTCATTGGCTATCGCAATAAAAACAACAACAGCAACTCGCAAGTTAGCTGCAGCTGAAATCTGACTAAAACTGTTTTCATACAATTTCAAAGGTTATCGAATCCTGAGAAAACTTAAGCAACCCAAGCAGTTAAGCTTTGGGCAAGTAAGCAAACAATCACGAAACACATACAAGCTTACCAACACACACACACACACACAAACACAGCACAAACCACACACTTTATAGTAATGGTATTCAAAGTTTTTGAGGGCAAATATCAACAGTTCAAGCCTGGTCTAAGCTATTTGTTGCTGACTGACTTTGCCTACCTTAATATTTAAACCATAGAGTATATAAACAAAATGTTAGCCAATTTAGGTTAATTTGGCCACAAATATTGAGTTGAACAGAGTCGTTGGCTGAGAAGAAGAATATTCGTCACAGGGGCGTCCCTTGAGGCAGTCGAAGCAGATCCACGCCTGTGGCACCAAACGTTAAGGGGCGCCAAAATTAAAAATTTGTTATGTTTTTTTTTTATTCTACATATTTCTATTTCCATACAAACTATTCTTCCATATCACCAGGGGCGTCCCTTGGGGTAGGCGGCAGACTCTTAAAATTTGCAACGCTCTTACTTACACTACTTGACAGCTACAATAACATCATACCATCAATACTACATACAATATCATCTCTAACTAATCAAACATTAGGCCTTAACACATAAGAAGAATACATACTTCAAGCATTTGACATTTGTGATTGAATGAACATACATATTGTTATGAAGAAGCCCACATAAAAACCGTGAACGAATGCATGATGCTTGGAGCATGCCTGAAGTTTGCGAACTTTTAACTTTTTGCAGACATCATAGCATTGATAGAACCAGACACCTGTGTGAAATAAAAGCAATATCAACACAACCATTAACCATAACATATCCTTCAATTCCATTTAAAAATAATTTTTTATTAAATTAAATTGTTTTTTTCTAAAATATATTTTTTTTAAAATAACTTTCTGTTTATTTATTTACTCGTAAAATTTTCCAAAATCCCGTTTTTTTTTTACATATTTTGTATTTGTCCCGTATTGTTGGAAAACAAGTATGGCAACACTAATATTTACAAAAATACTGAACTTGGTGCTGCACGGGTGAAGCCATTACGGATACTCTGTTAGAGACCAGGCGAGTTTCTTTGCCTAAGACCTGAATGGGTCGACATAGAATCCTTCGAAGAGTCCCCAAAGTTTTCATCTTCTTGAATTCCAGTGATTGAGAGCATCGACTCTTGGATTGAATAAGTAATAGTTTTTTTCGATGAAAATAATTGATTTTTCAATTTTTTTCTTACATTTATCTGGTCATGAAAGCACACTAGGGTGGTTTTAAAAAATCGATGTCGGATTTTTTTTGGGGGCACCCCCCTAAAATGTTTCATTTTATTAGATTATAAGATTGCCAAAGTTTGAGCACAATTGGAAGATGTTAACCCGTGCCACTGGGGCCTCAAAATTTTGAAAATCTCGATTTTTTGGCAGTTTGGCGACTTTGGCGACCGATATCTCTGGAACGGTTAAAGCTATTTGCCCGTGTCATACATTAAATTAAAGGCCATACTGTTTTTAACATTTTATGTTCTACACAATAAACACACAACTAGTACTGAAGCCGAAAAAAATAGAGCCAATGTCCCTTGTGGCGTCCGTGGCATAGTTGGTTAAAGTGCGTGGCCGCTATGTCAATGAACCTGGAGACCCAGGTTCGAACCCCAGCAGCGACAGAAAATTATTTGAATTAAAATAATTTTTCTGTACGGCCGCCACCTCTCTGCAGACAATGACAAACCTCAGAGAGTAATAAAATGCCATGTAAAGCTTCTTGAGAATAAGAACATTCCGTTCATCGCCGTTCGGAGTCGGCGTTAAGCCTGTAGGTCCATTTCTCGGCCAATTGTGTACAAACTTAATAACACGCACAACACAATTGATCATAAGAAGCTAGGTCAAAGTCCTTTCAAGGGCTGAAATGACCAGTTATTTATTTTTTTTTATTTTAATGGCCCTAAAAACGTGACTAGGTACCCCTGAGAGCGAAGATGCGTTATTTGTATTATTATTGCTTATTATGGACATATACTTGTACTTTGGAATCCCATTTAATTTAAATATGTTTGCTATGGTATACCGTTAATTTTAGACCCACAACAATTTTTTTTGTATGTCAGGTATATATCTATTTTTTCCTCATACTGTATCACTGGCTAGTTTAAACTAGTTTAAAAATGTATTGGGTTACCCTACTACCTATTGTTATATTTTAAGTAGAAGTCCAGGGGTTCAGAGTCTGTTATTAAAAAAAGAAAAGGATAGCCAGGTGGTTCTTGCTTTTATTATTTTGTTTCTTGGTCAGTTGAAAAGTATTCGCTGAACAGTGAAAGTCGTATTTTGTTCTAAGTTCTTGTGATCGAGTTTAAAAAAACCCACTAAATATTAACTAAAAAAGACATTTTAATTAGGTCGGTACCTACTAACACGTACTCTTTGTTTAAGTTAGTGCCATTCTGTGTTATTTATTCTTTTTTCTAGTGAACATTTTTATTTCTCGTAAAAGTGATGGCTTCTACATCTGGCATGAAAAGTAGAGGTAGTGACGAAATTTTTCTAATTGACTATCCAGCTCACCAGATAACTGGATGTATGCTGCCCTCCAATCGACAAGTTCTAGCTACTATCTTCTACAATTCGCGTACTGTGAAGTTAACTGTGAGAGACTCTGCCACAACTACTGTTGACGAGGTTTTCTTTTTTTGGACAAAACATCGGATTCCTACAAAACAAAAGAAAAATGTCATAGTAAAGCTGGAAAAACTGTACGATGATTGGAGAAAAATGCAAAAGTACAAGGATAGAAAAACGGAAAGTGCAAGAAATGCTGTAAAAAAGTTTACCCTAAAGTTGGATGATCTCTTTAGCATTGCCCACCAAGATGCTCTGACGATGATGACTTCAGAAGAAGACAAGAAGTTTCTGTTGAAACAAAGACAGAAAGGAAGACCAGGCTCCATGCTCGGAGTTGACCTAAAGTTGGCTCAAGCTGAAGAAAGACTACTACAGAAACAACGGAAGTTTTTGGACAAACAACTTGAAGCGGGAAATACGTTCTCCAAGTAGTCAGCAGATGCCGTCAGCTGTATCCAGATAGCTCCAAAACCACATTATGTCCGTCCCTTGAATAAATTTAAATAAGAATAAAATGACAAAGACATTTATTATACTTGGTTTTCTAAATACATTATTGTTTTAATTCCAAAAATTGAAAATATAGGAAGGAAAATGGATTTTTTCACAATAGGTTCCATCTTCGCTCTAAGGGGTACTACCTAGTCACGTTTCTGACATTTTTTTTTTACCCTATGAGATAAAACCACCCTACTACTTACGTATTTTTTTATTGCATATAAAATATAAACAGTATCGCCTTCAATTTGATGTATGACACGGGCAAATATATTAACCCTTTCTAGCAGAGAGTCGCCAATCTGCCAAAAAAATCGAGATTTTCAAAACTTTGAGGCCCCAGTGACACGTGTTAACATCTTTCAATCGTGCTCAAACTTTGGCAATCCTAAAATCAGACAGAAAGAAACATTTTAGGGGGGTGCCCCCAAAAAAATTCGGACTTTTTTTTTACCCTATGAGATAAAACCACCCTATAGCAGACATACTAAAAGCTAGTGAAGATAATAATATTTTTTAAATATATTTTTTAATAAATTAATTTTTTTATTTCATATACTACGTTACTTTATGGGGAGAGAGGAGGGGTTTTGAAATGCACTACGAAGATTAACGGATGGGGAGAGTAAAAAAGTTGAAGATCGGTCACGTAATTTATGAACGACTCATTAAAAACCTGGGAAAAATAAAACTTTTTAAATATTGCAAATATCTGATACTAACGGATAATAGTAAAAAAAATATCGACGGTTTAGGACTTCTGCTAGGCTATGTTTTACAGCCAACTCATTATCGCCATCAGATGGCCCTGATTATATTGTACACACTGTACAGATGACTGCACTTTTTATTATTAATATTTTTTGTTTGTTTGTTTTTGTCATATTTATTTATGGTCTCTTTTTAAGGTTTTTTATTATCTTTTGTAATTAAAGGTATTTTTAATTTTTATTTGCATTCCTTAAAATATTTTCTATGAATTATTTGAAACTTAATATGGGCAAATCCCGAAAATAGTCCAAGTGTGAGAAACTTAAGATATTCCTTATTTAATAAAAAGCAATATTTTTTATTAAAAGCTTAATATATCAACATTTAAATTCCCAATAATTTTTTATCTTGAATTTTCATGTAATAAAAAAAGAAGTGATTCACAGTCAATATTCGAGTTAAGTTTTTTTTATTTTTTGATTGTTTACTGATCTAATAGCATGTTCAAACCGATTTCATTTAACGTGTTGCTCAAAAAAAAAGCTTTTTTTTAACATGATCGTTCATACCGCCTTAACTAGTTTCAAAATGTCAGTTTGTTTGTTTATATTTTGAAAGAAATAAAAAAATTGTTGTTTGAAAAATATAAAAATAAATAAAATAAATAAAAAAAATTCACATAAATTCAAAAATTTGTCAAAGAAATAAGAAAAATTTGTCAAAGAATTTATTTGTTTACATTAAAAACTTCATACAAAAAAGCTCTTTTCAGATTTGGCTGCGTTTATAAAGCAAAAAAAGATTTTCTGACGTTAGCAAGAACACAAACCAGTGATTTAACGAGTTTCGAAACGTGTTAAATCATTTAACACGTTAAATTTCCAACAACAATTGTACGCCTTTAACTTCATTAGAACTTCATTTCAGAACTCGTTTTTCGATTTAACTTCATTAAATTGATTTAACATAATTATCTGCTCGGTTTGAACATGCTATAAGAAAGCTATTGATATAAAATATCTCGGCATATTGGCAGTATAAGTAGAACCTAAGTAGCTTGAGTGGATCACAGTGTAAAGTCATACAAAGGCTACTGATGAGTTGGTGTAGCGGCCAATGAAACAGTCTGTATTGTCAAGCTGTGTGATATGCTCTATATAAAGCCGTTGTTGTTGTTGTTGTTGGCTGTGCCGTCTTTGTTCTTATTGTTGTCTTGTTGTCAACCTGATTGGCCTAGAGCTCAAAAATTTGTTTTCAATATAAAAGCTTTACGTATAAAAGTTTTTTTATTTCCCTTTGAACTTATTTCTTCGCGAATTGGCGCTATAATAGGTTTGACAAAATTAAACTCTTCAAATTAAAAACAAAATTGAAACCTGTCAAAAAGCAAGTTTTTGCACATTTTCCAGAATATAACTGTTGATTTAAAATATAAATAATTTTCAGCTCATATCAACTGGGCAAACTTAGTGATGTCCAAACGGTAGGCGACATTTTCAAATAGAATTAAAATGGAAGTAACTTTTTTATATTACTTTTGTAGATGATAAGCCAAATATTTTTAAAAAAAAGTGCGGAAAGATCAAAAAATTATCGAAATAATTAAAAAAAACTTGATAACGAATTTTGTAGAAAAGAAATGGAGAGAAAGCGTTTTTATCGTAAAAAGTTAAAGGAAAAAATAAAAACGACCACCAGTTAGCTTAAAAGGAATATATGTATGTGTGGGGCCGCCACGCACGGTAGAAGTGAAATTTGAACCTAAACAAGTAGAAATTTTTAAGTGGTCAATTGATTTACTCTTAAATATAGTCATATTAAAAAAGTCCCATTTCATATAATTGCAAGATTAGATTAAATCTGTTTTAATACAATTTCGAAAAGTTGAATGCTATTATACCATACCATCATACAATACTAATATCCTATACCATCATACTGTATGATAAAACTATACTATGCCATCATTCCATGCTCATCTTACCACCATACTTTACCATCAGACAATACTATCATACCATACCATCATACTCTACCACCAAACCATATCTACCATCCAGAGGCGCAACCAGGAAATTGTTTTGGGGGGGATTTTATAACAATATGTATATAAAAGAAAATGTACGTACTATAGCGGCTATGGTGTATTGAGTCCAAATATTGCACTCAAAACGTTAATTCTATCACAATGGCAGCAAACATAAGGGGGCATATAGATTACAAATTTTAAAAAAACCGACCGATTTTGTAACCTCGAAAATCGATTTTTTTTTTTTCAAATGCCCGCCTTTTTTTCGGAGGAAAAAAATTATCCTAGTTCAGGCGATAATTTTTCCTCAGATATTCCAGACTGGTGATATCCTGCACACCGTCATATTTTTGACATTTTTTTAAAAAAAAATCAAACCACGTCAAAAACCGCATTTAACATTTAAATATGTGTGCAAAATTTGAGAACGATATCTTTTTTCCTTCTATAAAAAAAAATCCCCGAAAAAAAAATTGCACTGTTGTATGGCTTGAAAAACTGTGTTTTTACCATCATAATTTTTTTTATTACTTAATTTATACCAAACATTCAGCTCATTTTTTAGGTCATCAAAATCTCCTTCCAAATCATGTTTATAAAATGCGATTACTTTTTCAAAAGCGCCTAAAGCTTCAACATTTAGCGATTTTTTTGCATAAAGAAAATGTGATTGAAATCCAATAAGAATGTCTCTATGTTTTAAAAATCTGTCACTCAGGCTTGTGATAAATGTATCCAAGAAAGGTATGTAAATCGATATGCGATAATACGATTCAACACATTGTGCGTCAGGATGGAAAGATGCAACTCTTGGTCTCGTCAAAATGAAGCCATTGGTTTCTGCTTATTTTTCAGCATTTATATACAATTTTTTTAATTCTATTTCAGCATTATCTCTTACATTTTTTACTTCTTGCAAACTGATATTGGCTAAATCGACTGCTTGTGTCAAATCAATGTTTCGAGTTTGAAGAAATTTGCATAAAATATATGAATAACCAAATACTTGGTTAATACACTGCAAAGATATAAGAAAGTCTGTCTTTTGTAATGCACAATTCAGTAAATTGGCTTGCCTGGATGTGTTTGTATCTTCCCAACAGGAAATTTTGCCTAATGCCAATATTATGGCATCGAAAAAATTCACAAAACCGTAACCGAGTTGTGTCTCTCAATCCATCTAGTAGGACAAATTTTCTTCAGTTTTTGATGACTACAAATATTTAACTCTTCGAGGCACTGTTTCAAAACCACTTGCAAAACCATGTGTAAAAACTGAAAGGTCTAGTATTTCTTCATTGAAATTCATCATCGTTATACAAATCGGTAAATCAGTGCAATAGATACAGCAAAATGATCAGAAAAATAACTGATTTTCATGTATTTGCCTATAGCTCAAAAACTCGAGCTGATGGAGAAAAATGGAGTCTATATCTGAAACCAGGAAACCCAATTTGTCTATAACACAGGCCAACACTCAATTTGCTTCTTTGAATTTATCAACTGATTCTAGTTAATTTGGGTGCGCTGAATTCAAATCTGTAATCAGTTTGTCTCTATCAGTTATAGTTTTCATGATATAGCTTTTTTATACCCTCCACTTATGACCTCCAATTATAACCGTCTGTATGTATGTGTGTATGTATATTTGGTGATTGACGATTTCTGTAAATTGACATAAAAAGTTAATCCATAACAGCTTTTATCTTGGTCACCAACATTAACTCCAAAGTAATCTAAATACGATTTTTTAACACATTGCGAAATAGGTCTTATGTTTTCTTTAAAGGTGTATTCTCCACAAATATAACAAAATGTGTCAGCGTAATTTTTACACCGTCTTCTATTGGAAGTCATTTCTATTTAGATCAACACTTTTTTAATAAACTTTGCCAACTGCAATAAATCACTTTTTACAAGCAACTAACTTCCGATATGCAATTGGAGTGCAAAAAGAAAAAATAACGTTGTACAAATAAAATTCCCGTTAATCAGCTAGCAATTACACAAAAAATAACACTCTATCTCTATCAAACTGGAAGTAGGCTGCGTCAGAGACGCGGCCGCTAAATTTAAACGTAGAATACGGTGAAACGCAAGGTGAAGAAATAAAAGTCTTATAGGATAAGAGCATAAAAATTCAGTTACTCTTACGCTCAGTGTTCGCATAACGCTGTTGTGCCGCATAGATTACCATGCAAGACAACTCTTTCTCTGGCTTTAAGAGAGTAGAATGTAAATGTTGTTATGGATTAACTTTTTATGTCAATTTACAGAAATCGTCAATCAGCAAATATACATACATACATACAGACATACATACATACATACAGACGGTCATAATTGGAGGTCATAAGTGAAAGGTATAAAAAAGCAATGTCATGAAAACTAGAGCTGATAGAGACAAACTGATTACAGATTTGAATTCAGCGCACCCAAATTAACTAGAATCAGTTGATAAATTCAAAGAAGCAAAAATCTTTTTTAATTTTGTGGGGCTGTGTAATCAGCTGAAAAATCTCCGGCATCAAAATGTCTGTCGCGAAGTGCTATTCTTCAACCGCAATCGATTTGAAATTTAAATTTGGGTTCTTCGCGCTTTTGATATTACTTATCATGTTTTTCTTTTTGTGACAATAATTGGGGGGGGGGGTTTAAACCCCAAAACCCCCTTTGGTTGCGCTTCTACTACCATCATACCATATCATATCATCGTACCATCGTACCATTATACCGTACCATCAACTAATCATACTATATCCATCATACCATCATTATAATAATCATACATTAACTTTTATTGCTTGTAAAAACCTTTATCCAAAAATTTAAAATAGAAAAACTTCCTTCAAACTGATCATACAAAAACAAAAAACACCTTGTCGAGCTCTGAATTCTCGAACTCTTTCTGTAGATGTCTTTCGCTGAGGTTTCAGGAATTTGTTTCTTTTAAGTAACTTTTAGATCTAATTGTCGCTGATACCTTTTAAATTGGTCATGCCTTGAAAGCGTCAGTGGCGTCCGTGGCGTAGTTGGTTACAGTGCGTGGCCGCTATGTCAAAGAACCTGGAGATCGAGGTTCGAACCCCAGCAGCGACAGAAAATTATTTGAATTAAAATAATTTTTCTGTACGGCCGCCACCTCTCTGCAGACAATGGCAAACCTCAGAGAGTAATAAAAATGCCATATAAAGCTTCTTGAGAATAAGAACATTCCGTTCATCGCCGTTCGGAGTTGGCGTTAAGCCTGTAGGTCCATTTCTCGGTCAATTGTGTACAAACTTAATAACACGCACAACACAATTGATCAGAAGAAGCTAGGTCAAAGTCCTTTCAAGGGCTGAAATGGCCAGTTATTTATTTTTTTTTTATGCCTTGAAAGCAATCTGTACAGTTTGTTGGTTGGATACACATGTCTTTTTATCGCCAGTTTTTTGTGAAGAAAAGACAAAGTATATATTTCATAAATTAAAGTAATGCACATAAACGTCAAAAAAAAATTTAAAACCCCGTAACATCGCTACACAATAGATGGCAAAATATTTAAAATATATCTTCAAGGACTTCAAGCATCTCATCATTTTTGTTATATTGAGATGCTAGAACAGCCTATTTTTTGAACGTAAGTTAGAAGTTAATATTATAAATAATTAAAAAATATCTATAATTAAAATACTGTAATGTTGGAAAAATTAATGACATCCGACACATGACGTCCGAACAATAATAAATATTACAAATATAAAAACAATAATAAATATTAACGACTATGCTTACTTTTTTGTATATTTCAGTTGATTCTAAACGTTCCATTCATATCATATTTTCTTGTAGCTCGAATCAGTTCGCTGCAAATAGCAGATTTTGCAATTAATATCAAAACTACTTCTATTTTAATAATGTCCGAACGCTGAATATCAAAACCACTGTTCATGTACTTGCACTTATATTGTATTTGTTTCTGGTATTTATACATAAATACCAGCCTCTTAATACTTAATGTTGCACTAATTCTTTTTTCCTAAACAAAACATTTTCAGCATATAAAATGAAAATATGCATCTAAATACGACGTCCAACACGCAGGATTTGCCCATTTATTTTAAAAAGTAATTATATATTCACGTGCAGTTATTTGAAGTGATTTCATAAGAAATATCTTTGAAATAGCTTAAAAATATATTTGCATTTTTTCGATAATTTGAATGGAGGGATAATAAATGATAGGGGCGGGGCGCCAAAATCATAGCTTGCCTGTACCTCCAAAATGTCTCGAGACGCCCCTGTACGTCACAATAGAGTAAGTTTAAATAAAAATAAGGTAAACTTTATACACAGTTCATTGTAAGGTTTGAGCTATTTTCACAGTGGATTATTTATATTGTTCAAAGAGTTTTTGTAATAAGAGGATCTTGTTTTCTTTTTGTTTTTGAGTTTGTTTTTTTTTTTTTGTTCTTTTTTGTTTTGAGTTTGGGTTCTACTCCTGGTCGAACTTGTGGTTTCTAGGTCTCGTTTGACATTTTGTTATTAAATTTAATTGTCAAACTGGGATTTGATGAGGCAGTCTAAGAGTATTAAATAGCTTGTTATGAAAAAAAAAAAAAAGTTTCCAAACATTTTTTTTTTCTTTGTGTTTTCTTTCTTGTGGTTACTTTATGGCAAAAAGTTTACGGTAGACAAAATGACTGACACAAACATAAACAAAAACAAATTCAAGGACTATTTCTCTTTGATCTTTCATACATCAAATCAACAATTTACCAATTCACCAATAATTGTGCCCAAATGACTGTCTTAAATCACTTCTTCATAGTTTATCTGCAACGGCTGTTTATTACTTAAATGGCAACAATATTGTTAATAATAGCAACACACAAAAGCAGCAACAACAGGAGAAAAAACAACACCAACATCAGCAGCAGCAGCAAAGTGGTCGTTAAAACTTCGACTTTTACTCTGTTAAAATATTATCCGAGTAATTTTGTTGTAAGATTAATGAAAATTACACAAACAATTTATTAAAAAAAAAGCAACTCACAACAATATAACAACAACAAATACACTCTCATGTTGCCGTTAAGCCAGCCATCCATCGCTCTATCGAATTCATATAACCGTAGCGGCTTATTTACGTGCCAGCATCCCAGCATCCCAGCCAGAACCAAGAGAACCTCACAAATCATGTATTGAATCTCGAGATATATTGGAAATCATGCTGCCAGCCAGTCTTGCTAACAAGCTCATGAAAACTTTTACCAGTCATTTATGTTGGTTTTTTTTTATTTTATTTATCGTGTATGTTTTTTCATGACTTAATTTACTTGGTATAAATTTTCCCTTAGTTCTACACTTCTTCTTCTGCGTTAAGAGAGAGAGAGAGGGTGAGAGAGCATTGCACAGTGGGAGGACTTAACAGTAGTCCCAGTACCTTTCCTCAGTAGATATGATTGGTGCACTGACACGCCTTCCGCTCAAATTTCTTTTTTCTATTTTTCAAACGGAACTAAATGCAATTTATCTGAAAAAACTTGAAATTAATAAATATAAGAAAATTGAAACAATACAATACGCAGATCAAATTATTGTAAAGGTTCATCCACTTTGGGTATTGAAAACCGCAGCCCTGGTTTATGGCAGCCGTCAAATGATCATGTCACTCCAACTGAGTTTTGTAAAGGTGTGTTCTTTTACAAAATGGTACATTTTACTATCAAACAACGCGAACAAATCAAGCATTCTATATTTGAATCAATCAAAAAGGTTATCAGTTTACACTCAAATGTAAATTTATCAATTCAAGCATTATTTTGCTAGAATTGAGCAAAAAAATGTTTAATTCGGTTATCATTTGCTTAAAACTCAAGAATATTTTTCTAGATTCAAGTCTTGTTCCTAGTTCTAGAATTAATTTGCTTGAAGTGAGACAAATGTGCTTGATTCAAATAAACAATTTGCTGAAAACTAGAATGATTTGTTTGGTTTAAGAAATTTATTGTCCTTGTATTGAGAAGAATTTGCATCATCCAAGTTAACAATTTTCTCAATATTAGAATGATTTAATTTTCATTTTTCTTATAAAGAGAAGAATTTGCTTGGTAATTAATTGTCCGAAAACAAGAAAGTTTTGTTTAATATATAAGATCTTATATCTGAAAATCATCAAAACAGCTAGCTACATTCTGTTTTTTAATTAAACAAAATCTTAACTTATTTTTGTGATAAATTAATAAATTAATAAATTGTTGTAAATTAATTGTGATTAGATAATGAATTTTGTGATTAGAACAAACAGTAATGGCCAAAACTTTTCGCCACATTACCCATTACTAAATAAAATGTTTATGAGCATGTTGTTAAAAACAATAAGAAAAACAAGGCTTTTATTTTTATTTGAAAGGAGGGTATAAACAGTACTTTAATAAGTTAGAACCAAATTTGTTTTCCCATAAGTTTTTACAACATAAATTTTTAAATAAATTAACTTAATTATTTCATTGGTCAACAGTATTCGGCATTGACAAGACTTCAAAAGTAAAAAATTAATAAAAAGCAAATAAATATTTTGTTGCAAGCCCTTTTTGATTAATTACAGCATTGCATCTATAAGGCATAGAGTAAACTAAATTTTTTATTACTTCTATGCTTATTTTTTGCCACTCCTCCAGTAGAATCTGTTTGAGTTGATTTTTTGAGGTAATGTGATGTTGTCTCACGCGTTTATCCAGCTCATCCCAAAGGTGTTCTATCGGATTAAGATCCGGTGATTGAGGTGGTGTTTTCAGAGTATGGGGAGTATTGCAAAGTATCCATAAGCGCACTATTTCCGCTGTGTGCTTCGGGTCATTATCCTGTTGGAAGTAGTAGTCATTGGCTATATTAAGTTTTTCGGCACTTTTCTTTAAATTTTCTTTTAAAATCTTCAAGTACAACTCCTTTTTCATAATTTCATCAATGAACACTAACTCCCCGACTCCACCCGCGGCCATACAACCCTACACCATGACCCCATCACCACCATGTTTAACTGTGTACTGTAGGTTTTTAGGTTCTAGTTCAGTTCCTTTTTTGCGCCATACTAAAATTCGTCCGTCCGACCGATAAATATTAAATTGACTTTCGTCTGAAAAAAGTACTTTGTCCCAGAAGTTTGTTGACTCATTTACATACTGCTTTGCGAATACAAGTCTTTTGGCTTGGTTGACTTTACTAATGAGCGGCTTTTTTCTGCATACTCTTGCGTTGTAACCGGCACTATTTAGCGTTCTACGCACTAACCGAGCACTAATATTTGATCGATCGCCTTCATTGAACTGTACAGCTATTTTTGATGAACTAGTTTTTGGTTCGTCTTTAACAATTTTTAGAATTTCCCTTTTGTCCCTTGGGGATAGTTGGCTGGAGCGCCCACTACGTTCAAGACTTTCATATGTTTCACTTTCTTTGAATCTTTTAATTATGTCTCTAATCGTTGTATGGCTTCTAGAAACAGTGTTCCCTATTTATTTTTTTTTTTTAGCTGAAAACCTGAACCAAGGATTTCAGGTGGAATACCTATTCAGTCTAGTCTGCCTTGGTTCGAAAAATAGGATGATAGACTAGTGGTAAGGAAAGGGCAATCAAGTGAAATACTATGTTCCTAAGCGTGGTGGAGAGCTTAAGAAACATGTGAATTTGAATCAGAGGCAAGTGTTAGTCCTCTACCTTAGTCAATTCAAGTTATAAGGCAATCTCATCTACAAACTTCTATACCATCAATTTCAACTTCAAGTCGTAAATATTGATGCAATTTTAATTTCAGTTGATTAGAAATGAGGCTAGAAAATTTAGAAAGGTTTTAAAGCGAAGGACCACGGCCTGGCCGGGAATCGAACTCGGGACCTCTGGGGTAGCAGTCGAGCACGCTACCTACTCGACTACCGAGGCCGTGTTAATTTTATTTTCTTAAATTAAGACAATATTTTCTTGATTCAACTCGTGTTCCCAGCTCTAGAATTAAGTATTTAATTCTTGTTTAAACCAATCATCTATTTTAGTTTCTTCTGAGCAAAAGAACTTGTGGTGAATTCATTAGGAAAGTAAAAGTGTTGCCAAAATTTTTATTTAATACATATGTTTTTCGCATTAATTTTGTATCGAATTTTATTTCAATACAGTTAAAATTTCAAATGAAGTCGAATTCTTATGGAAAGTTTCTGTTTACCAATTCAGTAGACTATGAAACCTAAACATAAACAACAGTTCGCTATGCATGGATGCCAATTAATTTTTTCAATATAATCTCTACGAAATAAATCAAACTAATCCTTGATTCACTTCAATAACAACTGATTTTAATTTCATTCATTGCATTACCCTAAAGTACTTATTTCTCAATTTATTGTTTCTAAAACAAAATAGAAATCGATTTTTATTTGGTCGAATTTCGACTACAGGCGATAATAGTAAATATTAGAGAACCAACAAACTACATGTTAAATTATTTAATTATGTAATATCTTCGAAACCTCAATCCACGAGGAGTTCTTTTTTTTCGTTAAGAGTTATTTCACTAGGATTATTTTGGTTTTGGAGTTATTTCATTTTTCAATTAGGAGTTATTTCGTGTAGTATGTATTTCTCCAAACGGTCATACTGTCCATTATTTTATTATATAGGTATTTTTTACAACCGTTTGACATTATGATCTCTTAAAAGTGGACATAATCCCAAGCGGTCAGAACCCCAATTTGGTGTTATGACTGCTGAATAAGTGGCCATAATCCCAAATCCAATTTTTCAGATTGGGAAATTATCAAAGTGCGCTTATTTGGGTCACCAAATTAAACAACTTTAAACAAGCATTGAATGCTGATATTTTGAGGAAAATTTTCTTCAGCGATGATGCCACTTTCGCGGTAAGTGGATACGTAAATAAGTAAAATTGCCGTCTGAGAGGCTCTAAAAATCCCCAAAGAATTGTTTTTTTTAAGAGATCTAGGAGTAACCGTTGCAGTCAATTCTGTGCAATATGGCCGTATCTTAAACGATTTTTTTTTTTGCCTGAATTTGAAGATATGGATCTGCACGATATGTGGTTTCAACAAGATGGGACCACAAGTCACACAACAGCACCAAATAGGGCTTTTTTGCAATATAAATTTCCAGACCGACCAATTGTTCCCTTTGACACCTCTGGACTTTTTTGTTTGTGGAACTACGCAAAAGATTTAATTTACTTTAATAAACCTCAATTTTTTCTGCAATTAAAAACCAACATTCTCCAAGTCAGTTCTCCAACATTCTCCATTCTCCAAGTCTGGCTAGTGCCAGAGTTGTGCACGAAAATCATACAAAACTACCTCAAAAGGATTGAGTCCTGCAAAAACTCCCGTGCAGGACATTTCATTGCTATTGTATTCCACGTATAATGGCAAAGTTCAAATTTTAGCGAAACTGCATTTTCATTGTATTTGTTTTTGTTTTTAAACTTTACTTTCTTACTTTAAAATGGATAACACTTTACAATCTATCGATTGGTGTTGGAATTATTGGAAAATTCTTATTAAAATTGTTTTTTTAGTTTTGTGTATTTATTTGTGCACGATCTCCCACTGTGCGTATTGCATATAACATAAGCATTTAAGCTGAAGAGGTTTTGCGAGTTGGCTTGTTTTGGTTGCCACGTGATGTATTAGCTAGAATTTTCTTGAGTAACTTTTTGCTAATAATATGATTGATTTCAATATGCACAATTTTCGCCTAGATTCCTTTAAATATTGAAGCTATTTTGGCGCAATAGAAAACGAATTAACTCTACTGCCTTGGATGTCGATTTATATCTTGAAGCTTACAGTTATTTTTTTTTTAATCCTACAATACGATGTGGTATATGTAAATATGAGGAAAAATATTATTCTATTATTATTTTTTTTTTTTGTATTAAAATTCATTTCCGACTATCAAGCCTTAGACTGCTAAGCTCTAGATTCGATTGATTGATTTATGTTTCACGCTGTAAAAAGCAATAAGAGTAACTTGAAAAAAATTTAAAGCGAAAAAGGAATATGTTCTTATGTTATATTTAAAATTGATTAATCAATCTATCAAGTATTTCCGTTGGTTGGTAGCCCTAAGTAATGGACAGCCAATAAATCTCAGCATTGCTTAGCAGCTGCTTTCAAAATTACTTGACGGCAAAAGTGCCAAAAAAAAGCAATAAACCAAATATAAAAAAAGGTTTCTTCTAACCTAGGTTAGACCTAAATTTAACCTCAAGCCATAATAAATGCCAATATGACGTCATAAATAAAAAAACCAAATAACGTGGCCATTTTAGCTCTTGAGAGAACTTTGACCGACTTTGACTTGAAAGGAATTTGACTTTGATAAAAAATAAAAACGCAGAAGTTTAAAGTGAATTTGAAAAGAGACTTAAAATGTCTTAAAATAGAATAAGCAGAAAAAAAAATAGAAAAATTCTACACAGCAAAAGCTTAAATGTGTGTAGCAATGTTTCCTTAAATAACACTGTGCGACACCAAAAAATAACTGAAAAAACTCCAATGGTTTCTGATAGGCATTGGTCTATAGAACATTTCATCCAAGGGATTTTTATCGATTTTTTTCAAGGTCACATTTTATACTATAAAATATATCCATTAATACATATAATACATAAAAATTAAAACCAAAAAATTAAAAAACGCTGAAAAGAATAAAAAAAATTTAATTACATATTTCCAACTACTTCTTCAATTTGTTTAATACTTTCAACAATTTTAAAAATCTTAAAAGTATGAAACAAAATTAAATAAGAATCACATAATAACAATTTGACAAAAATTGTAAAATTAATTAATAAAAATTTAAATGTGAAAATTAACATTATTTATAAAAATAAAATAGAATTCTTTATATATTTTAAAATTATTAAGTTTAAAAATAAAATAAAAAATCAATAAATCAAATCAAATCAAATAAAATAAATCCATTTCTCAATTTTCAGTTTTATATTTAATTTTTACTAATATTTATTTATGTATATTTTCTTATATATAATTTATATTTTCTATTTTGACTTTTGACACTCTTTAATTTTTAAACTTTATCTTTCTTGCTTTATTTTAACACTTCGATTTTTATTTAATTTTCTTTTAATCTTTACAATATGATATTTTTTATTTATTATTTGTGTTATATATGAACTGCTTCTTTTTTGAACAAATTTTTCGTAATTGTGTTTTATTTAAAACTTATTTTCAATGTTGTTTGTTTTATAAATTAGCTTTTAGTTTATTTATAAAACAATAATAAAAATACACTATGCTTTCCAATTTTATATTGTTTTTATTTTATTTTATTTTGTTATCTTTTATTGTTTGCACACGTAAATTTTTTACAAGTAATTTTTTATTTGAAATACTTAAAATAAGATCCGTTTTGATTTTTTTTTTGTTACAAAATATTTTATGGAAAATTCAGTCTTAAAATTTTTATAAAACTTATCGGACCTTAAGGCCATAATTCAAAAATATTTTTTCTTGTTCGTTATTGTGTAATTTACAATAACGAACAAGGTATATTTATTTAATTTATTTATTTTATTTATATATTTAAATTATTTAAATATTTTTATTGCATATTTTAGTGAAAACAAGGCAAATACAGCTCAATACAATGTAGTTGTTCAAGCTGACGATTGTCCTGCGTGCCAACAAGGCCAATATATTATGAAATAAATTATATTTATTATATTGGTTCAGAAGGGGTGGATTAAGATTCATAGATATCTTAAGTTAAGATAAGTTAAGTTAAAAAAAATAATAAATTTAGTAAAAAAATAATGTTTGATGTCATTTTAAAGGTGGTAACATTTTCTATAATTTTGTCCTTGGATGCAGGGCCGGCCCTAGAGCCGAGCCAGTAAGGCCAGGGCTCGGGGAGCATACAGACAGAGGCGCCTTACATATTTAAAAAAAATATATCAATCAATATACTATATATGGAAACATATATGGCGATCGTGGCATGCGTGTTAAGTGTGTAGCTTGCATGCCTAGAGCGCGAGATTGATTCCCACTCGCGGCAAATTTTTTTTAATAAAAAATTTTCAGATCGGTCGCCACCTCTTTGCAGATAATGTCAGAGAGTAAACAATGACTCGATGACAGTTCTCGATCAATTGTCTACAAACATTTCATAACACACACAACACAATTCGATCTTAAGACGCTCGGTCAAAGTCCTTTCAAGGACTGAAATGGCCAATTTATTTATGTTGGAGTTGGAGTAGCGTCCAATGAAACAGTCTGTCTAGTCTGCTGTATGATTTGGTATATACAGAGCCGTTGTTGATGTTAGTTGAGGATAGTTACGAGTCAGCACTGCTGGAACACTTGCGCAAGACAATCGAAGAGAATCTTGGCATGGAAATGATTTTCTCCCTCGTAAACAGTGCCCAGGAGTGGCTTAATGTGCGCTGGGATGAATTCAAGCAAAAGGCTGAAAACGAAAAGGCACTAAAATTGATTGAAGTGGAGGAGGCAGAACGCAAGAAATTTGAAGGTACCCGCGTCACTGTGGAAACGTTTATGAAATGGAAGACAGAGTTCGAAGAAAGCACTGGAATAGCAGCCAAGCGCGAAAAGATAAGCGATTGCAAAAAGTTAACTGGCAAAGAACTATTCCTTCGAGACAATACACTCAATGAATCCGATATTAAATATCTCATTGAGGCAGGTGAAAACATAGAAAATGTTAAAATCGATGAGACGCTGTTTCAGAGCATTGCTGAGCTGGACCTTGGCTCTGAGGATGAAGACGACGACGAAGATTGGCAACCGGGTGATGATTAGGTAAAAAAGGTCAGAAGTTGAGCTACACGCTAAACTTAAAATATTTTATAAAAATATTTTTAAAATTTAAATGTTTTTTATAAAGCCAGAAAATAGATTTTTTTTACATTTAAACTAGTTTTTTTTCTCTAGCCTTATATAATGTGAACCAAAATCTTCAAAATAAAAAAAAAAAAAGAAAGTTGTTTTCTTCAATAAATTACTTGGCCTTAAGCTCATTAAACAATTCCCAATATAATTTAATGAAAAGATCGTACTAAAATTAAATTCATTATTTATTTTTATTTCATCGTTAGTTAAACATTGTATTTATTTAAAACTAAAAGTCAGTCCTTATATTATATTCGACTGCGCGAATAGTTAAGAAATATATATCTTCAATTTTAAATTGAAAAATTCTTCCAACCACTATTTTATTTCATTTGAGCGACCCTGTTTTTTTTTCTACTTACGGTTTTACATTTCACTAACGTTTCTAACATTTCTTATCTCGGGCTTCTATTTCATTTGCTTTATTTGGGCTCGTTTCAACATATGCTTTGGTCATTTCTTTTTGCTTTCTTTTGTTAAAACAGCATTTACAAGCGGCTGGCATATGTAATGTAAGTTAAACATGATTTTTATTTAATAATGCATTCTTTTGTACAAAATATATTGAACTATCAACAACTTGACATGAACTGCAAAGTCTAAAAGTATTTAAAAAAAGATAGGAAATTCAACAAAGCATCTTGCATGAAATGCCAAAAAAAATCTAAAAACATCAAGTAAAAATATAGAGATAATCATTAAAACATATAAAATATGTATTAAAAAGACTGAAAGAAAAACTCGATACATAATTCTACCCAGTGAACCAAAACTACCGAATTCATTTATGAACCATTTCGGGTAGAAACGTTTATTTTCGGAACTCATAAATGAACCCGTTTTTGTATCATTCATTGGACTAAAATGCTTCTCAAAAATTAACTTTTTTTTGTTCGGAAATGAGTTAAAAAGAAGCATAACTTGTACTTTTTTTGTTCGGAAATTTCATGAAAAAAGAACCATAGAAAAGTTATTTTTCGGTACTCGGAAATACACCCTTTTTGAACCGACCGCCAGACTGAATTGCCTTTTAAAAATCGAATCTCTCTTGTTCAGAAATGAGTTAAAAATTAACCTTTTTGAACTATAAATTTTTGTATTGCATAATATTATTTGTTATTACATATCGATGATTTGTATGAAAAGAAATTAATATGATTTAACTCATTAAAGAATGGAAAACAGAAACATTTATGATTATGCTCTGAATTCATTTATGAACAAAAATGGTTTATTCACGAGACATTTTTACCTACTAAAATGATAAAGAAATTATTCTTTTTCGGCTCAAAATGAGTTTTTTATGAATTTTGAAAAAGAAGTACAGTTTTTATGTATGGGAACAGTTTTTACGACTTTAATCATACTTTAAACTTTTAAGCAACAAAATAAAAAATCAGAAATTAAAAACAAATTCTGCCCAAAAACGTTCGCAAAACTCTCACCTTACGCAAAACCTTTGCGTATGGTTCAGCAGGTAATATAGCATAAGTACCTTTATTTATTTTATTAATAAAAAATAGTTGTTGTTTTTGTTAAATAGAAACTTCAAAGATATATGTAGGTAAATAAAGTCAAAAACTTGTTTTATTTGAAAACCGGTTTATCTTGTTTTTTTCTGGTCGAATAATTAAAAAACCGGTTTTGTAAAAGTGTTATTATTCGAGACCGGTTTTTTTATAATGTCGAATAGTTGCATACCCTATGCATTGCCAAATATATATATTGCATTACGAATCATAATAACATTGCCAATAACTGTTGCGAGTGCAGAAAGAAGCTTTTCTAAGCTTAAATTAATAAAAACTTATTTGCGGTCTACAATGCTCCAAGATCGTCTTGATGGTTTAGCTTACCTTTCCATCGAACGCGATATAGTAAGGAAATTGAAACTGTATGGTCTTATGAACAATTTTGCAGACAGTAAAGCTCGGAAAAAAATGTTGGTGGAAGTTACAATAAAATTATTTATGGATAATATAAGTTCTCTCTTTTTTATGTAGATAAAAAACTCCGCCAACATAATGATGGGCATAATTTAGTCAGCGGTTTGAGATATGTAAATTTTCTTATTTTGGTTTAAAGAAACTTGTAAACTTAAAAACTTGTTGTACTTAAAGTTCGAAAAATACTGACCAAAGCCCAATTTTATTAAATATTGAATTTTATATAAAAATATAGTTGGGAGTTTTATACATAAAATGTAAATAATCTTGTCTTATTATTCAAAATTTAACTTAAATCAAATTAAAAAGAGGTTTCTTACTCTATTTTTTGCTTGTTAAATAATATGGGGCGCAATTTAGACCCTTGGCCTAGGGTACCCAGAATTCTCGGGCTGGCACTGCTTGGATGCATTTCATTCCAAGCTGAATCAAAAAAGTTGCAGCGATTTTTCTATAGCTTCATCGAGATAGACAAAATCGCAAAAATATAACTTTTCTAGCGATTGCCAAATATTAAGCTAAAAATCCTAGCGAAACAAAAACCTGCAGAAAAACAAAGAAGGAAGTGCAATAACAAAAACTGTGCAAAAAAAATGTAAACAATCCAACCGTCCGTCCGCATAGAATTCCAATGGAAAAAATAAAATAAACATGGCTTCTCGACAACTTTGTTGATAAGATTTTGACATTTTAGAGTCTATCAACAAATTCTAGCAACAAAGGTCCGCTGCCAGCGCTGCTTTTTCGCTGCCCGTGCCAATGTTTTTCGCCGGGGCCAATGTTTACATCATTCGTTATTCACAATATTGATGAGGCGAATCCAATGCAATGTCTATAGAATATATAGTCTCTGGCGAAGGGGTAAAGTACGAGCAAAGTACGATCTTACGAGATGAGTAGGAAAAATTTATACTCGGTAGTGAGTTTGACATTTTTTGTTATGGAAGTGAAGCATTTACTTTGAGATAGCTTAATATGTGGATATTTTTGAGTTTCGATGGTAAGCACATATTGTCATGGGTTTTGCTATGTTATCTCTTCAGATCTGTTATCTTTCAGATTTTTGTTTTTTAATTTATGTTTTGTTTTGTTAAAACTGCTTTTACGAACATATATTTTACTGGAACCGACCTTACTGACAAACGCAAAACTTTCCAAAGCAATATTGAAGAAGCAAAATAATAAGGTCATACGTTCTTTCATCTCATCCCGTTTCTACAAAGTCGATCAAAGTACGATCAAAGGCCGACCGACCTGACGCTTCTTTGTGATTTCAGCATTATGTATATGTATCCGGTTAACCACATCATTTTTTTTTGCTCATAAGTTTCGAAAATTTTTTAAATGAAATACATATTCCAAAGTTATATATTAAGTCGGATCGATTTGTATGGAGAAAAATAAATTTCTCTCAAATAAACCTACTTCTCCACCATTATTTTTCGATTTGAGAAATCCCCATGGAGCGATTTTGGTTCTCCTAAACACTGTTTTCTACCAAAAAAATCATCTTTTTGAAAAATCATCGGCCAGAACAAAAAATAAAAATTAAGATCCTACAAAAGTTTTGACATAAAAACTTTATAATTGTTTTTTTTTCTCATTATAAACTCTTTTCTGACCCCAAAAATTCGAAATTTGATAATTTGGTCAAATTGTTGTAGAAATAAGTTTGAAGAGTCTCTAACTTTTGAATCGTTTACTGGAGAAATCTAAAGTTCGGTTCGACTTACTATACTACATTAAGGAACTCCTAAGCCTTTTTGAGGTAATTTTTCGATACATCATCGCTTCCAGTTAACGACTTACATAATTCTTTAAATAACATAATTAAACCAACTGTCACTTATCACCTTTCAAAATTCTAGTGTTTTACAACCAAAACAAACTCGCAGTATATTTTTTTTTCATGGGTTTATAAGTTTGAGCAACTTTGGTGTTCATGATTCTGTCCAATTATTTCAAAGTTCCCAGAAATTGGTAAACAACTCTTCAACATCTTTATAATCCGATCCAACATTATCTTCATCAAAGTTGGCAAAACAGTCACTTTATGAAGCACACAAATTAAATTTACACTCAATAGGTAGCCAGGCTGCTTTCACTTAATACTTCTAACACCATTAACCCCCTCACATCATCCCTCTCAAGTTCTCACTCTCACACTTACAGACTGTTGCGTTTTTGTTTATAATTATGTAGTTTTAATTAAGTGTCAAAATCTAAATAAATCCTTCTTTTCAAAGGAAAGGACACAAAGAATAAAAAAAAGACATCTGAAAAACAAACTGTTGAATAAAAACAAAAAACAAGCATGCGAAAGGTAGATAGGTAAGCAGTGAAAAAAAAACAAAAACAAGAAGAAAAAGCTAGAAAAAAAGCAGTGTGGAAGTGAAGCTGAAAGAAGCCAGCTGGCCTAGAATATCCTTGCTCTAGGAGCTTTGCTACAAGTTGCTGGAACGGCTCATTAAAATGCAAGCGGAAGCTACAAATCAACAACCAGCCTGCAACAAAAACTAACAGCACCATTTACAAAAACAACCCGAAACAGAACCAGAACCAAAAACAATTTGAAAACTTACCTGATGCCCTGTTGAAAGCTTAAGAAGTTTTGGTCTAAAAAAAAAAAAAAATGAAAGTAGAGAACCCAAGCAACACACAGCAAATCAGTAGCAAAAGCAAAACAAAAAAGGAGCAAAAATAGCAACACAAAAACTAAACTTTTTTCACCGTTACTGCTACGTAAAGCTGCGAAGGAATGTGCGCTACAAGCTGCGAGCACAAATCCCAGCTGAGGATGCTGCTGCTGGAATTCAGCGAAAGAGAACATTTTACAATTTGTTAGAGAAGGGTTAAGGTAAAAATTTTCACAGCTAGAGGCAGGCAGTTGCAGACAAAAAACTACTACTTTATATAGAGTGGGTGGTGGTGCAAATAGGAGTAGACGAAGATGTAAGCTGTTGGGTAAGGTGTTGAAGCTTATTGCTTGAAAGATGGATGATGCGGCGCACAGTGAGTTGACTGCAAACAAGCTATGAACTAAAAAAGAGGAGTTTTTGGATATTGATCACTAACAAGGTACAACAGAATTTTTCGGCTGCAGCGCAACATTTTTTAACTGACATTGTATTCGCATTTCACATTCCACATAAGTTCAAAAATAAATTGAATCAAATTTAAAATTGATCAGTCAAGTAGTTTTTGAGATATCTGAATGCATATGAAAACAACTTTGCACTAAATTTTACAAAGTATGGCGACCGTGGCGCAGTGGGAAGAGTGTGTGACCCATACGACAGAGAACCCGGGTTCAATTCCATCTGACACAGAAAGTTTTCTCAATTGAATTAATTTTTCTGTTCGGTGGTCACCTCTCTGCAGACAATGGCAAACCTCAGAGAGTAAATAATACCATGTAAAACTTCTTGAGAACATGCACATTAGCCGTTCGGAGTCGGCATAAAACTAGTAGGTCCAGTTCTCGAACAATTGTGTTCAAAGATTTAATAACACGCTCAAAACAATTTAATCATAAGAAGTTCGGTCAAAGTCCTTTCAAGGTCTGAAATGGCCAGTTTATATATTTATTATTTAAATGACTGCCTGAAAAAAAAGCAAAAGATTTGCGATTATTTCAGGATCATCCGAAGATTTGCCTGATAATTTAAATTTGTCTGATTTCCTCTTGACAATAATGAACTGGTAAAACTTTTTTGGGTCAGTGATAAGTTTGGTTTGGATATAGGCAAGAATTATAGAAACCGGATTACGCGTTTCGCAAATGAGAGAGAAAGCATGACGTCACAAGCGATATTGTCAGACTTTGGAATAATTTTACTCCCACACACACGCCTAAATATTTTTTTCTTATTTTTATAATATGTATATGGACCTCCTTAACCCATTGGTACAATAAAATTTTGTCAGTCTACAATAGTTAGGAGATAAAAGTCTTGAAAGTTTAAAAAATTCATATTTTTTCGAATACGAAAATATTCATATTTTAATACAGAAGAGTAGATATTTTTACTTTACTTTTTCGAAAGAATTTATTTTCAATTTCGTCAATTTGCCTAAGAGATCGCACATTTGCATACGTTTTTGTCAAGCAAAAGTACTGTGTGACATCATACACTCAACTGAGAAAGAGAGCATTAGATAACGGGACTGCGGAACGAGTAATCTCGTTAGGATTTCTAAAGATGTTCAAAAAGATAAAAAAAATTGTTTTAAATGAGAAGGTATCTCATGAGGTTAGCAGAAGATCTAGAAATTAAATATATACTCCATATTTGTTTTTTTTTTTGTCATTATTGCTATTTGACTTTTAGCCATAAGGGTTAAAATATACTTTTCGAACCATCTTTCTGCAGATCTATTTTCCTTATTTCTAATCAAGAGACAGTCAACAACACTTCGCCTTGAAATCAGACCAGAGCAGACCAATCTAACCATTTTAAACATCTTTTTATGCAAACATGTTGTGAATTATAACAGTGCCATGCGCGGTGTCAAGCTTAAAGATGGATGTGATTGTTGTTGTTTCAAGCTAGCTGTGTTGTTAAGTATTGACCTGCATTCTGATAGTGGTGCAGTGTCTTATTTTTTGTTGGAGATTAAAAACCCGACACTTACATTATAAAACAAATTTTTCTTGTTCAACAAAGTTTCGAAATTTTTAAATTTTTCCTTAAGAAATAATGGAAATAGCTCGGAACTTCTTTGGTATCTGAAAAAGTACGCATTGTTTTCATTTCTTCAAATATTTTCAACAAAAAACCTTATTTCATTTATTAACGACATTCAATATTGATGACTTTTAAGGGAGAGAAAATTTTAAATTAACAATTTTTTTACATGGGAGAACCCACTGTGCGTCGGTAGGGTTGGATGTAGCTAACTAGGTCCACCATCTTGAAGTAAACGGTGCTTGCTGCTAAATATGCTGTTGAGCGTACATTTTTGGGACCTACTTTTTTCTGCTACTTAGTTATTTGTTTTATTTTTTATTTTTTTATTTCTATTTTTTTTTAATGTTGCGCTTTATGCAGCACTGTTTATTTAATGCTTTAAATTTTGCATCACTTAAAAACAACTGTGTTGTTGCTAGAGTTCTCGGTGTGCTTCTTGTTACTACTGCAATTGTTCTTATTGTTGTTCATTTTTATAAATATATATATGTATATATACACATTTATATTATATATATTCACTGCCTTTATTTTAAATGAGCTCAAATATTTTGGCCATTTTTTATTTGCATCCCGAGTAAATGTGCTTCATTCAACACTAAATCAGGCAGTGCTTTTTCTTTTATTTATGGCGCACCTTGAGTTCAGAAGGTACAACACGCTCTTTTCGCATTTTTTCAACTTTTGGCCACCTTTTTACTTTGTGAGCTATTTAGATGTGCTGCTACTACTACTTTTTCTGCCAGCTTCTTTGTTGTGCGTGCCAATGCTTTTGTTTGTTTGTTGTTTGTGTGCTTCTCATAGTCAAATTCTATGCAGGGAGCAGTATTATGAGTTATTTTTATTTGGCAATAACTTTCTATTTTTTTTTTTTTTGTTATTTTTGGCAGTACTTTTTTGCAAGTGGCTAAAAACGTCAACGGTGGCTTAAGCCGAATTCTGTGAACACAGATTGAATAAATTTATTAATCATGAAAATGGTTGTGTTATGTCCTATATTTTTTAGCATTAAAAACTCAACACATATTGGGTTGTCAATTTTTTTTTTTTTTCAAAATGAAGGCAAATAGTTTTGAGAGCATGGAAGTGTCAATCAATGGATTTCAAGACTGTTTCAAAAAAACTTTTAAATCAATCACAATAAATGTATTGTATTTTAACTGATTTTGGTGAAAGGACAAGTTAAGTTCCATGGATTAACATTAGATACAAAAATATTTATTTAACACAGACATAGTGCAATATGTATATTAAATAATATTAATTTTAATCCTATTCAGGCAGCAATTGATTTTCTACAACTATATAAAAATAACGATAAATCGTTAAGAGTTAAGAGTTAAAAGTTAAGAGTTAAGAGTTAAAAGTTAAGAGTTAAGAGTTAAGAGTTAAGAGTTAAAAGTTAAAAGTTAAAAGTTAAAAGTTGAAAGTTAAAAGTTAAAAGTTAAAAGTTAAAAGTTAAAAGTTAAAAGTTAAAAGTTAAAAGTTAAAAGTTAAAATTTAAAAGTTAAAAGTTAAACGTTAAAAGTTAAAAGTTAAAAGTTAAAAGTTAAAAGTTAAAAGTTAAAAGTTAAAAGTTAAAAGTTAAAAGTTAAAAGTTAAAAGTTAAAAGTTAAAAGTTAAAAGTTAAAAGTTAAAAGTTAAAAGTTAAAAGTTAAAAGTTAAAAGTTAAAAGTTAAAAGTTAAAAGTTAAAAGTTAAAAGTTAAAAGTTAAAAGTTAAAAGTTAAAAGTTAAAAGTTAAAAGTTAAAAGTTAAAAGTTAAAAGTTAAAAGTTAAAAGTTAAAAGTTAAAAGTTAAAAGTTAAAAGTTAAAAGTTAAAAGTTAAAAGTTAAAAGTTAAAAGTTAAAAGTTAAAAGTTAAAAGTTAAAAGTTAAAAGTTAAAAGTTAAAAGTTAAAAGTTAAAAGTTTAAAGTTAAAAGTTAAAAGTTAAAAGTTAAAAGTTAAAAGTTAAAAGTTAAAAGTTTAAAGTTTAAAGTTTAAAGTTAAAAGTTGAAAGTTGAAAGTTAAAAGTTAAGCGTTAAAAGTTAAGAGTTTAGAGTTAAGCGTTCAGGGTTAAGAGTAAAGTTAAAAATTAAGACTTAAAAGCTTAGTGTTAACCCTCTAATGCCCAGATCCGTGACTAGACGGCGTTCACGCCAATCGCTATAAAACCGTAATCTGTGGAACATTTTTCGAATGGTTTCCTTCGAAGATTTATAGAAGAGGAAGTGTAGACGAATCCTCAAGTTATATTTCAGTTTTTTTGGCTTGGAACTATCATGCTCCGTTTGATAGTTACGTCAATTTAAAATCAAATTTCATCATGTTTAAACAAATTTAATTAATTTTTTTAAGAACTTGATTGAAGTGAGATCGAAGTGAAAAAATACTGGTAAGAAGGAAATTGTTTTCTCTTCCAATTAAAGTACAAAAAAATATGTAAAACAAAATGAAAGGTGTTCATATTATGAGTTCATGCCAAGGTTCGCTTCTAGGCGGAGTTGACATTTTCATATGTCAACTGTAAAAAATAACGAAGAATCAAAATGAAAAACGAACTTCAGATCTCAGGAGCTCAAACAAAAAATCTGGCATTAGAGGGTTAAGAGTTTAGAGATAGAGTTAAGAACAAGAACTAGTAAAGCATTTTTTGAACTAGTCAATGTTTTTTTTCTTCGAAAAACATTTTTAATCGTTTTTAAAATAAGTCTCCACCCCTCCTCCTCACCAAGGAAAATCCTGGCTACGGCCCACAATGTAACACTCCCATAAAGTGAGTGGACAGAAATAGAAAGAGTCGCCGTGGAATCATAAAATTTTGTGGAAATAAGTTTTAAGATAAGAGAACTATTCACACTGAATTTCATTCAAATCGGATGAATGTTATGCATACCTTCCATATAAGTGAAATCGGTAATCTGGTATATTTTCCCAAATAATTATTAAAATTTTTTTATCCAAAAAAATCTGACAAAGTTTCAAGTCAAAACAAAAAAGTTACAGTAACTTAAAGTAAACTTTGGAATAGAACTCTCGCAGAGCCAAGACAATCTTGTTTTGAGAGTTGATCTTAAATACATTAGAACTCGAAAAATACGTGAATTTCTTAAATTCGGGTTTTTATGATAAAATCATTTATACTTGATCCTTGGCACAAATTCTGAAGCGTTTATCATTCGTTATAGAAACAATTTTTTTTTTTTTTTCGACTATTATTTCAGTTGGCATTTATTAATTGCTCTAATTTTTATTTCTTTTGACTTTGATTTCCCAAGCGATTGTTTATTGTTTGTCGAGAAATTAATTTGCATTCATCATGTTGTTGTTTTGTCGTCTAAAGAGCAATCGAGAAAAGGATTCACACAATAAATGCTGCTTGACCCGTTTAAAACTCACTCGACTGAGCAACAACTCGTACTCGCTCTCGCACAACTAATTTTCACTCATTCCAACTCATTAACTTAAACAACACTCTACACCCTACAGTAAGCATTGGTTAGAACAATCGAGGTGGGCATTTTCAATGAAGATTTATTGAATTCATTTCTGTTCAATGGATATTTTGGTGTTTTTTTTTTGTTCCTTTATGTTTTTATAATTTTCTAATTTATTGAAATTTTCCATTCAGAAAAGTTTTGTTTTTTTTTTTTTGTGTTCTGCCTTTCTGCGGTGGGTGTTTGTTTTTTCATTGTTAATGTTGTTGTCTTCTATTGAAGTGTTGTTTTATAACATTTCTCCATTTTGATTTTTATCTGCTTAGAGTAGAAGAGCTGTTTATATAGAATTTGGTCTGTTTTTTTTTTCATTCCTGTTTTTTATTTCAAGTGCAATTCTGCTGAAAAATTCTAGGTTGCGGCATTTTTTTCTTAGTTTTTTTTTTTTTTTTTGTTTTGTTGTATAGATTTTTGCTTTATTCTCTGCTCAATAGCTCTGAACTAAAAAATATCTCTATTGGAAGTGTTTCCGCCACATCTAAAAGATGGACGATGCCGTTAGCACAGAGGTGGGCAATGCTCAGCGGGAGTGCTGCTCCTGTTGCTATTTTTGTTGTATGGCAGGCTTCTTCTAGTATTACCATCTATTTTTATTTAAGCTTTTATCATGATTTCGTTTTTCTTCTTATATATTATAGCGTCAAATCAAAAGATCAGCGTGTGAGGCTTGATATGTGTGTGTGTGTGTGTATGTGAGAAGGCAGCTCAAGCAATCTCATGAATGCGGATTTTGGCTGTTGGCTGCTGGTTGTTTGCTATAAGAAGTGCTTCTTGAAGTGTGCTTTTGCTTTAATTCAAAGGATTTTCCTTGCTGCTTGCTTTTTTTTCCTTTTGATGATTGAGGATTCAACGCTGCTCGAGTGTGAAATTTGTTTTAGCAAAATTTTAATGTTTTCTCCAGAGGCAAAGGCTAAGAAATCTGGATTATAAACTGATTGAAATTTATTGCTCTTTGTGCTTTTCTATTTTTGTGCACTTAACGCTTTTGTTGTTATTTTTTTTTTAGTTTTCTTTTTATTTTCAGCCAATTTATGCATCCAATTATTTTGTAATGAAGTTCTGGTTAATCAGTTTGACTTAAAATGATTTAATAAAAATTAATTGCATTTTATGTTTTAGCTCATGCGAAATGTTTATGAAGCTTATCAGCCTCACTTTGAATTTATAATGTGTTGATGAGAGCTACTCTCTTTTTATTTTTTTTTTTTTTTTATTTTTTCTTACATAATAAAATCAGTATTAATTAGATTAGCGGTCATGGCTGAACACGTTAAAGTGCCTAGACCGTATAATACAAATGTTACGAAATGCGAGTTCCGTTGTTCGAATCCCTCATTATTATTTTTATTGTTGGGATGTGTACTGCGACCTTAAGATCTATTGTGCCTATTTCATGAATCTAAAAAACCATTTTTAGACCAATCTCTTAGATAAATGCTAGTATATGTCCTATATCTCTTGATTTTAATGAATCGCGCTTGAACAAGTGCGGAACACTGTTCAGGAGGTGCATCGGCGTTTCTTCGGCCTCCATACAAAACCCAAGAATGATAGAAGCAAGATTACGCGTTCCGCAGTCCCGTTATCTAATGATCTCTTTCTCAACTGAGTGCATGACGTCACACAGTATTTTTGCTTGACAAAAACGTATGCTAATGTGTGATCTCTTAGGCAAATTGACGAAATCGAAAATAAATTCTTTCGAAAAAGTAAAGTAAAAATATCTACTCTTCTGTATAAAAACTGACAAAATTTTATTGTACCAATGGGTTAAGGAGGTCCATATGCATATTACAAAAATAAAAAAACAAAATATTTAGGCGTGGGTGTGGGAGTAAAATTATTCCAAAGTCTGACAATATCGCTTGTGACGTCATGCTCTGTCCCTCTCATTTGCGGAGCGCGTAATCTGGTTTCTATTCTATTCTATTCTTTCAAAACCCAACTAACCATTCTAACCATCACTTAAAATTCCCCGTTTTGTAAGGTGATAGTTCAATCTACACTGACCTGTGATCAGTCCTGACCTGATAATTCTTAAGTCATTCTTGTTAGCTTCTTGCATTCATTGAATCTCTTTAGATCGTATGTCCCTAAGAGTAGTTTAGAATGCTTTAACCCTGGTAGATTTTGTTCCCTTCTATACCTTTGTGTCGGTGTGCCCATAATATCCAAACCCGGTTTTGTAGCGCAAGCGTTTTGTAGTTTAACAAGACACTCCATCACCAGTTTAGAGGTTTCCTGAAAAGACTTCAGTTCCTTGATAACCACTTGACTGTCAGATAAGATAGCTATGTTTTAGTTCCAGTATTTACGTTTCAGGTTAACTTATACGCACTTATCTATCGCGTATATTTCCGCTTGGAATATGCTACTGTTCTTGCCCATCGGGTAGAAATATTTGCTCCCTGTCCCGTAGACTCCTGCTCCGGTCCCTTCTTCAGTTAGAGAGCCGTCAGTGTGTCATGTAATCATATACTTATAAGTTTCGAAAAAGCCTTTGAATTTCTTTTTACTACACAGAAAAAAATGTAAGCTTAAAATTAAACACAATGTATTCAAAAAATGTGTTCGTAATTTGCTTTTTTTTGCATATGTTTTTCAAAACTTTTAAACACATTTGCTCTTACTTTGACGAAATTTGTTGCAAGCTATTTTTTAAAGACAAAATTCGTCAAATTAATAACAATTGTCGTCAATTTTAAAACATTTTTTTTCAGTGTATTTAGTTCAGTTTGGAATCTTTTAGTGAAACTGAATATTGGATGCATACTGCCTCGGTATTGTTATTTCAGGATGTTTCCTCGATAGAATATCAACCTTCTTTCGAAGCAATCCCTGAGCTCGATATCTTTATTAGTCATTCTTAGAATAGCCCTCTTCGCCTGGGATTTAATGTAAGTAAATATGAAGAGGTGTTAGTTCCTATAGAACTTCCATGGATGCTGTTGGCAATGTTCGCATGGCTATGTTAGCATGGTGATGCACACGCAGACCAATCTCTTAAGCTTGTTAATCGCAGCTATGACTGTATGTTGCTTCGTTTTTTCTGCCTAGATAACTTAGCCATACGCTATCATGGGACACTCAATCATTATATATTTCCATGGCAATATTTTCGGAGTGCAGCCTCTGCTTTTTCCTGTGATGAATCTGCAAATCATAAATGTTCTAACAGCCTTCTTCGTAATTTGACTCAAGTGTTCTTTCCAAAGTTGTTTTTGGTCTAGAAATACTCCCAAAAATGTATCTTTCCTTTGGAATTCTATCTCAAATCCATCTAGCTTTATGGGCTTAAGGTGTTCAATTTTATATTTTGTAATATAACTTGTAAATGGCAGAAGACTGATTTTTTTCCAGATTTATATTCAGCCCTACCTTATTACACTATTTTTTGTCATCATTAGGCCCATTTCAATCCTATCACACAGAGTCTCTTCAAAATTCCTCCTGCAGATGATTACTATACCATCAGCTAACTCTGGAATCGAATTAAATCCCCCAACTGACAGGAAATTTTTTCTAATCGGCTGTCTTCTCTCTGTAGACAATCAGCCATGCCTCAGGGAGAAAAAAAAAGTCCTTTCACAGGATGAAAATGTCAATTCTGATCAAATGACTAAGTTTTGTTGTACATAAGTATGTGTTAACTAGACTTATTATAGTGTGATTTATTTAGAATAGTTTTCATTGTTAACTTGGACTGATATTTTTTGAGTTTATTTTTTTGGGTGTGAATTATTTTAAATAATTTCAATAATGTTTTTTAAAAATTACCATTTTAAGTGTGAACAACACTCTTCAGTCATTTACAAAAATCTCTTATTAATGAGGCCATTAAAAGAGGTTTTGTAAATTTAATTTCAAACATTTTTTTGACATTGTGTTTGTTTTTGATATATTTTGAATTAATTTTTAAGAATATTTGTTCTTAGATGGGAAAGAAAAATTTTATCAATTAAGTGCATATGGAAGGTTTTAACCATTTTCAAACTTCTCTCATCTATGATGCCCTTTAAAGAGCATGTTATCGTTATTGAAAGTTTATAAATAATATTTTACTTATAAAGGTCATAAAAAAGTCTCACAATTTTTGATGAATACAACCGTTGAATTGTAAAAAAATATATTAAAATTTAATTTATATGACCTTGACTTAATCTTTTATAAATTTCACTAAAACATATTGAAACATTTTCAAAACTCACCTCTGAATGAAATAAGTATTTTTATTTTTTGTAATACCGAAATCTGTAAGAAAAGAATGAATTGTTTAGTTCATTTTACAACATTTACCAATAAAACTATAAAATATATAAATTTTATAAAAATGTAGCTAATCAGAGATTGAGAAATATATGTATGCATATGTCTTAACACACCCAGCACCTTTTTTTATACGTCTTCTTTTACACCATTTTAATGTAACACGGTTCGCAATTAAAAACCGATTCTTTTTAAACGAATTTTTTTCTTCCAGAACGAAACTTAAAAAAAATAGTTCTAATTTTTGCAGTGTCTTTCAAAAAATTCACCGACCTTCAGCAAGTTTTGCAATTTTCTCATATAAAATTTTTGAGCTCTATCCCTCTCCACACTCAGAGAGAGAATAACAAGTACTTGCTGCATTCTCTTTGACTTGATTAACTCAATTTCAATTAACTTGCTGAATCTTTTTGAGCCGAATTGCCAGAATGGAGTTTCTTGAGTTGAAATTGGTAATTATATGTTTTGAAGCTACAAAGTAAGAAGCAGTGTTGAATTGTTTTTTACGAAAATGAAAAAATCGCATATTACAAAGAAAAACAAAATACTTTTTGATAGTTTTACATGTCAGTGAAGCGACACATTCTCAGAGACCGGTCGCAAAAAACTTGCTAAAGGTGGTTAGTGAATCCGCCTTAAGAGATCGATCGCAAAAAGCTTTCTGAAGGTCAAGAACGATAGTTACAAGATTAGGCGTCCCGCAGTCCCGTTATTAAATGCTCTCTGTATCAATTGAGTACATGCCGTCACGCAACAAAAATGATAGAAACATGATTACCCTCATGATGTAATTATACAAGTGTGGCAGGAGTGACAGTTCTTTCGTCTTGCACCAACTGTCAAAAATAGTATAAATTAGAAAACGAAAAAAGTAAAAAAGAAAATTGAAAGTAAAACATACACTAAGGGAAATAACGCATATTAGCATTATCCACGCCTGAGTATAAATTTTTTTCAAATATCTACGTGGATAAATCCAATGTTTTCCTTACAACTCGTTTTTTTCCCGTATTTGAATTTTATTTATACCACACACGTACACACATATTCCATACAAGCAAGCAGCAACAGCATCGCACACGTACACACATACTCCGACAAGCAGCAACAGCATCGCACTCTGTTCGTGCAGTTTATTTCTTGCATTTGCAGTTTTTATAGTTCTCATTTAGTTATTGTTGCAAGAGTAATATAGTATGCATGTTTGGCAACGAAATGAAATTATGTAGGGTGGAGTGACAACTCGGTGTTTTCTCAAGAACATCTTGGACCGGTTGTCATTTACCTGCATAATTTGCTTCTACCTAGATATATTTTGTAGATTACTTTTTCGTTCTCTATTTTATACTATGTTTGACAGTTGGTGCAATATTAGGGCACCAACTGTCAAAAATAGTATAAATTAGAGAACGAAAAAAGTGAAGCGAGAATAAATTATACAGGCAATGGCATTTGATGAACGCAATATGAAGAAAATAATACCATAAAACCACTAATAACATATTCAATTTAAATATTTTTTTTTTAAATTCAATATTTTTATATAAATTTTCTTCAAATGCGATAGTTTATTTTCAAATAGTAAATATTTGAAAGATATTTTAAAAAAATTCGTGCATAATTTTAATATATTTTTTATTAATTCTGTTTAAATATTTAATTTAATTAAAAAAGTATTCAAATAAATTTTAAATATTTACGTAGTCGATTTATTCAAATGCGTTATTGGTGCAAAAATTACTCGCTTTTTGGATAAATTAAAAAAGTTTTTGGATAAATTTAATATTTTTTTCCCTTAGTGTACAGGCAAATGACAGTCGGTGCAAGACACTCATGAGAAAATAGCTAGTTGTTACTCCTACCTTGTGTAATTGTATCATGCACTGACATGTTTAACCATGGTTGAATTAAAAAGATGATGGTAAATTCTAAGCAAAAGTTGCAAAACATTCTATTACAATTTTTATTGAGTGCAAGCAAATTGACACTTTTCCGCAATTTGTCTCTTTTTTTGAACCACCAAAGGAAGATCATCCTCCATCACGACAATGAGAGTTCCCACCCATCAGCACTCAAAACATGGAATTCAAAACATAAGAGTCATACGCCTTACAGTCCCGACTTGGCACCCATGACTTCTTTTTGTTTCCTCACAATAAAAAAAAAATGCGTGACGAGTGATTTTCTACTCCCGAACAGGCCGTTAAGGTCTCCAAAGACGTGGTTTCCGAGATACCAATTTTAGAGTGGTAAAACTGTTTCGAAAATTGGTTCAAACTAATGCAAAATTAGTGTACATCCTACATTAAATATTATTAAACGAAAATAAAGGATTTGCACTCGGCCTACGACAAAAATAAAAAAAAAAAACATAAATATGACGCCGACAGGTTGCGGATGTAGCAGCTTATCCAACAAAAATGCAATGTTGTTACTCGCGTATTAGAGGTGCTACGGTTAACTTTATTTTACGATAGAAAAGATTGGGTCATTTACCTCATAACGACAATAAAAACAACATGGAGGTCGCTTAATGCAGTAAAAATGCAACAACAATAAAAAACGTTGCAGGGAATTATATATATGTGACCATTGGTGCTACGGCAAATTTTATAGAATGACAATAAAGGCGAGGTCTTCGGTCACATGTAAAAAATACAAAAAAATCGATAGCGTCACTTTTTTAACGTAAAGGGCCCATTATTGCATGGATTTATTGAACGGCGCTAAGGTGAATGTTAATATACCACACAAAAGCAAATGCAAAAGCAAATTAAAAATCAAAACTAAAACATGACTGTTATTAGAACGAGAATCGAAGGATTATAAAAGTATGAGGACAAGAAATTGTACAATGATCAAGACTAGGAAAAATATAAAGATAAGGACGAACGTTTCGACAGGTATTATGATAAATATTAGGCAAAGAACAAGAACAAGGATTTTGTCAAGGATAAGGAAAAGTATTCAGACAATGATTTAGACAAAGATTGGAAAAAGAATTGAGATAACATTATAAAAAAAATAATTAGGAAAGAGATTGTAACAAGGATTACAAGAAGTAGTGGGATAAGGACTATAAAATGGATTCGACGAAGAACTTGGACAATAAAGGATTGGACATGGATTATAAGAAGAATTTGATCAAAGATTAGGACAAGGGACTAGACAAGTACAGGGTTTTCCAATTGGGACTTGACAACTTTGAATTAAATTTCTGAACGCACTCCTTTACTAATCATCAAACTGTCACTGTCAAATTTGTTCAGTAAACTCAACATTTGTATCATGGTAAAGTACACGAACCAACAACGTCAGCAAATTATAAAAATTTTCGATGATGTATTGCATTGCAAAATCATCTTCAGTGACGAAGCTCATTTTTGGCTCAATGGGTTTGTCAATAAGCAAAATATGCGTTATTGGTTGGGGGAAAATCCACATGTGCTTCGTGAATCACCACTTCATACATAAAAAATAACTGTTTTGTCTGGTTTGCATGCTGGCGGTGTCATTGGACCATATTTTTTCGTCGACGATAACGATCGTAACGTTACGCCATGATTACCGATTATTTTTGGCCCAAATTGGAAGATATAAACTTGGACGACATGTGGTTCCAACAAGACGGTGCCACAAGCCACACAGCACACGTTACAGTCGATTTATTGAAGAGTAAGTTTGATGAGCGTGTTATCTCAAGAAATTGCACAGTCGATTGGCCGCCTCTTTCGTGCGATTTAACGCTTGACTATTTTCAACAAGCCGACGCCGTTGGAAGAGCTCAGAGCCATTGAACACGAAATATAAATACAGTTTCGACCAAAATGTGTAGCCGAGTCATTGAAAATTGGGTCCAACGAATCGACCGCTGGATACGTGCCAGCGGTGGCCATATGAACGAAGCTTGATTTCATTCATAAATGTTTTGATTGTTCTTCAAGCCGATAGTAAAGTTTTTGAAATATCTCAAATGGTTTGTGTTTTATTTAAAAAAAAAAATTGTCAAGTCCTTAATGGAAAACCCTTTAGAATATGAAACATACGAATAAAAATAAGGAAGGTGACAAGTTTAAGGACAAGGGAAAGGATTCGGATGGAAATAAAGAAGAGCATAAAGATTATATTGTCATGTCAAAAACTATGGGTGTGTCCATGATACATTTAAATGTTTGTTGATTATTAGGCGCAAAATTTAAAAGGGAACCCCTTGAGCAGACAAGTGCAGACATTTCAGGTGTTGTTTATGCATCAAACAGCTAACAAGACTAAAAAGTGCCGCATTATTTCATCCAAAAAATATTTCATTCCATTGATATATGTAACAAATTCTCTTGCGTGTAGGTGTAAATCAACATGCTGTCAGAGGCCATAGTAGTTTCATGTCCCAGCTCAAATATGACTACCTCGAGTGACTATTTTTTTTTTTTTTGGTTTCAGCGAACTCTTAAACATTCGAGCATTTTTTATTTTATATGATAGATTTTGACATATTTATGACCGTTTGTGGTATGTTATGTATAGGAAACCAAAATGTTTCTCATGCCTTCTCAAAAACACACTCTCTGCGAAATAAAAATATATTCATTGAGGCTTCACTAAAAACCAATATATAACAAATGATAAACCCAGTGGCAGAGACTGAATTTATTCATGGCGTAAATTTACATTTTTTTTTTTCAAATATAAAGTATGCTTCAATTTAGCAAAACCAAAAAAAACAAACATTTTATTGCAAAGTTGACACCATATACTCCACTTGACTCCCCACATAATGAAAATACATTTTCAAAGCAATGCAACAAGCATTTGGTGAAAAAAAGTCAAGAGGTACTCTCGCACTAGGTAGCTCGTATTGCCAGCCAACAAAGCGGAAATAGAATATCCTTAAATGGCATAGTCGAAGAGGCAAGGGGAGAGTGCTTTGTGGTCATTGCCACAAGTGTTGGTCAGGAAATGCATTTGTTGTTGTTATTGTTTTTTGTTGAACTGGCTCGGAAATTTGAAATATTTTTTTATCAATTTAAATATATGTAATTCTGTTGATGTTGTTGTTGCTTTACAAACACTTGCATGAGAGTAAAAGTAATAAAAAGTACTCAGATAAACGAATGGACAAGAAGCATCATGTTTTAAAGAAGCGGAAAAAAGGTCATAGAACTGATTTTAAACTAGCGCCACAGACGCAAACACGCCCATACGCCCATAGCGTTGTAAACAGCGTAGTAAACAAGTTGTTGTCGCTGTTGTTAAAAAGGTTGTCACCAACTGAATTGAGAACGTTTTTTGAGAACGCCCGCACACCCACTGAGAACGCATGGTTCCATTAGTGGGTGTGCGGGCGTATATCTACATGTTAGGCCAGTGAATTTAATTCCTTAAAGTTTGAGAACTACTTATTTTTTCATTAATTTATAGCAGTGCAAAATCTTGTCAATTGATAATGAAACGATTTGTAAAAAGCATTAAATTTATTTCAATCTTTGCACAATCCTTCACAATGTATGTAACAGAGAACAGCTTGAGTGCATTCAAATGACGTTTCGAATGTCTCGCCCATATATGAGCTACGAATGTGCCTTCTGCATTTAAATTAATGTGCAAATACATGTTCAAATCGCTGTGATACGAATGTCTAGAGTACGACCACTCGCAATTATGAATACTTACGACACAATAATCCCCAACGAAGCAGGACATGAGCAACCTTCGCCAAAAGCAAGGAAAATTCATGCTTTTATGTCCATTCGCACCAAGGAAAGAATTTCGAATACATTGTACAATTGTCAAAAAAAAAAAAAAAAAACCCATGTAGTTTGACGAATTCATTCAATATTTGTGAAGTTGCTGAAACCGAATATGAAGTCAGTTTTTTTGGGTCACCCTGTTTTGTGTACTACATGGGGGGAGGCGGTTTTAAGGCAGGGCCGGAGAGGGTTATTATATATGACCGACCCCCATTACTTTTGCAAAAGGAAAATTTTTCCATTGGGGACCTATCTCCTACCTATTAAATTTCTACTTCATTTAAAAAGCAATACGTATAAATATTTCCAAAATAAAAGAAAACCTTCCCCCATGAATAGAACTTCTTCAAAAATATTCTTAATGTCAAAAAACACACAAGATCTTTTATTTGGAAAAATAAATTACACAACACAAAGCCTGGTCGCTATAATTCTACCATCATACACATCTCCACAGTATACCATATGAGGGGTACTATTTATATTTCGGGAACTGGCAACACTAATGTCAATAGCTAAAATCTGCCATCATCATAATAAAGTTTGACATTTGTTAGCACATATGTACTCACAACGTTTTGATGTACAAGTGCTATTTGTTTTGTTTACAGTGAGTTTAGAAAATCAATTTGTTCAAAAAATGGAAATTTCAAGAGAAGGTTCTCGTTGGATTATGTTTCACAACTTTCGACGTGGATTATCTCAAGAAGAATGTGTCGATGAACTCAGTTCTTTGTATGACGATAAAGCACCATCAAAAACCACAGTATATCGCTGGTATAGTGAATCCAATCGTGGTCGTCGTTCGGTCGCCGAAGAATTCCATGAAGGTCATACAAAATCGGTTGTTGTGTCACAAAACATCAATGCAGTAGTACGTGAACTAATAATGCAAGATCGTCATGTGACATATCGTGAGATAGAGGCATCCTCCAAGTTCCACTTCAATACATTCAATTTTGCATGAACACTTATCTGTAAAAAAATTTGTTCTTGTTGGATACCCCATAATTTATCACTCGCTCAAAAAAAGTCTCATGTCGATTGATGTAAGGAAATGATTAAAAAGTTCAATCGTGATGCTTCAAAAGGCGTGTGTAAAATCGTGACGGGTGACGAAACATGGGTATATGCACGCAAAGAAAAAAAACGTTTATCGCCAGTTTGCCGGAAACGAACTTCGTTTGTCGTGCTTGAAATCGTTTATTGCAAACGTTTCAACAGTTGTCATAAACGTTGAACGAAAAATAAACAAAATTTTCAGTTGTGAGAAACGAGTCATTTAGTTGCAGGAAATGAATTTCGTTTGTCATAAACGCGAGTGATTTTTAAATTGCGGCAATTGAAAACTTCGTTTTTCCCAACTGAAAATTTTGTTTATTTTTCCCTTCGTTGTATAAACATAACGCTTATAGTTTAGAGTTACTTTTTGGACAAATTGTTACTATATCAGGAAATTGGTAGTTTGCTTAATACGCGGACGAAGATAGCAACAGAGGTGGAATCCATAAGAAGACGGACGGACATAATGAGAAGGATTATTAATATAATAAATAATAATGACCGAAATAGCTTGCGGTTTATATACATATATAAGATATATTTTTAAGTTGCGACAACTGAATATTCGTTTGCGGCAAATACAGCTCGCAAGCGAAGTATAGTTGGTGAATTTTTCAGTTGTGGTAAACGAAAAATTTCTTTGCGTGTGCGTATGAGCCGGAAATGAGCTCGTATTGGTGTTCCAAGACGAGGCAAATCCAGTAAAAGTTGTTCGCGCATGAAGCACTGCGAAGCAAATGGTCGCCTGTTTCTTCGACCGAATGGGTCATGTGACCACTGTTCCGCTTGAGTAACGTAGGACGGTCAATTCTGAATAGTATACGACCATTAGTTTGCGGAAGTATTCGGAGAAATTCGCAAAACCAACCGCCAAATACGAATCATTCTCCATCATGTTAATGCGAGCTCTCACACATCTCGTCCAACATGTGTATTTTTGAGCAGTCAAAACGTCGAATTGATGACTCATCCTCTATACAGTCCTGATTTGGCACCCAATGAGTTCTTCCTGTTCCCGAATATCAAAGGTAAACTGCGTGGTCAACGATTTACGAGCGCCGCAGAAACAGTTGAAGCGTTCAAAAACCATGTTTTGGAGGTGTCTCAAGAGGAATGGAAAAACTGCTAGGACAAATGGTTTAAACGAATGCAAAAGTGTACTGATCATCAAGGGGAATATTTTGAAAAAAAATAAAGCCATTTTTATTTAAAAATTTTTGTTATTATTTGCTATTCCCGATATATAAATAGTACCTCGTACCATCAAACAATTACATCATACCACGCCATAAATAAAGCACTACAATACCGTTACTTACTAGTCATGCCACAACCATACTTATAATACAGCATCCATCATATAATATCCATCATAAGACAATCATCATACCAAGCTCATATTATCATATTATCATATTATCATTTACTAGTATCTGCATATAAAAAATGTATCAAGAAGAGGTGTAGATAAGTAAAAGCATGTAACAGTTGTCAAATGTTGCCATTTATCATTTAAAAACACGAGAAATTGACCAAAGAATCCTTCAAAGTAAAAAAATTATAGGAAAGAATAGAAAAAGAATAGATTTTGTCAAATTTTATTAAGAAAATTCGCCTTCAATCACAGTTACGATCCGCAAAATTCCACCAAATTTTCCTCATAATCATGTGCCTACTGAGGCATGTTTGCACAACATAATCAAAAAATTCCAAGAGTTCCACTGACTCAATGCAAGATGTGAAAATACCTAAACAACTTCGCCTCAGACGTTCGACGAAAACATCGACGCAGTTGAAGAAAGTATTGAAAACGGCCCAAGCACCTCAATTCGTCTCCGTGCTCAAGAACTCAATCCTCGACCCCTCTACGTTCACACTGCAGCGAATATTGAGAGGGGATTTTGGTACCAAAAATATATAACGAAATCACGCAATTTCGATTAATGATCTGATTTGCTTGGTATTTTGTGTCTTTTGTGACCCTATGGGGGATGGGGGGGGGGGGGGGTGGTTTAACTCCAGAAACCTTTAGCTATATATTTTTATTTCTTATCGTTATTCTCCTCTATTAGGAAAATGCATCTCTCATCATTTATTTTGCTACTTTTTAAATAAACTCATTAAAATGTAAACTCTTTTTTTATCATATAAGAGAGTAAGCACCCTGTAATGCTGCATTCTTGTAACGGTACACTCGGCTGATCAAATCGAGCGCATAAGCAAGCAATAACAAATTAGTAAGAGAAGAAGTCACGTAGGCCACGCATTGCTTGCCCTGGCAACTAGAAAACATGCATGCTCCAATACCGAGGGTATAAAAGGCAGAACATTAAAAGAGTTTGGACAGTTGGTAAATAGAGTGTGCGCCACGAAGTAAAAGTGAAAAGACGCCAGAAGCATAGCGGAGACATCAACAGCATTACGAAAAGAGACATCGGCAGAAACTCAGCTTAAATTTCGACAGTGTTGCCAACAGGGATGTCAGCAGAGACGCCGGCCAAAGTATAGCAGAGACATCGATAGCGCTGCCAACAGGGACATAAGCAGAGACGTCGACAGATCAAAGAGCAGTGACGTGGTATAGATACGTAAAGAATCCCCTTTGTAGACTCCTATTAGCAATCGTTTGTTTATTGGTATTCGAGCTTCCACTGAACCGACAATGTAGAGTCCTTGGTCTTACACAGACATTTTTAAGTTATCCCTTGTAGTTAAAGGTTTGTAGTACTTAAGTATTCGCTTGTTTACCTGTGTTCGAGTTTCCACTGCGTCGATAAAAAAAAACCTTTTCTTAAGCAGACATACAAGATGCTTAAGTTATTCTATCTAGTTATGAGATTTATGCAATATTAGTATTCGCTTGTTTATCAGTGTTCGAGTTTGCACTGCGCCGATAGATAAGATCCCTTGATCTTTTACGGACACATACACCTTCCTTTAGCTAAAAACTAGAAATCCACACGTCACAGTATCACAAAGAAAACAATGAGGCACTGAAGTCGCTAGAGAACCAAGATAAAACCGGATAAAAAAAGATACAGTAATTTCGAATATGTCGTAACACAAGACGTAGAATTAGTCAATTCGCTTTTGATGACATCTTTTTTAAAAACTATTTAGCAAAATATTTATTCCATACACCTGAGCATATGACCTTTAAAAGAGTGCCGTATAGGGTTAATATGTATGACCGACCCCCATTACTTTTGCAAAAGAAACATTTTTGTCTATGACACCTATTCCCCCCGACCACTCCTTAGGGGGGCTCCCATACAAATTTTTTGGTTTTTGTTTATTTATTCCATACACCTGAGCATATGACCTTTAAAAGAGTGCCGGAAAGGGTTAATGTGTATCACCGACCCCCATTACTTTTGCAAAAGGAACATTTTTGCGTTTGACACCTTATCCCTCCGACCACTCCTTAGGGGGGCTCCTACACATATGGTTTATGGTTTTGTGGTGTATGGTTTTTGTGCCGGAAAGGGTTAATATGTACCACTGACCCCCATTACTTTTGGGTAAAAAATATGCACATTCAAGTGTATGTTTAGTTTTTTTTTATTAAAAAAATTTAATATTAAGGTGGATACAGCATAGAGCTCTGTGAAAAAAAGGTGAAATGCGGTACCATTTGCGGTACAAGATTGCTCCTACTAAAGTCATCTGAAACAAAAAACCGAAAAATATTATTAAACTAAATACTTAAAACTCGTACTTGTCATAGCCGATTTAGAAAATGTTGATTTTTCACAAAATGGCGAACTTCCGAAAGTAAATTATAGATTTTCGACCAAAAATTCACCATTATTTTGAATATAACTAATGAACGAAACTACAAAAAAAAAAATCCTATGACAAGTACGAGATTATAAATCTAATAAAATAAGCCTGCAAAAAAATCAAAACGATCGGTTCAGTGAGTTTCTAGAAATCTTCTTCTCGAAAACATGGTTTCGAGAAAAATGCGTTTGAGAATAAGGGACAGCACTGCGCGCGCTCGAAGGCGGTTCACACACTAGGCTATAACTTTGTTATTTTTTGAGATTTGAAAAAAATATTTGAAAAAAAAATTATGGGTATTTTTACCCCTTAAGACTTTGGATATACCTTGGTTTGGTCCATAGGGGTATTTTAACTTCGGCCTATTCGAAGATCATTTCTTGCTAGTTTAAAGATATATCGAACCTTCATAACAGGTTTTATCCCGCGAAGTTTTAATACATCCCTACTTATAGCCATTTAACATTCTCTTACGTCACGCTTTTTGAACTTAAGAGTATATCCGAAGTTTTCCTATGTCTACTTAGTCTTAAAGCATTGATATCGTCTAAAAATTAAGAATAACTATAATAATAACATTCACCTAGATAAAGTTATAAAATTCCTTTACTATTTCTTCAAAATGTTGCACATTCACAATAACAAAAATTTACAAAAAAAAAAAAAAAAAACAATAAATAAATAACATGAAGCCATGACGAGGTGATGAAATACAAGCATTAAAAAATCATCAGAACCAAAGAGAAACTTTAAGACATTTTTAGTGCATCAGAGAAAACTTATTTGGTAAGCAGCAAGAATAAATGGAGTAAAAAGATGTGGTGCAAAATTTTTAAAACCAAAAATTATAAATTATTTAAGGTAGAAAAAAATAAGTAAATATCACTGAAAAAGTGACAAATATGCTCATCCATAACGTGACTTAACTTCGTTCGAAGTGTGCTTTCAGAAAATTGCTGTGAAAGTAAAACATTACGGGGTGTGGAAAAAAAATAATATAACTTTAAGATTGGGTTGGTTGGTTGGTTTGCCACGTTGATGTTTGAATATAAAACGTGAGCAAATTCGATAACGTGCTTATCATGTGCGCTGATTTTCTCAATGCATTAAAATATTTTTAAGGAACAAAATATTTCAAGAAATGATATTTCAAGAAAAATTAACGAAGTAAAAGTATGAAACATTCATCTTTCCTTAAATGTAACTCAAAAACTTAAGCTGCGGGATCATTTTTCTATTTTGACCATACCAACTATTATTTCTTTGATACAGAGGAATAACCTTTTGTTGTATATTTTTAAAATTCTTGCCCAACTTAATAGCTATTCGCACATGTTATCCTTTACTTATCCGTTGCTTTCGTTTGTGCTACAAAAAAAAGAAAAAAAAATATTCTTGTATAAAATATTTTCAATTTTAGAGCAACTAATCCTTGGAATGTAGGTATTGAATTTTTTTTTTCCATCTGGTTATTTCAAAGTGAGAATAACTAAAAACAAAAAAAAAGACAAAACAACAAACAAGAATGGCAAAAAAATAACTAAGCTTTTTAATATCAGAGCGCAACAGACACGTCGGCAGTAACAGCACCACTAACACTAGCAACAACAACAACAACAACAACAACAACAACAACAACAACAACAACAACAACAACAACAACAACAACAACAACAACAACAACAACAACAACAACAATGACAACACCTTCACCACCTACACAAAATCCAATATTGAGTTATCAACAAACGAGTGTTGCAGGCGGGGTAGCATAGGGAAAGGTGTTAGAGGTGCAAAAAAATGTGGAAAACAAAATAGCGGCAAAAGTTTTTCCATTAAATTGAAGTAGAATGTTATAAAAATCCATGTATTAGGAATGACAAACAATAGCAAAATTCTGAAAATTGACAGTGACAGTAACGAAACAACAAAAACAACAATATAACAACCAAATTAAAATACACGTATGACAAAAACAACTCTATGAGTTATGTCAACACCATGAAGTTGTCGATAAAAACAAAAACAAAAACTGTCTCTCTTTATGTGCACTCTACACACTATCTTTCGATTAGCTAGTTGAGCTTGACATAAGCAGTGTTCAGTGTATGTTCCACAGACATTGCTGCTAACAGTGGGCGTGTTTATTGTCTCAACATGATGGGCTATAAAAAGCGGTGAATTACGGTTAAATGCAGTGAATTTGTGAACATACGACCATAAGAGTTTTATTACGCTCATAACTCATACAATTTTCAAGAAAATTTTAAATACCGTTTAACTACCTCTAACGTTATAGCTTCTGGAACTTAATTTTTCTTGAACCATGCTGAGTCATGCTTTGCAGTAGGTATGCTTAACTTAAAAACAATTCAACTTAAAAAAACAAATCAATATAAAAAGCTTTCACAGTTAAAATTTATTACATGTTTTATAGCTCTTTTGGTATTTTAAATTAATCAAAAAAGCCATAATGTTTAAAACAGCTGCGTAAAAAAAAAATTTCTGCAGAATTAAGGTCGTCAAAACCACTGAGAAAATATAAAAACGAGACTTTTTTTAATATACTTAACACAATTGTGTCACCAATGTGTTCATAAATTGTTACATGATATATGCTACAAGGTTATTGCATATGACGATGATATCGCTCTCGTCTTTAACGGAAAATTTCATTAAACCCTCTTTCAACTCATGGAAAGAGCACTCTTAATCCTTTCGAGATGGGCGTCCTCTTGTGGATTAAGCGTAAACCCAGAGAAAACAAATCTCATCCTTTTCACTAGGTAATACAAAAACCCCAACCTAGTACCACCGCGTCTGAATGGCATGAGGTTGCTCTTTAGTGATAGCACGAAGTACCTAGGAGTTATTCTGGATAAGAAACTTATCTGAAATGATAACATAAAGGAGCGCGTTAAAAAGGCAAATATTGCTCTATTTGCCTGTACAAAATATATAGGTAAAAAATGGGGTTTTTCCCCTGAAATAGTACGCTGGATTTATACGGCAATTGTCCGACCCATACTTGTATACGGTTCACTGGTATGGGGTAGGGCCCTTGAGAAGGCAACTGCACTTCAGAAATTTGCAAAAGTTCAAAGAAGTGCATGTCTCTGTATTACTGGTGCATTATCCACAACCCCAACTAATGCTCTTAATGTCACCTTCCTCCACTAGATATCTTTGCCAGAGAGTGTGCTAACTCAGCAGCCCTCAGACTAAGAGAATCTGGAAATTAGAAAGGTAACAGCTGCGGTCACACGGTACTTCTGAACTGGTCGGTCCCCGACAAAACAGATTACTGTGTACCTTGTTTAAATCTTGAAAAGAACTATGAAGTTTTCATCCCTTCACAGCTAGACTGGGCTAACAAAACCCCCCTTAAAGTAAACGGAATTAAAATCTTTACAGACGGATTCAAGCTTCAAAAACAGGTAGGGGGAGGAATTTACTCCCAAGATCTGGAAATAGAACCTTTCTTTAGACTTCCAAACTATTGTAGTGTCTACCCAGCGGAGATAATGGCTATATATGAAACCGCTAAGATTTAAGGTCAAAGAGACCTTAGGGGAAAGAATATTTACATATTCTCAGATAGTCAAGCTGCGCTCAAAGCGTTGAACTCGCATATTGATAACTCTAAAACTCTCACTGAGTGCCGCAGATCTCTTAACGAGATGACAAGGTTATTTAGGATCCAACTCATATGGGTATCCGGTCATAGGGATATCGAAGGCAATAATCTGGCTGACGAATTGGTAAGGAAGGGTACGACCTCGAACACCCTCTTAAATGAGGATTCATTAGTGTACCCATGTCCTCCTATAAACACCAGTTTATAAGAACAATTCCTTGAGTCACATGTAGGGTACACATGTAGGGTAGCTAAGCTAACGTGGCCTCGCTACGACTTAAAACGCACTAAATCACTACTTGAATCAAGCAGGGTAAACCTTTCAAAAATAGTTGGAATCCTCACGGGTCACTGTCTAACCGGAATGCATGCTCTTCGATTGGGACTTATATCAAATGATTTCTGCAGAAGCTGCAAATGCGAAGAAGAGGTAGAAAATGTCCAGCATTTCCTCTGCGAATGTCCGGCGCTAAGTAAAAGGAGACTGGAAACTCTGGGCCATCCCTTCTTAAATGGACTTACCGAAGTCTCATGCCTGGAAATCAGGCATATAATAAGATTCATAATCCGTTCGAACTGGTTTGTTGAGGAGGGATATCTCGCATGGGTCAAAAGAGATTATGTGGTATCACAACGGGCCTGCACTGGCCTAAGTGTATGAGTCGTGTGCCGGCTCAGCCATCAAACCCAACCAACCTAACCTAACCTATGACATGACATATGACATGACCTATTACATGACATATGACATGACATATGACATGACATATGACATGACCTATAACATGACATATAACATGACACATGACATGACATATGACATGAAATATGACATGACATATGACATGACATATGACATGACATATGACATGACATATGACATGACATATGACATGACATATGACATGACATATGATATGACATGACATATGACATGACATATGACATGACATATGACATGACATATGACATGACATATGACATGACATATGACATGACATATGACATGACATATGACATGACATATGACATGACATATGACATGACATATGACATGACATATGACATGACATATGACATGACATATGACATGACATATGACATGACATATGACATGACATATGACATGACATATGACATAACATATGACATGACATGACATATAACATGATATATGACATGATATATAACATAATATATCACAAAATATATCACATGATATATCACATGACATAGGATATGACACATGACATGACATATGAAAGGACATATAACATGATAAAAAAAAATAAATAAATGACATATGACATGACATATGACATGACATATAACATGATATATGACATGATATATAACATGATATATCACAAAATATATCAAATGATATATCACATGACATAGGACATGACACATGGCATGACATATGAAAGGACATATAACATGATAAAAAAAAAAAATAAATAACTGGTCATTTCAGCCCTTGAAAGGACTTTGACCTAGCTTCTTATGATCAATTGTGCTGTGCGTGTTATTAAGTTTGTACACAATTGACCGAGAACCGGACCTACATACATGCTTAACGCCGACTCCGAACGGCGATTAACGGAATGTTCTCGTTCTCAAGAAGCGTTACATGGCATTTTGATTACTCTCTGAGGTTTGCCATTGTCTGCAGAGAGGTGGCGGCCGTACAGAAGAATTATTTTAATTCAAATAATTTTCTGTCGCTACTGGGGCTCGAACCTGGGTCTCCAGGTTCTTTGACATAGCGGCCACGCACTTTAACTAACTACGCCACGGACTCCACATGACATATGACATGATATATGACAACACATATGACATAACATGTGACATGATATATCACATGATATAGCACATAATATATCACATGATATATGACGTGACATACGACATGACATATGACATGACATATGATATGACATATAACATGATATATGACATGATATATCACATGATATATCACATGATATATGACACCATATGACATGACATATAACATTAATGATGACATGGCATATGACATGACATATGACATGACATATAATATGACAAATGACATGATATATGACATGACATGACATGACATGACATATGACGTGACATAGGACATGAGATATGAAGTGGCATATAACATGATATATGACATGACATATGACATGATATATCACATAATATATCACATGATATCTATATGACGTGACATATGACATGATATATGACATGTCATATGACGTGACAGATGACGTGACTTATGATATGACATGACATGGTTTATTAATTCACCTGAAAAGACGAATAACTAATTTTTGCCTAGGAACATAGTAAAGCTACGCTATACCTTATGATCCTTGAATGGACGAAAATTTCATCCATTTCCATGTCTCAATTCAAGTTCTCTCTCTGAGCATTGTGTCAAAACTCCTTAATTATTGAATATTTAGATATTTTTTCAAAACGAATCTTACTTAGATGCAGCACCAGCACAAATTTCCTAAAAAAGTGTATATATAAAAACTTTCGTAATTCCATTTGTTGCAGTTAGGTTTTTGTTGCTTCTATGGCTGTTTTTGCTATAGTTCTTTTTGTAGTTATTCGAATTGATGATGTTGTTGTTGTTGTTGTTGTTTGTATTTTTGTTGTTACCATTATATAGTTGTTAAAATAGTTTGCCATTTGTTGTGAAACGAATCGAATGGAATTGCAAATAAAGAAGCACAACAACAATAACAGAAACAACAAAAACAACAACAACAGTAATAACAACCACGGTAACAACATCAAGTTAGTATTAATACAACAAAACAGCAAATTCAACAACTAAGCAAAAAAATGTATAAAATGCATTCTAGCTGAAGTTACAGCGAAAATTTGTACGATTTTATATCCTTAGCTTTTTTTTCCTGCGGATAATAAATCCTAACGTTGGAGGAATATCTGCTAGATATCTGCGAGTAACTACTTAGTTTTTTCTCTCTATTTTTTTTTTCTTTTTCTTTTTTACTTTTTTTCCAACACAAGTCGCGTTGTTGCTGTGGGTACGTTTATTTTCGATCGTATAGCGCTGAGGACTTAAAATAACGATTGGGTCGTAAAAATGTTTTATGACTACTTTCTGTGGGATTTTTATAGGTGATGGCTATGGGCGGCGTCGCGCAGCGGCTTGTCTATGAAGTGGATTCCTTCGTGTGCCTCGTTGCTCTAAACATTTGCTGAGCTCAGCAAAGCTCTACAGGTGTATTTCGTATCCGCTGCTTCCAGGCAAAGAACCCAGTTATAAAAGATGCACGTGTATGCGCTGTGTTTGTATGGGCTGTGTAGTTGTGTATCTGTGTGTGGATGTGCGTGTTTGTGTGATTGTTGGCAAGGTTTCTACTGCCTTTCAGACTATAAATAAAATCATTTGGCTAAAAGTCAATGAAGTTATTTAGTTTAATGCTTATCTAAAGGATGTTGTAACTATGAAGAGTTACAACAACAACAACAACAACGATGATGACAACAACAACAGCTGCAACTCGGTAACATTGCAATTTGTTGAATGAAATATTGTTGGTAGGTTTAATGCTTTACTTTTAAGTTTATTTCTGTTTTTATTATTTTTTATGTTTTTTTTTTTCTCTCTCCCTCTGTCGCTTTGACAATTTCCTCGTATTTTATTGTGACAACAGGACATTCCGTGTAACTTTACGACTTTGTGTTCTCGGTTTTACGTTGTCAATATTTGATGCACATTCAATGTTGATGTTGTTCGATTCTGGTTTTTCGTTTAATATTTGAATTGTTGCATCACGTGTTGTAATTTCTAGAATTGAAATTTATGTGACACCACACACAGCAAATGGCAAAGTCATAAAAATTCCAATATCAATATTCAATATTCATGGGGTTTCAACATAATGTCGATGCTTTGAAAGGATTGCCCGTAGATATTTAAATTTTAAGCTTTTCCTTTGTGCAACAACAGCAGTAGCAGCAGCAGCAGCTCATGGCCGTTGATGATGATGATGAAAACTCCTCAATTCAAATGGAATTCGTTAATAAATTGATTGAGCAAATAAATGGATAGATTTTTATGTGTGCGATAGGCAAATGGGCCACCAACCTAAACATTTTTTTTTAGAACAATTATTTTTATATATGTTTTATTTCTTATTTTATATTTTATATGCTGCAGGGAAGAAATCAAAGCTTATTTTTTTACCTATAAGCTTTGTGGTTCTTATATGTTTGAAATACGGAAGATTATTTTAACTCTTGTTCTCTCTGTATGTGTATTTTCATCCCCTGTTCTATTTTATTTTTACAGTAGATTGTTCTTAAAAAACAAAATAATCTAAAATTAATTATTTTCTTGGAAATCTCACCCTAGTCCCACAACCCTACCTAAAGAGCATCACAACATTATAATTTAAACAATGAAATGATCATGAAATTTTTTTTAAAAATCTTAAACTAAGGTTTTACAATCAGCATCCGAGTAATAAAATTAAAATAAAAAATATTAAATTTGATCTGGATTTTAAGAGAAAATAGTGGGGAAAAAGGCACGCAACTAGAGAAAAAATTTAGTTCATTGGATAGCCAATACACAATCCTTGTAACAGATATTTTACGATATGAGGGAAAGCCAATACACAATCTTTCAATAGATATTTTACGATATGAAGGATAGCCAACAACACAAACCTTTTATTAGAAATTTTATGGTGTGAAGGATAGCCAATACGCAATCCTTTGAATAAATTATTATGATCTGCGTCGTTGGACACACGAGATAAGCAAAGCTTTTTCATTGTTTCATAGATTTGATAATTTAATTGTTTTTTTTACTACTATTGTTGTTTGGATAGCCAATACACAATCCATTTAATATATATTTTACGATGTGAAGGATAGCCAATACACAATCCTTTTAATAGATCTGTACGATATAAAAGATAGCCAATACTCAATTCTTTTAATAGATATCTTACGATATGAAGGATAGCCAATACATTATCCTTTTATTAGATATTGTATGATATGAAGGATAGCCAATACGCAATATTTTTATTAGATATTTAACTATATTAAGGATAGCCGTTACGCAATCCTTTGATCTGCATATTGTGATCTGCATCGTTGGACACACGAGAAAAGCAAAGCTTTTTCGCAGTTTCATAGATTTGATAATATAAGGGTTTTTTTCTACTTTTGTTGTTTGGGTAGCCAATCCTTTTAATAAATATTTAACGATATGAAGAATAGCCAATGCATAATCCTTTTAATAGATATTTTACGATATGAAGGATAGCCAATGCACAAACCTTTTATTAGATATTTTATGATATGAAGGATAGCCAATACACAATCCTTTTATTAGATATTTATCGATATTAAGGATAGCCAGTACGCAATCCTTTTAGTAGATATTTAACGATATTAAGGATAGCCAATAAATAATCCTTTTATTAGATATTTTATGATATGAAGGATAGCCAATACACAATCCTTTTATTAGATATTTAACGATATTAAGGATAGCCAATACGCAATCCTTTCAATAAATTATTGTGATCTGCGTTGTTGGACACACAAGAGAAGCAAAGCTTTTTCGCAGTTTCATAGAATTGATAATTTAATTGTATTTTTTTACTACTTTTATTTTCTGAATAGCCAATACACAATCCTATTAATAGATATTTTACGATATGAAGGATAGCCAATACACAAACCTTTTAATAGATATTTTACGAAATGAAGGATAGGCAATACACAAACCTTTTACTAGATATTTTATGATATGAAGGATAGCCAATACACAATCCTTTGAATAAATTATTGTGATCTGTGTCGTTGGACACACGAGAGAAGCAAAGCTTTTTCGCAGTTTCAAAAATTTGATAATTCAATGGTTTTTTTACTATTTTTGTTTTTTGGATAGCCAATACACAATCCTTTTACGATATAAAGGATTGTCAATATACAATCCTTTTATTAGATATTTTATGATATGAAGGATAGCCAATACAAAAAAAAACAAAAATAAATAAATAACTGGCCATTTCAGCCCTTGAAAGGACTTTGACATAGCTTCTTATGATCAATTGTGCGTGTTATTAAGTTTGTACACAATTGACCGAGAACCGGACCTACATGTTTAACGAATCTGAACGGCGATGAACAGAATGTTCTTGTTCTCAAGAAGCTTTACATGGCATTTTGATTACTCTCTGAGGTTTGCCATTGTCTGCAGAGAGGTGGCGGCCGTACAGAAAAATTATTTTAATTCAAATAATTTTCTGTTGCTGCTGGGGTTCGAACCCGAGTCTCCAGGTTCGTTGACATAGCGGCCACGCACTTTAACCAACTACGCCACGGACGCCACGATAGCCAATACACAATCCTTTTATTTGACATTTTACGAAATGAAGGATAGCCAATATACAATCCTTTGAATAGATTGTTGTGAGATACTGCAACATAGCTTAAGTTAATACTTAATATTGAATCTGCAAAGTTGCGTAACGAAGGTTTTAGGTTTGGTGGTTAGAGCGTAGGACCGTTAATAGGTGAGATATGCGTTCAATTCCTGCGGCAAACAAAAAAATGTTTTTAATTTTACATTTTCTTGTTGTAATAGACGCAAGCAAAAAACAACATAAATTCTAACAAAAAGGAATCGGAAAATAGTTTTGTTTTTGAGATTTGACTCAAGTAAATCCCAAAACATGGCCTAAATAGCTTCGCTTCAAAAACAAGCTTGTATAATCTGAGGCGTCAACTTCTTCAATAAAATAACGTTTCATTTTTTTCCTGTCTGTTTTTATTAATTATATATTAAATTAGCTTCAAGTTAAAAGCATTTTCAAAACTCGACTTGCTTTAAAACGTTTTCCTGACGTTAATTAAATGTTGTGATCACCGAAATACATATGAATTTTTTTTTTATTCCTATATATTTTTGAAATCGACTCTTAAATATCTTCTTTTTTTGTAAAATGTTCAATGTGGTTTCAACTGATATCAAAGCAATTTCATATCCTGTTGAGTTTTTGACTTCCAAATGATTTTGTACATTATGAATATGGCGGCTAAGACATTGGTGGTTCAAAGCTAGAGAAATATACAATACCTTAAGAGTTCTTTACTACAAACAGTTGAGTTTTGGACAGAACTAATGATAAAATAGATGCAGTTGACTGTATCATGTACACAACCTTTTTGATATTTGACGTGACAACGTGTCTTTATCAATTCCCTTTGCCTTATCTCTAAAATTGTCCTCATACTTTAACTTTTTCTTATATTTTCTTATATTTATACTTGCTCAAAACCTTGCCCATATCATTGTCCAAATTCTTGTTATAATCCATGTCAAAATTCGATCAAATCTTGTTGATTATTGCCTCCTGCTTCCTGATCATCATGGAACAGCTGCTTTGCATCGAGTGAGGCCTCGTAAAGCAGCATATATTGATTGCTTTGCATATCAACTTGGTTGACTTCAACATTTTGTTGAGATGATGTTCTAATCGCCATACTCTTACCATTAGTAGCAGATCTCGCTGCGGCTGAATTCTTAAGAGATCCAATTCGCTGTCTATGTACACCAAACATGCCCACGTAGTGGCCCGTATGGCTAGCGTGGCCCTTTATACAAATTTTTTTCTATCTTTTTTCTATCTAATTTTGTCTTTGTGATGAGCCAAAAGCAAAGAACGCCTGCAAAAAACAACAACACAAACCGAACTCGTTCAGTGTTCAGCACATTTACCAGCGAACTTTGCAAAAACAAAGGCCAAAATAAAAAACGGACACTCGATGATGTCGATGCTGATTGTTTCGTTACTTGTGTGTCGAGTAATTTTTCATACAAGCATTGTTATTGTAATAGAAATTAAGTCCTGTCGCAGTGCACTGGCAGTGTACTTTATTGCATGTGATTTTATTGCATTATAATTGTTTTTTGTTTTCTTTGATTTTTTGTCAAAAACAACGATGAGCAACATTTTGTGTTTGTTTTTTAGTTTTTTTAAGCATTGGCTCGCGCTTAAATGGGCCCCACTGATGTTCTTGGGCCTCACTGATGTACACGAACGCGCTTCGCTCCTGTTTTTCTCTCAGCTTTTCTTCAAGTTACTTGAAACGAGTACGGAAACAGACCTTATGATATGCTCTTTCAAGAGTAACAAATAAATTACGTGCATGCTTTTAGGCTGAAAATTAAATGTTTGAAAGGCATTGGTTTGTGTCTGTGATATACTAGAAACGAAGTAGGACGCGTGCAATATTAATAGCATTTTGTTTCCCCTTTTGAAACCATCAATGTAGCATAACGCTAGAACGTCCGACTCACATTCGATACTTGCGACAGTCCAAGGTTCAATGCCTGATTGTGGCAAAAATTTCTACTTAAATATTTGCTTTTCCCATTATTATAAGCATCACAAACATGGCAGCCTTGAGGTTTCATACAAATTGAAAACGTTACACATTGTCACGAATAAGATACCTTGAAATTTCACTCGCCGCCAAAGAAGTTTCACTTCAAAAACTATAGCAAAGCAACGAATCTACAAATTTGTTACATGAAATTATGACTCGCTGATTGAAGGTTCTACAGTAAAAAATATTATACACCAGTTCTTAGCCCTCACGGCAAAAATATACAACAAGTTTATGACGTTATAAGGCCCAGAAAGAGAGAGAGAGAGCCGCTCCAAGATCGAAAATGTCACAATCATGGCAACGGTGTTGCATGGATTTATTACACGGTGAGTAGATGCGAAGATACAAGGTGGCGCAAAAGTAATCCTCCTATCAGAAAATGCTATAAATTTTGCGATTGGTCCCTAATGTCAGTTCTGTTTTGACATTTGTGTAGTAAACACATGCGAAATACACGTTAATAAACAATGTTACGCTACACTGCTCCAGAACGCGGAATATTGCTGACTATTTATTTGACCAATATTTTCATCAAAAATAATCATTAGTGATGAGGCCCATTTCCATCTTAGCGGGTACGTAAATAAGCAAAATTTACGCTTCTGGGGCACTGAAAATCCGCGTGTAACCCACGAAGAGCCATTACACCCGCTCAAAGTCACTGTATGGTGTGCTGTTTTCGCTGGAGGAGTCATTGGACCTTTTTTCTTCGAAGACGTCGCGGGCCAAACGGTTACTGTGAATGGTGAGCGCTACAGAGCAATGATCAACGAGTTCTTTTTGCCGCAACTTGATGAATTGGGATTGGAAAACATGTGGTTCCAACAGGACAGTGCAACGGCACACACTGCACGTGCCACAACCGATATGCTGAAGGATGCATTTCCCGGGCGATTTGCACTGGCCAGCAAGATCGCCTGATTTGACCGCTCCAGACTTCTTTTTGTGGGGCTGTTTGAAGTCGCGGGTTTATGTCAACAAGCCTCAGACTCTTGCAGCTCTTAAAGACAATATCCGTCAAGACTGTGAGGACCTATCGCCGGAAATTTTGGCCGAAGTGATGGAAAATGCCATAAAAAGGGCTCAAATGACAATCAACTGTGGCGGCGGCCATTTACATGACATCATATTCTCGACTTGATGCCAGGGGCGAACACAGGTAGGGGTTTTGGGGGTTAAACCCCCCCCCCCCCAAATGAACGAATAAAAATAAAATTAAATGTATAAAGTAAAACAATTACAAATTATAAAGCATTATTTATTTAAGTTGGAATGTTTAAAGCTACTTTCATGGTGTTATTTATTGTTTTTATGAAATTATGCTCTGTATACGCAAAACAGGCCTGCCAGAGTATGATTTTTTGCCTGAAATATCATTAAATACATGTATGTTTTGGCAATGTTTTAAATAATGTAGACAATTATGCATTTTTAATTAGGAAAAGAATTACCTAAGAGGAAAAGATTACCTAAAACTTAAAATTTAATAACTATTTATTAAAAATAAAATTAAATTTACATTTTATTAAAAGGTAAAGCAAAAAATGATTGTGCTATTTTTTATGTTACTTATTTCATCAATATCCCATTTGATTTAAAAATATTTTTTTTTATATAATCGCAATAATTTTGCTTTTCAATCAACTCATCAATCACCAACTCAAATTAAACACATTTCGCTAACAATTAATCAGTGCACCATAGTACATTGCTGAATATTAGCGTACTTAACACAACTCACAAATGCAGATCAGCGTAAGAAGTGTGTTGTGAGAGAACAGAGAACGAATTAGCAGTTATTCTCATGCGCTGATTTTCTCTTTACTACATGATCTGTTGTTTACATTTATTCGCTTGCAGTGTACTCCTACACTCAAAAAAAAAACACTAACTTAAAATGAAACACAATGTGTTCATAATTTGCCTTTTCTCATGTTTTTTAAAAGTTTGCTCTTACTTTGACGAAATGTGCAAGCTAGTTTTTAAACATAAAATTCATCAAATTAATAATAGTTGTCGTCAATTTTAAAACATTTTTTTTAGTGTACAACAGTTAAGCAGTGTATATTCGTTTAACGAATATATTCATGCAGGGCTCTAATACGCATACATGCTCTACTACGCTCTTGTTCTCTGTAAAGTCGAGTTCCGCTATCAATGTGATATGAAGTTAAAACTAAAACTAGATTTTCAAGCTTTTCGAGCACCCACGCTACCCGAGTATTTTCGAGTATTTCGAGCTACCCGAATTTTGAATTTTTGTTTTCTACAAAACTGAAGAATCTCAACGAAAAATTAAGATGCAGCTTAATTAGTAATCGTTATTTAGTAAAAAAAAAAACAAAAAAACTTCTCTTAATCAGTCTACATCAAACATATCCACGGACTGCCAAAGCAATGTTCTTTTTTATTTAAATGTAGCCACACAGAGCCAAAACAACCTAATAAAATAGAAAAAAATTATTAAAATTTCTCTATCGTTTTCATTCCAGAAGATTGTCTTATTAAAACCATTGAGAAAATCTTTTTAAAACTTTGAGAATTTTTTATTGGGCAATCTACATAATTTTAAGAAGAATCCTATTATTTTTTTATGAGATAACATTTAAAAACTATAAGGAAATATTATCAAAAATATGTGATTTACTTATGGATTTTAAAAGTTATATTTTTGATTTTTAGGAAGAAATCTTATAGATTTAATAAGATTTATTCATGAAATTTAAGAAGGAAATTCTATTGATTTAATAAGATTTCTTTTAAAATTTTATTAAAGAAATCTTTTTAATCAATACGGAATCTTGCTAATCTTTAACCTACAAATATATCTTTAACTTCCTATAATATTACATACAAATCTACACATTGTTAAGATTTTATTAAAATTTATGCATTATTAAATAAAGTTGTTATTTATGAATATTAAATACACATGTTAAAATTAAATTAACTTTGACTTTGTATCCAAAATACCCGGCGCTGTAGAGGCCTTCAAAGCAATCCGGCGGCATCCTCAATATCCAACTTTTGTCAAGAACCTTACCGTACATTTTTAATAAAGTCAAAATTGAGTCACTCAAGCCCACGACTGAAATATGGCTTGAGTTTCGAGAATTTTAGCCTTGTCGAAAACAAGTTCTGGAACACAAATATCATTCTCCATTATAACATTTTTCTTATTTTACTTTATTTAAATCGACGGATAACTTTTCGAATTCACTTTACAACTACGACTGAAAGCTAAAGCAAAGAAAGCAAAAATAAGTAGCGTTTTCACCATTACTATCTTCTTAAAAGGGTGTCTAATAAAAAAATTTTATAAAAGCAGATCAATAAGATTTTCTTATTAATTTTAACTCTTAAACTCTTCTCTTCTTAAACTTTGGAGAGTGAAAAAAGAGATTTTCTTATTAAAGTTAAGTGTTAATAAGATTTCCACATTATTTCATTCATTCAATAAGAAATCTTATTAAAAAATGTTTGATACTAGTTGTTAATTTTTAATAAGATTTTCTCTATGGAATTGAAAAGATTTCTTTATGGAAAATTCTTATTATTTGGCAATATTAATAAGAAAACCTAATAAAATATCTCAATTTGGTGGTCTTGTTGATTATATGTGGCGGTTTTTGGCTCTGTGCAATCATATCGGTTTATTTCCGTCTATATGTCTGCATATAATGACAATCACAGCAGAGATTTTGGGGCCATCGTTATGAATTTCGATATATTATAAGCTTGTATTTAAAATATAAAGATCATAATGCAAATTAGCGATCTCGTATAAAAATTACGCTAACCCCACATAGAAAGTAATATGAAATTGGAAGAATCTCTTAAAATTTCATAAAATTTCAATGCCTTAATTAATTTAAATTTTATTATTGAGGACATATTAAATTCAATGGCACAAAATAAAAGAATAATTGACTTTGTACTGTAAATATTATATATAAAATTTGAATAAGTCTATAAATTAAAATATAAAACACCCCCCAAAATTTTTTTCTGGGTGCGCCCCTGCTTGATGCAAAAAAAATTAAAAGACCAAATAAAAATAATCCACAAGAAGAATCAAAGCTTTTCATTTTTTTTTTAAATTACAGCCAAAAAACATCGGAAGGTTATTTTTGCGCCACCTTTTATATCGTTCATTCTTAATCCAACAATAACTGCAATTGGATGCAATCATCTTCCGTGCAGTCATCTTTCATTCCCTTTATTCTTCATGTAACTCATTATAATATGCTCAAATGCAAATACAGATTTTGCACAAAAACAAAAATGTTTTCATCTAAAACATTTTAATGAGTCGCCATTAGTTGAGTGGACGATTGCTTGACTATTCAAGGTGAATTAAGTTGTTGCAGTTGTTGTTTTTGTTATTTATTGTGGTACATTTTCATGAATTGTCTACTTGTCATAAGCTTAAAGTTTACCCTGAGTTATTCAAAGATTCTCATATAAAGCTTCCTCTTACAAGCACTGTTATCTAGTTGCTAGCCTCGCTTAGCAGCTTATTCGGTAGTTGGGTAGAAATATTTTTGTAAATTCAAAATGAATATTTTTTTTATTTTATTGTGGAAAATAGAGATTTGAAGTAGCACAAGTTTGCAGATACTTAAACCCACATAGTGCGCTGAAGAGCAAAAGATACATGCACAAGTGGTTGTTTTTATTGCTGTTGCGACTGTTGTCATTGCAATTTGTATGAGCTACTTTGGCCATGCTTACATGTACCAAGCAGCTTCAAACGTTGCTAAAAAAAAAGTGGAAATGGAAGTGGAAGACTTGGCTTTCGAGTTAAGCAGGGGGGAAAAAAATTTCGAAAAGTTCCACTTGGCAGGCACTCACCTGCAAGCCAAGTGGTCAAGCAGTGGAAAACGTTTAGCTGGAATTTTTCTACTCGTTTGTTTTTTTAGTCGGTGTGTTTACGGTATGATAATGGCTTGCAAAAAAATATGCATACATATTTATATCGTTTTTTGTGCTCCAAGAGTTTGAAGTAGATTTTTAGTTACATTTTTTTTCTAATGAAATGTAAATAATCTGTTTTTTGTTTGTTTTTTTTTTTTATTTACACAAAAAGTCAAAGTTTAAAGAATTTATTATATAATATTATTTTAGTTTCCATTTCAAAATTGTAATCAAGTCAAATGGAAGTGTAGGTTAGGTTAGTCGAAATACACAATGGAAATTCAAAATAAAATAAAGTTGCTTACCATTTAGTTACCGTGAATTTCTAAATATATCCTTTTGTTTTGTTTGTTTTTTGTTTGCTATTTCTTTCTACGTATTTCAATTATCCAAGCAACTCAAGCAATTTCAAATGACCTATAGGTACCATTTAAATTTCTAGAAAATCAATTACTAATTCAATTATTTTCTATTGAACTCTACTATTTTTATAATGTGTTCACAAACATAATGTGTTCTTCATAAACTTTTAGATAAATCTTTTATTATAAAGAATTCATTAATGCTTTCCTTAAAATTATTTTTTTTTTTTTGTTAGAAAAATTTAATCAGAGTCATAGGCGGATATAAGCAAAGAATTGATTTAAATGTTCATGCAATTTAGCAGTGTATTTGAGTAAACAAAGCTTTGTTACTAGCAAATTATTATAATTTTTTATAAAATTATACCTTATTGTCATTATTCTAACGAAAACATTTTGTAGATAACGTGAAAAGTTATCAGATAATCAAAATTGGTCCAAGAAAAAAAACATAAACAAACACATCTCATAATGATATTATGAAATCTGGGAATTTCCTCTTTAAATATGTGTAAAAAAAAGTTGGTACATATGTGCGGCTGCCGAACAAAGTTTTTAAAAATTCGGACATAGGTCACAAGAATTTCAGTACAAATTAGCAATGTTATAAGCAAATTTAAAAAAAACTAGTAAGAAATGATCTTCGACTAGGCCGAAGTTAAAATACCCCTACATCCGAATTGAAATATATTCAAAGTTTTAGGCAATCAAAAAAATTTTTATTTGTAAAAGCATTTTCGTCATAGTTTTGACAGAAAATATTCTCTTTTGTTTTTTGATAAAGTCACTTTGTATGGGAGGTGGGTGTGGTTTTCACTCGGTTGAATTTCATACACAGTATACATGTTACATATCAAAGTTCATATGCAAAATTGCAAGTCCATATATTCATTTTTGTGGAATTTAAAAAGATTTTACATTTTTGATAAAGTCACTTTGCATGGGAGGTAGGCGTGGTTTTCATCCAATTTGGTTGAATTTCATATTCATATATAGAGTGTATATTAAATAGCAAAGCTCATGTGCAAAATTTCAAGTCCATATATTAATTTTTGTGGAATTCTAAGAGATTTTACCGTTTTGATAGTCACTTTGTATCGGAGGTAGGCGTGGTTTTCATCCGATTTGGCACATTTACGTACTTGACCTTTATTTGTTAAATACAAGCTTAAATATCGAATTTCGTGATGATAGCTTGAACATTACGACTGTAATCGTGATCACAGACAGACAGACGGACAGACGGACATGGCTAAATCTACTGGGATGGTTGATCAAGATGTATATCAAGAATGGTTGATCAATGCTGATCAAGAATATATACACTTTTCTATACCTACCACGCCTCCTTATGGGCGTTACAAACGGAGTGACAAAATTAATATACCCCGTTTACGTTTTTTAAACGTACACAGAAAATAAAAGAATTGATTTATTACCTAAACTAGTTTAGCTAATGTGAAAGTTTCTATTTCACCTAATCTTTTCAACAACTTTTCTACTTACACAGTTAATTTAACAATCATGCATTAGGTAATTCACCTAATTAAAATTAGTTAATTCAACTAAAATTTTGCTTATTAAATCATCTAATTCTTCTAGTTATTTTACCTAATGCAAGTTGTCGATTTGTTCGTACACTAGGGAAATAACGCATATTAGCATTATCCACGCCTCAGTATAAATTTTATATAAATATTTACGTGGATAAATCAAATGCTTTCCTTACAATTTGTTTTTTTTCCGTATTTGAATTTTATAGGAGCACAGCGCTCTCCTATAAAAAACATATGACCGATAGCCTGCGTTGCTCGTGTCATGTATTTTAAGTAATGTAATTATTTATAATTATATTTCTAAGAAATAAATAAATAAAATAAAAAACATAAATAAAAACAAAGTGAGAAAATTTTACAAAAAGTAAAGTCTCATGCGAGAATTGAACTCGGACCGCTGGCGTTATAGTCAAACGCTTTACCGCTGTGCTGTTACGCCGTTTGATAACTTGTGAACAAAATGTATATAAAAATATGAGGTCCACAACTCTGAAATTATTTTTCCACTGGGTATCTACAGCAATTTGATTAATTGGTATGTAGAGTAAATTCTTGTATTGGAAATTTAGCTCAATAGATAAGGCGTTGGTTGTTGAAATCTTGAGATCACAGGTTCAAATCTCAGCGGTGGCAAAGAAATTTTTCAGTCATTTATACAATGTATATATATATCTCTCTCATTCTATCTACTATAAAACAAATCTTTCTTCTCTATCATGTGACGAAATGAAGTAAAGTCACCTAAGGAAAGTTTCACTTCAAAATAGAAATTGCAAAACAAAAAACATATTTTTTGCATATTTTTTGCACGGCATTCCCACTCTTAAGTGGGAATGCTATCTAAATAATTAGATGATTTTTCTACACTTAGTAGGTGGCTTGCCTAATCTGAAGTGGTCATAGTTTAAAAAAAATTAGCTTATTCTTCTAATAAATTATGTGTCTTATCTATTTTATGGTTGAAGGTACACCTAAATATTTAGGTTTTTTTAGCTACTCTCGCAGTTAAACTACCCAATATAATTATTATTATTACAAATTATTACAAATTAATAGTATTATAAATTAAAGTAAAAAAGACTACGATCTGTAGCTCCGAAGAACTAGTGGCGATCACAGACAATTCTACGTAAATAGAAAAAAAAATACAATTTTATCATAGTTAACTTTAACATTTTGCTTACTTATTAAAATCGACTTAAAATATAAAAAGCAGACAATAGCCGTAAGAGGAGTAATAATAAAAAAAAAAAAAAAAAAAAACAAAAAATGTAGCCATACAATCCAATAATAGGATACAAAATATAAAATTCGAATTTCTCAAACAATTATTGCAAGATTTGCAGAATATTGCCTAAGTCTTCATAGTTAAAATTAAATAGCCACGATTTCACTCTTTTGAGAAATAAGGTCTTACTGCGGATAACCCGTAAATCTTCCGGTAAACGATTAAAAATTCTTGGTGACACTGAGGAATAACAGTTTAAATAAATTTGCAAATTATGTGATGGAACTTCAATTAAGTTTTGAAAATTGGTTCTTAAATCATAACGCATAGAAAGCCTGTGCGACAAATGACCAGAGTTACTAAAAAAAAGTTTAAGAACTTTGTAATAATACAAGTGCTTGAGTGGCAATATTGACAACTCCTTGAAAAGACCAAAACTTCTATCGTAGCGAGATCTATTACATAATAACCGAATAGCACACTTTTGCAAGTTAAGAATAGGGGTCAATTTGTTTTTATGTGTCCCACCCCAGCAAGTCAAACCATATTCCAATTTAGAATTAAAAAAAGAATAATACACACATTTCAAGAGATCTGAGGAGCAGTAATTTTTTAGTTCAAAAAGTTGACGAATAATATTTCTAAAGTACCTTCTCAATTCACTACAATGTAAAGACCAATCTAACGTGTAATTCAGCCAAACTCCAAGATATTTATAAGAATCTACGATCTCAATTTCAAAACAAAGAGAAGAGCATTGTACATTTCCAAAAAATGTCATATCAATATTAACATTACTACATGAAGAACATACCTTAGGAAATTTAGTACAATAAGGTCCATGATAATGAATTTGGCCAAAGGGCACCTTATACCCAGAGATATTAAAAAACATGAGCTTAGTTTTATCACTAATAACAAGTCTATGTGCTTTGAACCATCTACTCAATAAATCCACATCATGATTCAAATCAGAGTAAAGATCAATAAGTGACTTACAAGTAAAAGAGCACGCCATGTCATCAGCAAATGCAGTTATAGAGCTTCTTAGTTTTAAAGAAAATAAGGAGTTAATATAGATGAGAAACAATATTGGTCCTAAGACAGAACCTTGTGGGACACCTAGGCTCAAAAACCTGTTTGCACTGACACTAAAACCAACTTTAACTACTTGCTGTCTATTCGACAAGTATGAAGCAAGCCAGGAGAACATGAAGCCTCTGAAACCACACCTATAAAGTTTGTCCAACAATATTTTTGGATGTACAGTATCAAATGCCTTTGTAATGTCTACAAACAAAGACGCAGTTACCTTACCCTCATTCACACCATTATAAATATATGAACAGAAATTCTGCAAAGCATCTTCAGTTGACATACCAGCACGAAAACCAAATTGATTTCTATTGAAGAACTTTATTTTGTCAAGAAACGAGAGAATTCTACTTTTGATAGATTTTTCAAATAACTTAGAGAAACCCGACAGAAGTGAAATTGGTCTATAATTATTCATACACGATCGTTCACCTTTCTTGAATAGAGGCAAGACAACCGCCTTTTTTAAGATCTCTGGAAAAACGCCGGAGTAAACGCTGAAATTAAAAATGTATGATAAAATATCTGAAATATTAAAGGCAATCTTTTTAAGAACGTTGCTTGAAAAACAATCATAAGTTGAAGAATTAGAGTTTTTAAGAGACAAAATTATTTTATATAACTCAAATGAGGAAATCTCTGAAAAAGTAAAACTATTTAGGTAAAATTTATCGTTAAGAAAGCAGTTACAGAAAAAGTTATCATTAGTAGCAAAACTAGCTGTTTTTTCACCAATATTAGCGAAGAAGTTATTTAATCCCTCAGCCATGTCACGGGTGTTAGAGGTAGAAACATCATCAATAATTAGATTACTTATGGCATTATTACATTTATCTTTACCAAGTATTTCATTGACAACATTCCATTTCATTCTTGGATCACCTCTAGACCTATGAAGCTTACCCTTGTAAAATACAGTTTTGGCTACAAGAACCTCTTTTTCAATTTCTTTGCATGCAGCCTTGTAACGGACTCTAAGTAGCTCATTATTTTGGTTATTTTTAAATTTTTTGTATAAATTGTTTTTCTCGTTTATTTTGTGAACAAGATCATCTGTTATCCATGGTTTCAGTTTTATTATAGCCTTTTTCTTGCGAAACTGGGAACGAGAACACTTCTGAAAGTGCATATTCAAAGTGCTAAAAAAAATATTAAAAGCCTCAGAAGGGCAATTGGAATTGTAAACATCATTCCAAGATTCCATTAAAAGAGATCTATTTAAAGCCATAAAGTTAGTACGCGAGACAATTTTCCCACCACTAGTATCGCCCTTGCTCATATTTGAACAGCCCTCGATGCTTAAGCATATGAAACAGTGATCAGAAATTTTAAAATCAATCACAGAACTAAAGGCTCTGAAACCATTACTTAAGCGCGCAAAAATATGGTCAATGCATGAGTTTGAAGTACCAGTAACTCTAGTCGAGACATTGCATATAATTAACATTTAAAAATTGGTAGCGCACCTAATCAAATTCGTTGACTGAAAATCACCGGATTACTTTAGCTGAATTCACTACATTTTTAGGTAAAAGTTCTACTCTTTTTTTTCTGTGTAGGGGTATAAAAATATATGTACATACTTTTAGGGTTTAATTATTTTAATTAATGTTACTAAAACCAACGTGACAGCAATTAGAAAGTAGTACATAAAGAAATTCAGGTACTGTCGTCCGATTTCTTTTGAATCTGCTAAGGAGACAAAAGAAAAAGTTATAGGAATTGTTGAGAAAACTAACCTAATATTACTGCTTTGGCAAAAACGAATGTTGTAGTATGCAGTAAAACATTTCGTGTTGAACCCAACTTAGTGTTTACAATGCTGAATGGCAAAACGGCTCAAGTAGTTACAAATACTTCTTCATCTGCTGTTTGTTATACTTGTGAAGCGAAATCTTACGAAATGAACAATTTAGACACAATTTTGGGAAAGACATTGATAGCGATGCTTGTAAACTGGGCATTTCATCATTACATGCTAGAATAAAATTTATGAAATGCATACTCCATGTAGCCTATAACATACCTTTTAAAAAGTGGTCTACTATCAGCGAAGATCACAAGTTTAAAACAGCAAAATAAACATCGAATTCAGGCGGCAATTAAAGAACACATGGGCTTGCGTGTGGTTGCTGTGCAGTAAGGAACAGGTTCTTCAAACGACAGCAATACTTCGAGGCGTTTTTTCTTCAACCCTGTACTCGTTGCGCTGATATCATAGGAGTTGATGAAGAACTGATCGATCGTTTTCAAATGGTGCTGCCAGATATTCACATGTGGTCAACAAATAGACTCTGCATTGTTTAAACAATTTGCTTGGGATACGGCCAAACTTTTTGTAACCAAATATAACCGGTACTTCATGCCTTTGACTTTCCATAAAGTTTTGGAACTTGGACATTTAATAACACTGAATAACAAAATCAATTTTTTTCCAAAATAACAAGGCTCCGACAACGGAATTGTATTCGAACGACGTGTATTCGAGCCCCTACTGCTCGAATACACGTCGACGCCATGTTAAGTGCTTTATTTGGTTGATTTTCAATAGTTACAAAAATTGTGAACACAACAACAAGTATATGGCATATATGGTAACAAGTTTTGGTACAATAAAGTAATGGGAACCGGAGGAGGGGACTAAAATTAACTTTTGTTTTAATTTTGCTTTTCATAGTTTTTTGTTTGAACCTTATAGATCTTATCAGCCAAAGTGCATCCGATAAGGTTCGTTGCTATTGCTAAGTATGATGTGCCAAATGAGTAAAAGAATTTTTTCATAAGTAACCCCCTAAAACCAAGTTTTGTGCGACATTTTATCATCAATTCTAAATAAGTACGAAATTAACCCTTTAACATATTTGAAGTTTTGACTTATTTCTGACATTTAAGTTGAACTTTCAGCTTTGGTGTCTTTAGAGACTTATAATAGAATTTTACGATAAATTTTTTTGTGGAACATTTTAATCTATTATATCCTTGTTTTATGGGTCTTTTATTACAAAAAGGTCAAAAAAGACCCATAAATTGAGAAGTTAGGGGGTTAAAATGTAGTACAAAAATATTTCTAGTAGTATTTTACATAAATCCTCAGAACACATCTTATACCCAAAATGTAAGGATAACATGATTTCCTATGCCGATTCACTATATGAATGTTAAAAAATGGGGAAAATTAAATTCCTCCTAAAATTAGACGTAAACTTTCAAAACGCCGATACACGTGTATTGTTTTTTTGTTCCCTCTATCAGAATCCGTTGTCAGAACCTTTTATTTTTTTTCGTGTTGAACAGTATATTTGATGCAGCTGTACTTCCTATTGGTATGCTCTCCGAGAAAGCTGAAGAAGCGCATAACAAAGACTACCGAAAGTATAGGTCGATGTTTTCTAAGAAATTTAATCTTAGAAATGATTTAGAAATTAAATCATCAACAAATACTAATGTATTCAATCGTTTACTCGTGTCATCTGATCAATTAATAAGTACTCGTAGTAAACGTCGTCAAACACAAAAAAAACCTTTAGAACTGGATGATGTTGTTAAGGAAATGAAAGTTGATCAATAATGTTAAACAAATAACGCTTTTGTTTTTTTTTTTTTCTTTTTGTTTCCTGTAGGGGTTAATAAAATGTTCACTTTGTATGGGAGAAAGACGTTTCCATTGAATTATCGGGATAGTTTTTGGAAATTTTCTTAATTATATGCTTTTAATCAAGCATGCCAAATTTTTTTTTTCTAAGAAATGTATGAAGCGATGCCACTGTGCGGCGCCTCATACAAATTTTAGAAGTATATAGAAGTAGTCCTCCTATGTTAACAAAACTTAGTATGATTAGTTAGTCAATCCACCTAAGAAAATTTACAAAAATAGTTGAAATCGATTAGTTCCTAGGGATATCTCCACTGGAACTATATTAATTTTTAACATGATTTTGTATGGGTGGTACAAACAAAAGCTAACCGATCTCAACCAAACTCTGTAAGAAGGCTAGACAAATAAAATAATGTCCGTGTACTGAAAATGGTTGAAATGGGGCAGTCTCAAGGGGTACCTCACTTGGACCTATATTTATTTTTAACATTATTTTGTATGGGTTGTACATTCAAAAGTTCACCGATCTTAACGAAACTTGTTCAGATGGATAGGCAAATAGAATTCATAAACGTGTACTAAAAATAGTCTGTATAGAGCAAATCACACAGCTTGACTATACAGACTGTTTCATTGGCCGCTACACCAACTCATCAGTAGCCTTTGTATGACTTTACACTGTGATCCACTCAAGCTACTTGGGTTCTACATATATTTTTTCCAATATATATTGGGTTTTATTTTTTTCCAAAAACTCTTAAAAACAAAAACGGAACCTAATTTTTTCTTTAAAACATGTTTTTCTATTTAAATTTTCAGTAAAAATGTATAATGTATTTTTCTTGATTTAAAATTTTTTTTTTCAAAATGGACTTTTTCAAAACGGCGGGATTTTTTTCATAGTCTAATAGATAGAGGTAAGTTTAATAACTAAAAAAAAAAACAAAAATAAAGCCGGCACCTATTTTAACCACTTTTTTAGCAGATGTATTTTAAAATTTACCTTTTTGGTAATTTTATTTGTTTTTTTTTTATTTTGAAAATTCACTAAAATTCTTTTATCTAGTTTTTGCAAAAATTTCAAAAACCAAAAATGCAACAAAGTTTTTTCATTGAAAATTAAAAAAAAAAAAAATTATTTTGTTGGAAAAGAATGTTTTTTCGGTAGAATTTTTTTGAGCATCAAAAGGTGGTGGCCACCTTGCAAATAACTAAAAAAATAGGCAACTTTTACTTTATGCTGTGCCTACATTCATAATTTTTATACAAAAATATTTTGATTCTATCTTTATAGGAGTATTAGCTGTCGAATGATACCAATTTTTTACAATTCCGAGAGAATTTTTTTTTATTTATTTCCACTGCGCAAAGCAACTGTGAATCTTTACCGTCTACTAGATAACAATGCCTTTAGGCACACTTACGTTTGGATTGAAATCTAGAACTGAAAACCTTTTTTCTAAATTCAGAAATGAAATTATAGATTATATATCGGTTCTATGCACTTCGGGTAACATTTTTTGTAGCGGAAATTTTTACTAGTTTAGCGCATTTCGTAATTATTGTCAGTTGAATTTGTAAAAGCGAAAGTTTCGCACACAAAAATTATGCATTAGAGGATTAAACTTGGTCGACATCAGTGCTCCTACGAAATTTTTTAAATTTAGAAGCCTACTGCTTGGAAGTTGAATTCATTTCTACTTTTGCTTGAAGTTTAATAGGTTTTTAAAACTAAACTTATTGAACAATCAACCCAGAAGGTGGTATACAAGCGTGTCGGGGACAGTACACATGTTGGAATATTTTGAAACCATTCACCAGAACAGGCTGATAAGTTTGCATAGCGGCCAACGAAACATACCTGTGGGCAAAAAATACCCAAAAAAATGTGTTTTTGGGGTTTTCAATAGGGAAGAATGTTTTTATTTTTAAGTTGGCACTACTTTCACTGACATCTGTGCCAAATTACACTTCAAAATATTCATTAGTGTTTGAGATACGCGTCCTTTTGTAAATAGCCTTCAATTCTTTTCTGCGTTTCGATTTTTATCTCTTCTATCGATTCAAAACGATGTCCATGGAGCGGTCCCTTGAGTTTAGCGAATAGCCAGAAGTCACATGGTACTAAGTCAGACGAATACAGTGGTTGCGGAACGATATGGGTCAAAATTATGGCGAGATGATCACGAATTACGAGTGCAGTGTGAGATGGTGCATTATCGTGACGCAAAAACCAAGAATTTTCTCTCCACAAATCCAGTCTATTTTGACGCACAGCATTACGCAAACGACACATAACACCCCAGTAGTCTTATTTGTTGACAGTTTGGCCGGTTGGAAGGAATTCATAATATATCACACCAAGATAATCGAAGAGAACTCTCAATATGACCATAATTTTTGACTTACTTTGACGTGGTTTTTTCGGTCTCGGCTCATCTTTAGCACGATATTCACCCGATTGATAGGCTGTTTCCGAGTCGTAAACGTAAACCCAAGTCTCCTTTCCAGTTATGATGTGTTTCATTTTGTCTTGATATTCGGAAAGCATTGTTTCACACACATCAACTCGGCGCTGTTTTTCCATGAAATTGAGCGTTTTTGGTACCAATCGAGATTTCACTTTACTGAGGCGCAAATGGTCACTCAAAATGGTTTTCACTGATTCTTCCGATATTCCAACAAGCTCAATAAAGTCTCAGACTGTCAATCGACGATTGTGGAGCAACAATTCTTTGATTTTGTTTGGCTGATGTTGATGGTCGTCCTGACCGAGCCTCGTCTTCAACGCTTTCTCGGCTCTCTTTAAACATTTTGTACTACTCATCAACTCCTGTTTTCGATAGAGCTTGCTCACCGAAGGCCTTCTGCAACATTTTCATCATTTCAGCAGCAGAAATTTCATTCCGCACACAAAATTTAATAGAACTGCTTTGTTGTATACTTTCAGACATTATAAAAAAAACGAAAAATTCACTTTTAGCTATTTACGAAAGGATACGTATCTCAAACACTAATGAATATTTTGACGTGTAATTTGGCAAAGATATCTGTGAAAGAAGTGCCAACTTAAAAATAAAAGCATTTGTCCCTATCGGAATCCCCAAAAAATGTAGTTTTGAGGATTCCGGAATTTTTTGCCTACAGGTAGTCCAGTCTGAGTAATACTTTCTATTAGCAGTTCTATTGTTACAATTTGTTTTTGTTTTCCGAAAAAATCTCTTTTCTGCAGTCTGCAATCAAGATCTACAGACCTTTTAATCTGGTCTTTTGAAGCCGGAACGATGAAAAACATTGATTTTGATAAAAGAAACTTCAGATTAAGAAGTTAAGGTAAAAGTTAGTATGTAGACTACTCCAAAAAAAAAAGGTTCTACAAATAGGATCTAATGAAATCCGTAGGAATCTGTATTTTTTCCTTAAAATTGCACTCTTATTTAAAGGCCATAGCCACGCAAATGGTGTTAATCCACTCACTTTTAACAGTCACATCGCCGTATTAAGTGAAAAAGCTAAATTTTAAGTAACATATTCACTCAAATGATTCATGTGTGGTTTAAAAAAATCATGACATCTGTTGTATCACAATTTTAAAAAGAACACAAAACCAATCAAAAATACACGAAAAAAAAAAACATTACAAAAATAAACCAAGCTGTATTATATTGAAAACAAAGCATCGATTATGAAGCCAGAAAAAATGATTTACTGCATGAATTTTATCATTTTTACCTCATGGATTAAATAAAGCTAGTAAAAGGAAACATAAACACATAAAAACATTGAACAAAAAAAAAAAAAAAAAAAAAAAAAAAAACATTAAAAAAACTGAACTCAACAATGACGGTTGCAGGCGATACATTGGCATAAACGAGATACTCTTGCTCTAGATACGCAACGAATGACTGATGGTTGTGAAATGCAGACGGAAGTTCAGCAAAAAAATGAAAAAAAAGTGTATCGAAAAAAATCAAAATTGCGCCGTTGAATGTAATGAAAATTGATAAAACGTGTAAATTTGAATTTACGATTTTTTCAATCAATTTTAAGCATACTTTTAGCTTTAAGCTACGAAAGATGGCAGCAAATAAATATTTGAATGGCAAAAAAAGGAACATCATGAGAAAAAACAAAAAAGGGCAGATGAAGTATGAAGCATATGCAGGACAAACAAAAAGAAGGGGTAATAAATTCGAAACGTAGACAATATGGTTGTGAGAGTGTGTGAGTAGCGTGCGTAAGCATAGAGTGCAGGTTTGTGTGAGTGTGTGTGTGTGTGCATATTTGTTCTTGGATGTGCAATAAATCATGGCATAATCGATTTTACAGTGTCATGTTTACCTTATAAAATGGCAAACACCCCACACAGCTTTCTTTAAAAACGGAAGTGCCACACAAATGCACAAAGAAAACACCACAAAAGCAATTTTAATTTTGCTATATAAACAGTTATGCAAACGCAAAAACCACAACCCACATGTTAATTGAAACGGCATCGGCTGCTGATGCAACCACCTTATTTCTTTTTACATAAAAAAAAACAAAAACTTAAATTGCAACTTAAAAACGGAAGAGTCATCCCCTTGATTAAATTTTAAAGTCATTCGTCTTCTCGTAAGATATTTTCAGTTTTTATTTTTTTTTTTTTTTTTGGGTGAAAAGCAGAGAATGGAAAAAACCGTATCTTATACGCATGGTATAATAATACAAGGTAGCATTGACAACTGCTTATTTTCTCTTCTACAAGAAAACATCTCCTGTCAAAAACAGCTTTTTGTGTAAATGCATCTGCAGCTGCTGTGGTTGTTGTTTTTTTCACTTCCACGTTCTTCACCATTTTTACCTAGTGTTCGTCCCAGCATCGAATTCGTAAAAATAAAAAAAAATTAGGTGGCAACCCTATCAGCCATCTTAAATTTTAAAATTCTGACATCAGATTCGAAATCAGCAACCCCCTAAAACTGTACTGATAGTGTTTAAAACTTTAAAAAAAGCATATTTTTAGGTGGCAACCCCTAAAAACCCCTATAGGGTTAAAAATTTCACAGTTTTGAAATTCTGACAACAGATTCGGATTCAGCTACCCATTTTTACCAAGTGTTCGCCACAGCACCGAATTCGTAAAAATACAAAAATTATTTGGCAACCCTATCCGCCATCTTCAATTTTAAAATAAAAAATCATCAATTTTTGTCCAAGTAGTCCACAGAATCGTGGCGTCCGTGGCGTATTTGGTTAGAGTGCGTGGCCGCTATGTCAAAGAACCTGGATACCCAGGTTCGAACCCCAGCAGCGACAAAAAATTATTTGAATTAAAATAATTTTTCTGTACGGCCGCCACCTCTCTGCAGACAATGGCAAACCTCAGAGAGTAATCAAAATGCCATGTAAAGCTTCTTGAGAATAAGAACATTTCGTTCATCGCCGTTTGGAGTCGGCGTTAAGCATGTAGGTCCATTTCTCGGTCAATTGTGTACAAACTTAATAACACGCACAACACAATTGATCATAAGAAGCTAGGTCAAAGTCCTTTTAAGGGCTGAAATGACCAGTTATTTATTTTTTTTTTTTTTAGTCCACAGAATCTCAAAAAGTCCTAATACGATTAAGCGTTTCCCACACAAGCTCATTGAATTATTTGGATACTTGCAAAACGATTGCACAAAGAAACGCAGAAACGAACATGGCGAGCAAAAACCACAACAGAGCAAATAATGTTTTGTGCTTTTTCAGCACAACTTTTCCATTCTGTTCCACTCTCTCTCTCCTGCGTGTTAAGAGTAGCGCTTGTGATTGAGTCGAAAAGCGATATACGAATGAGGAGGAATAAAGGTAGCGTTTGCTAAAAAATGCAGAACAGATCAAAAACGAACCGATCGTTAAGGTTTTTTTCCATTCCCTGGTGAAAAGTAATGCTTTTTAAAGAAATAGTGATCATCATGTCATTCGAAGTAATGATCATCGCTAGCCACAACTTCCTTCCATCTTTCTAACAGCACGTGAATTCCTCATCGGAAGAACGCCACACAGTGTAACGAGCCCATATAGCGATGGCACAAAAATAGGAGCTGCCTTAGACTCATGAAACTTTTTGTGAGTAATTTAAGGGTTATTTGAAATAACTGCAAAAATTCCCATGGTTTCTGATAGCCTTTGGTCCATAGAACATATCGTCCAAGGGATTTTTCTGGGTTAGCTCAAGTAAACGATTTTTTCAAGGTAACATTTTATGCTATGAGGCCGTAGTTAATTTATGTTAACTCTTAAACTAAGTAAAATTTTGATTTAAGACCTTCAGTAAAATTTCTGCAAATTTTATGTTCCTTTTTCAATGGCGATTTTTGATAGAATGGTACACTAAGAGAAAAAAATTTTAAATTTATCCAAAACCTTTTTCAATTTATCCAAAAAGCGATTCAATTTTGCACCAATAACGCATTTGCATAAATCGACTACGTAAATATTTAAAATTTATTTAAATACTTTTTTAATTAAATAAAATATTTAAATATTTTAACAGAATTATAAAAAAACTATTTTAAAATTATGCACGAACTTTTTTAAAATATTTTTCAAATATTAACTATTTGAAAATAAAACTATCGCTTTTAAAGAAAATTTATATAAAAATATTGGATTTAAAAAACAACATATTTCAATTCAATATGTTATTAAGGCGGGAAATATACCCAGAACTTTTTTTTTCAAAAAAATTTTTATATTTTCTTAAAGCTTTAAGTCTCAAAAATATGTGGTGAAAATTTCAAGTCGATACCTCAAAAAGTAACAAATTATAGCCTAGTCAGTGAACCGCCTTCAAGAGCGCGCAGTGCTGGCCCTTATTTTCAAACGCGTTTTTCTCGAAACCATGTTTTCAAAGTCGGTGACCAAGATTTCTCGAAACTCAGTGAACCGATTGTTTTGATTTTTTTGCAGGCTTATTTTATTTATAACAAGCATACCCGTTCCCAGCGTTGCTTGGGATAATAAATATAAATATAAATATAAATATGAAACCATATTTAAATAAAGACTCGATATTTTGCGCAGCTGTTCAAGCCACAATCTAACGCAATGACATTTCAGACCGTTGAACACACAACAGCCTTGGTAGTACAAAACATTTCACCCAGACAGCTTACATGCAATTGAAATCACCATCATGGTTAAATTAATAAGGTTATCTGGGGGCTGATCGTACTCTCTTTTCAGTACCCACAATTGTCAAAATCAATGAAAAGCAACAACAACAACTTCATCGGCTTTACATGTTATCAATTTTCGCTTTCAGATTTTGTATGAGCTGTCAACTTCGACTTGACAGTTATGGGCACTCGCTCTCACTCTTGCGACAACCTAATTAAAGAGTGATTTTTTAAGTGCCTGATAACTTTTTTTTTAAAAAAAACGCATAAAATTTGCAAAATCTCATCGGTTCTTTATTTGAAACGTTAGATTGGTCCATGACATTTACTTTTTGAAGATAATTTCATTTAAATGTTGACCGCGGCTGCGTCTTAGGTGGTCCATTCGGAAAGTCCAATTTTGGGCAACTTTTTCGAGCATTTCGGCCGGAATAGCCCGAATTTCTTCGGAAATGTTGTCTTCCAAAGCTGGAATAGTTGCTGGCTTATTTCTGTAGACTTTAGACTTGACGTAGCTCCACAAAAAATAGTCTAAAGGCGTCAAATCGCATGATCTTGGTGGCCAACTTACCGGTCCATTTCTTGAGATTAATTGTTCTCCGAAGTTTTCCCTAAAAATGGCCATAGAATCGCGAGATGTGTGGCATGTAGCGCCATCTTGTTGAAACCACATGTCAACCAAGTTCAGTTCTTCCATTTTTGGCAACAAAAAGTTTGTTAGCATCGAACGATAGCGATCACCATTCACCGTAACGTTGCGTCCAACAGCATCTTTGAAAAAATACGGTCCAATGATTCCACCAGCGTACAAACCACACCAAACAGTGCATTTTTCGGGATGCATGGCCAGTTCTTGAACGGCTTCTGGTTGCTCTTCACTCCAAATGCGGCAATTTTGCTTATTTACGTAGCCATTCAACCAGAAATGAGCCTCATCGCTGAACAAAATTTGTCGATAAAAAAGCGGATTTTCTGCCAACTTTTCTAGGGCCCATTCACTGAAAATTCGACGTTGTGGCAGATCGTTCGGCTTCAGTTCTTGCACGAGCTGTATTTTATACGGTTTTACACCAAGATCTTTGCGTAAAACCTTCCATGTGGTCGAATAACACAAACCCAATTGCTGCGAACGGCGACGAATCGACATTTCACGGTCTTCAGCAACACTCTCAGAAACAGACGCAATATTCTCTTCTGTACGCACTGTACGCATTCGTGTGGTTGGTTTAATGTCCAATAAAGTAAACTGAGTGCGAAACTTGGTCACAATCGCATTAATTGTTTGCTCACTTGGTCGATTATGTAGACCATAAATCGGACGTAAAGCGCGAAACACATTTCGAACCGAACACTGATTTTGGTAATAAAATTCAATGATTTGCAAGCGTTGCTCGTTAGTAAGTCTATTCATGATGAAATGTCAAAGCATACTGAGCATCTTTCTCTTTGACACCATGTCTGAAATCCCACGTGATCTGTCAAATACTAATGCATGAAAATCATAACCTCAAAAAATCACCCTTTAGTTCAACCATAATTATTTCCATCCAATTTTACCATAAGATCATAGAGTTAATTTCGCCATTAATAAAAATGTTAACGGCCTTTAATGACAATCTTATATTTTTTTTTTTTTTTACTCAGCCTTATTCTAAAACTATGTAAAATTTATCTCAATCTATTTATTAGATCTTTTAACTCAGTAGCTTTTGAAATAAAAAGAGTGGCAAGCAATCTTAGTATGAAAATCAAAACAAATACGATATATTGGGCTTATGGTAACACTGCAGCAGAAATAAACTGAGTGCAACTATCCACTCAAGATGGCAGCGCGGTGAGTTATACTCTCACCTCTCTCTCTCAACAAAGAGCTTAAGCTATTGTTTGTTATTTTGTGCTGCTTATACAATGACAGCATTGATTAAAATGCACGAATTCTTGAATAATTAAATCAAAAGTTTTACCAAAAACGTAGTACCCAGTAGCAGGGTCGCTTATTATAGCAATTGAATAGTGAAAGAATTATTAAAATCGGTTCAGCGGTTACCCCGTGATTGAACAATAAAAATCCGAGAGAACCCTTTTATATAATAGTATAGATAATCTCGTACTTGTCATAGGATATTTTTTTCGTAGCTTCGTTCATTTTTTATAGGCAAAATAATGACGAATTTGTGGTCGAAAATCATTTATTTACATTCGGAAGTCCGCCATTTTGTAAAAAATCAATATTTTCAAAATCGGCTATGGCAAGTACGAGTTTTAGTATCTAGTTTAATAATATATTTAATTTTTTTGTTTCAGTTGAATTTAGGAGAAGCACTCTTGGTCACCGCATTTTCAGAGCGTTCTACAAAAAATGCTGTATATAAATGGTGTCCCAACAAGAACGCAATTTTTAAATGTGGCAACACTGGAAGTGTCATTGTTTGACATTTGAACAATTGTTACTGGTTGCTAGTAGAAGGTACGAGGTTAGTAAAAATGGAGCGCTACACGAATGAACAACGCATTCTCATTGTGGAATTGTTTTTCCAAAATGGTGAAAGTTTTGCGGCTACAGTTCGCAAATTGCGACCAATTTGGGGTCACAATAATGCTCCAAAAGAGTCAACTGTAAAGAGATTAATGGATAAATTTGCCGAAACTGGGTCTGTTAGTGATGTAGAGACAACAACGCGCCTTCGACCAGGTCGATCGACCGAAAATGTCGCAGCTGTACGTGATGATGTCACCCAAACTCCATCCACCTCAATTCGACACCGAGCTCAACAAATTGGTATCTCCAAATCCACTATGCAGCGAATTTTGACGAAAGATTTCCATCTTCATGCATACAAAGTTCAATTGACTCAGGAACTGAAGCCAGCTGACCATGGACAGCGAAGGGAGTTCGTTAATTGGGTATTGGAGAGACAACATGAAAATGCTGATTTTGCCGCTAAAATCATCTTCAGTGACGAGGCCCATTTCCATCTTGATGGCTTCGTAATAGGCAGAATTGTCGCATTTGGGGTGAGGAAAATCCTCGAGTGATTCACGAGAAGCAAATGCATCCTCAACGTGTCACTGTGTGGTGTGGTTTTTGGGCTGGAGGAATCATTGGACCTTTTTTTATGAAAATGAGGCAGGTCAAGCGCAAACAGTCAATGGTGTTCGGTATCGTGAAATGATAACCAGTTTTTTCTTGCCTAGAATTGAAGAAATGAATGTGGAGGGCATGTGGTTCCAACAAGACGGCGCCACATGTCATACAGCCAGAGAAACAATTCAATTGCTGCATCAGTCATTTCCCGGTCGTGTTATTTCGCGTTTTGGAAATCAGAATTGGCCGCCTAGATCGTGCGATTTAACACCATTAAATTTTTTTCTTTGGGGTTTTTTGAAGTCGATGGTTTACGCGAATAAGCCGACGACGACTCGAGCCTTAAAAGAGGAAATTGGACGCTGCATTAATGAAATACCGCAGCATTTATGCAAAACGGTCATTGAAAATTTCATTAAAAGATCGCGTGCATGCCAGCAAAGCCACGGCGGCCATCTGCACGATATATTGTTCCATACATAACCTCATTCTGTCTACTTTACGATATAATAAAGTTTCACGATTTTTTTTTTAAATATCTGTGTTTTATATAAAATTTAAAAATTGCGTTCTTGTTGGGACACCCTTTACCATAATATTAAATTTTTTTTAATAAAAAATACTAAACATACTCTTGAATGTGTATATTTTAAGGTATAAAAACCCTCATTTAAAAATATCCCTTAGGTTTCTTTAAAAAATGCACAAACATGACCTTTTTTCGGCCTCTGGGTATATTTCCCCCCTTAATGGTGTTGTAGTATTATTTTATTCATATTGTACCAACCATGATACAAGCAGTGTTGCCGGAAGAGTTTTAAAAAATATGCTTTTTACCAAAAAAATATTCCAAAATATTCCACCAACAATTTTAATATTCCACTAAAATATTCCACTTTTATTTCAAAAATACCTATTACAAGATGGGGTAAAACTAATTGATTCACCAGACAGTGTTCCATCAGACAGCGAATGAATCTCAGATCGCGGAGATTCATCGTCAGCATATAACGAATATTCTTCGGATTCTGTACTTTCATCAGAGGACTCTTCTTTTTTGCTTACATTTCTTTGGTCACCTTTAATAGAGGAAACATGATGAGTTAATTGTAGCGACCAAATATTTAATTGATAAGCAATAAACTTACTGCTGCAACATACTTAACAAACAAATTTACACTTTTCCATTCGTTTTTCCGTTTTTTTTTACGATTTCTTTAAATTGCTACGAAGTGACGAAGATCTTTTTTGCGTGCAACAGGACGGTTCAGAGAATAAATAACATAAACAATTTAAGAATTCTTAAAATTTTTCAATAAAAGTAATTTTTAGTACAAATTTTTGAAAAATTTGGTAAAAATTCATATATAAAAAAATATTCCACTTTTTACGCTGCATATTTTTGAACAATAAGTATGCTCTCAGAAACGAAAATATTCCACTAGTGGAATATTATATTCTACTCTGACATCACTGGATACAAGGTAGCCTCAGTGATGTTAACATAATGTGTTGAAATTACTGTGTTAGGCACGAAAAATTACTGTTTTTGATTCAAAATTACTGTGAATTGGAACAAAAATTACTGTGGAATTATTGTATAACTGAAACAAATATACAATCAATTAAAATTGTTATTTTCATATCGTTATTTAATTATATTTATATAACTGATGTTCGGAACCTTTTTTCTGTTAATAAATTTAATAATGACAAAGTCCAACAGTAGTTTTCCATTTCATAAATTGGACCTACTGACTGTAACTTAACTTTATAAGTTAACTTAGGGTAAAACACCCAGTCCTGAGCCCGCAGCCTATTCTGAGCCCCCACTCATTAAACTGTCTCTAGCTAATAATTGTGTGGATGTCAGTTAAAACAGTAAATTTATAATTATTCGTCAAAATTCGTTCAGTTCGTTCAGCTATCATGCTGAGTATGAAATATTAAGTTGAAAGTGATTTTTTAAAATAAAAAGACGTGCCTCGTGCTCTTCCTCAGTCAAGTGATTTGCTAAGCAATATCGACAAGGAGTTAACACACTTTAAACCTTCAGGTATGGACATTTTGTTATGGTTTCTATAATAAGCTTTGGTTATAACAAAAGTTGAATATTATTAATTGTTTATTTCTTAAATATTTCATTAAAAATATTCTCTGCCAAAGCAAAAAAATGGGGGCTTATATCTGGAGAACTAAATTCTATGGTTCCAGTTATGAGCCATGGGGGCTCACAATTGGAATATTACAGAAAAATAAAATATCCAAATGTGAGCCCGTGGAGCTCAAAGTAGGAAAACAGAAATTTTTATAAACATTCTTATAAACCCGTTAAGCCTGATTCTCTTATTAGATATTCAAAAACATTCAAAATAAGAAAATTGAAACTCTTGATATTTGTTTTCAATTAATGCCAGATTCTGCACTTGAACTGCATGCATTACACCCCGATTCCATGCATTAGCCCCCATTTTTGGCAGATGTTGGTCAGATTGACTCCACTCACTATTTAATTAACAATTTATTTTACACAAATTAATGACATTAAGTCCGGAGTGTCAATTCACGAAGTTTCAAGGAAATATGAAATTCTGCGCCCAATACTCCAAAACCAGATTCATTCATAACCGTTCCAATAAGGCTCTGCATGGTCCTTTGCCGTGTTTAACATGCATCGAAGAGGGAAAAATAGTGAAATATGTATCTGATAACTATGAAAGAGGTTTCCCAAGAAACCTTAAGAAGAAAACACAAAGTTCAAAGAATTGTTAAAGAATTTTTAGATTCATACACACGTGAAAATAAAGTAGAGACTCACAAAAGTTGAGACTCGCAAAAGTTAAAATATAACAAACGGGTTAACTTTTTTGAGTCTCTACTGTATGTTTAAAAGTCATTTTCCTGGCGACAAGTGGCATAGCGAATTTCTTAACCGACATCCAAAAAATATCTATTCGAGTTCCTGAAGCAGTAACAAATGCCAGTGCAGATCTTTTGGAAAAAGATTTAAGAGGCTGGTTCCATCAAATTCAAACATACTTCGATGAAAGGTCCTATTAGCTCCTAGAGGTGCAAGTAACATTTATGAAACAGATAAAGGAGCAGCTAAAGAGAGCATGACAGTTATGTTTTCATTTTCTGCTGATGCCTCGATAATTCCACCATCGAGGCATCATCGAGGCATCGAGGCATGTTTTTGCTTATAAAAGAATACCCAAGGATATATTAAAATCAATACCTGAAGGAATAGTGTATACGAAAACTGTTTCAGGCTGGATGACTTCGGATGCATTTATATACAATATAAAAGAAGTCTTTTACCCAACACTGGTTTCAAAACAAATATTCTTTCCTGTAATTCTTTACGTTAATGGTCATACAACGCATTTAACTTACAGTTTATCCAAGCTCTGAGAAGAATTGCAAATTGTTCTGATCTGCTTATACCCAAATGCAACAAAAATTTTACAGCCAGCCGATGTGGCTATTTTCAGACCTCTTAAAATAGGGTGGTTAAAGGAACTCCAATGTTGGAGAATGCATAGCATGGACCAACAGTTTACAAAGCATCATTTTGCAAAATTATTAAAAAACATTATTGGTACCTACTTAAAAAATGAGACCATAACTTATGGTTTTCGTACCTACGACCTGTATCCTTTCAATCACAACGCAATCGATCAGGTTTGGATCTAACTGAAGTTGAGCACAAAGACACAAAAATGAATTTGCGGTTTATGATTTATATAAAATAATATTTTTTATTTGTATTTAGTTAATGTTTTGAATAGTATTTTTTCATAAAATAATTAAAATAATAAATTTCTTATTGTAAAAACCAGAAGGCTCATAACTGGGCAAAAGGTGGCTCAAGATTGGAAATCGGGGGCTCATAACTGGGATTCGGTTCACTTTTTAATAAATCATTATTTTTAAATATATTAGTCTAATTGGCATTCAAACAAATTTAATCAATTTATTATTCTTGAATGAACGCGTATTTTAACACTAAAATGCTGCCAAACATGCTAAAAATAACAAAGTTATCATTCTTCTAAGTAAAAAATTCTCTTAAGGGGACTCAGGACTGGGTGTTTTACCCTATTAGTTCTTAGAACGGGAATATAACAAAAATTTTGGGTCGTTGGGATCGATTAAAACAAATTCCTTTGCTGCTAAGAATAAGAACGCGAGAACTAATACAATTTTGTGTGAATCCAGTTTATTGATCACTTAACGGCTAAATTAAACAATATAAAAAAATGCATGTGAATGCCCAAGAAAGAGTTTCGGGTTACGAGAGTGTTAAATTGTAAAACTACTATTTAAAAAAAAATAATATAATATAATAATAAAATAGCCATTCCAGCCAAATTCGTTGGCCCAATTTCAATTGTACACAATTGATCGAGAACTGGACCTCCTAGTTTTAAGCCGAATCTACATGTTCTCGATAAGCTTTACATGACTTTTTTTACTCTCTGAGGTTTGCCATTGTCTGCAGAGAGGTGACGACAGATCAGAAAAAATTATTTCAATTGAAAATATTTAGCGTGTCTAGTAGCGGATTCGAACCTCGGACCTAGCGACTCGAAAATTTTCACCGAATGGGTTAGGCACTTTAACGCACTCGACCACGACCTCCACAAAAATATATTTCTGAGTTTTCATCTGTTATAATTATAATAGAGAAATGTAACAACATATACTTTACAGATACTTTAAACTATGCAAAAAATTAAGAATTTATGATATTATTCATCTAAACGATCTTACATAGATCTTTTTAAAAGCTCAAAATGCGTTCTTTAGAACTGTACAGTTGTTAGTGTTAGACATATATACACTATTATTTGCAAAGTTAGCAACGCAATTAGCAATTCCAGGGATGGTTACATTATGAGAAGAACAGAGATGTTATAAATGTGATTTTAATAATTTTTTTCTAAATAAACGTTATATTTTTGACCGGCCATCGAAAGTATTTGATTTTTCGAAAAATTACTGTCGTACTGTATGAGCAGTCAAATTTCTGTAGAAAACAGTAATTACTGTGCCGTTAACATCAGTGAGTAGCCTTGACAATTGGCTATTTTCTCTATAACTATAAGAACTATAAGAGAACTATAAGAAACCTGCAACTGCAAGAAATAAACTGCAGGAACAGAGTGCGATGCTGTTGCTGCTTGTCGGCTATTTCAGCTGTATGAAATATGTGTGTAGGTATGTGGTATAAATAAAATTTAAATACGAAAAAAAAAACGTGTTGTAAAGAAAATTTTTGATTTATCCACGTAAATATTTAAATAAAATGTATACACAGGCGTGGATAATGATAATACGCGTTATTTCCCTTAGTGTATGTTTTTTGTATTATGATGTTCTTCAAAATTATAGATAATATGATGAACATTTTGTTTGTGGAATTAATAAAAGTAACATCGAGATAAAAACCGAGATAAAATACTTTTTTTAATTTAAGGGGGTTTTTGACCCCCTGTGTGAATATTAGGGGGAAATAATGTTTCCCAATTTTAAAGGTCATTAAATTTGCTAAAATTTTATTGCAGGTCTTAGATCAAATATTTACTTAGATTAGGAGTGAAAGGAAATTATCTATGGTCCCATAGTATAAAATATGACCTTGAAAAAATCGGTTATTTCAGCTAACCCAGAAAAATCCCTTGGTCAATATATCCAGCCCTATTGTGACTAAAATTTCGCCCGGAATTAAAAAAGGAAATTTTCGTATTTTTAACAATGTTTACTGAACTTTTGGAAAATTTTTACAAAAATATTTGCATGCATCATCAATTTTTAAGATCACCAGAAAAAAAATATTTAAAAGCAAGAATTAAAATTCACTTTTTCAATTCCGGGGGAAATTTTATTCCTAATAGGGCTAATTAAATAGAGCAATGGCTATCAGAAACCACTGGAATTTTTGTAGTTGTTTCAAATGACCCTTAAATTGTAGCACAGTGTAATTTTCATTAAGTGAAATAAAAAAAATTGGAAAAGCTTTCTCTTAAAACACTATTTCTTTTTTCATTTTGGGTTGGAGATCGCTTAGAGAAGGACCTTGGGGCACAAGTGAAGATCCAGCCTTATCTCAACTGGATATCGAAGATCTATTTCCCTGGAGATTAGCTTGGATCTCAAGAGAAGGCCAAGTGAAGATCCAGCACTGGAGATTTGAGAAACAAACTGAAGCTCCACTGGAGGTCAAGCCAATCTCCTAGATCAATACATATCGGGTGTTAACGGAAAATATCCTCACATTCTTATAACCAGTGCATTTTTTTATACTTTTGAAAACTTTTAATTTCGAATGTTAAAAAACTACGCATACCTATATATTTCTAAATACGGCGAATAACAAATTTTAATGAATTTTAAGAAATTCAAGCAAATTCCTCTTTCACCGGGACAAGCAAGTGCTTTGTTATAATCATTTACTTTTAAGCAATAGCTTAAAAAATGTGTAAAAGATGTAGGGTGGGTGCAAACGAGGTTTAATTTCGTTTTTCTAATTCTGAACTTTTTTGAGTGGAGATGAGTCAAAGCACATATATGTAAGAATACGAGTTTGTTTTTTGTAAAAAAAACTATGTTCCTTAGATTCTTAGGTTTTAACTCATTTCTTGTAATTTTGTATTTTGTTACTATGTGTAAAAGATGTAGGGCGGTTGTAAACGAGCTTCTTTTCTTTTTTTCTAATTCTGCACTTTTTTGAGTGGAGATGAGTTAAAGGATATATAAGAATACGAGTATGTTATTTGTAAAAAAAACTATGTTTCTTATGTCCTTTTTTAACTCGTTTCTTGTGATTTTGTATTGCATGTATAGTTTTACGAAATAAAAAATATAGAATATTCGAACGAAATATGATTTTGATTTAGGCCAGTTTGGACTTGGATTTTGAAATATACCCCTAAAATCGACATTTGTGGTCAAAATACCTGTTCAAGGATGTGTCATTTTGCATCTTTATCAGAACTATTTTGATTTTCTTCAAACAAATATTTTCTTTAAGTGTAGCAATAATGTGGTTCATCAAAACACCATTTGCTTCTTTCAGTTTCTATTCCTAAAACACTTAAGAAATTTCTTGGTTATTCAAGCAAAAGCATTTGCTTACGTTTTATTCATCAGATGCATTGTCATTCCTTCACATTTATTCAAATAATTTACACATAGAATATTTTCGCTTCTCTGAAAATGTCATTTACCATTGCAACTAACGGATAATAACATTCATTTCTGGTTTGCATTTCTTGTCAATACTTTTCCCAAATCATGTTTAAGGACATTCCCATTAAAATGTGCCGCAGGGCACCCCTTCGTCGCCTCATAACAAACCAATTTAAGAAAAACCATGCAAATCTCTGGAAAAACCGGAAAAGGAAAAACAAGAAAACCGAATCTACTTTGACATTTCATTCTGCTTGTTTGCATTTCTATGCTTGATTGTTCTTCTTTATGCTGAACACAATGCTCGACCAGGATATGCATGTTTGAGCAAAGAATTAATGAATTCCTTCCTCTGTTAGGTAGGTATACGAATGAGAGTTAGAGTCGTAATGGGTGGGTGATGTGTGGGAAAGTGTGGGAGTGTAGGTATGTGTGGTTGGTTGGCTGTCGTTAAGCAAGGTAGTTGGTTGAGTTAAAAGGTTCAACTACAGAAAAGAATTTAAAAAAATAAAAAAATTAACAAATTAAAAAAGGTAGAGCAGTACAAGTCGCTACAAAGAGATGATGACGACGACGACGACACACTCCAGGGGAATGCAGAAGACATGCCGAACATGTTGCCCAAAATTGCTTTTATATGCTGAGCATGAGTTTGTTTAACATGGCATTCATTTTTTATGCCATTTTCTCTTATTTTTTTAATGTTTTTTTTTTTGTACATATTGCATCGTTTTTTTAACTGCGCCTTTTAAATTTTTTATGCCCACATCATGCATGCCTGGTATTTTTTCGGGGGAGCGGTTGTTAAGCCAAATAGTTGTGATGTTATAATATCTCTTAGCTTGCAGAATTTCTGCAACATTTTCTGTTCATTCTGTGCACTCGACGCTGAAGGCTCTTTGTTCCTTTTTTGGCCTTGCTCGTTGTTTTCTTTTTTTTTTAATAGTTTTTTCTTCTGGTTTTCTGGGTTTTCTTCTCTTTTGTTTAATTTAATAAAAACACCGTATGATGCAGCACCAGCCGCGACAGCAGTTTTCCGGCCAAGGATGTCGGTTCCTAGCTGGTTTCTTCGACGTCCTTGCGTCCTTGCGATGCGATTTGTAAATTAACACCCAATAAATTGCATTCGATGCAACACGAGCTCTCGACACCATTTCAACAAATTGGAAATTAATTTCAAAGTAAAACCCATTTTGTTTTTTTCTTCCTCTTCTTCATGTTTTTCTTTCAAGCAGCATCCCCACCAAGTTGTATTTTTGGGTTTTGTTTTTGTTCTTCTCATCCATTTCGTGTTGGCCTATCGAGTGGGCTGTTGAAGTGCAACATCGACGAAATTCCTTTTGGTGCCGCAGCAATCGAGTTTCTGTTGGCGTGCTGAAAATTTTTAAGGATGCTCAAGAAAGTAATTAAGTGGCATTGCGTTGTACAGGACAACAAAAGTGCTTGAATTGATTTATTTTATTCCTTGGTTCGAGTTTTTGTTGTTATATATTGAATTTATGACTTAATGGAAAAATACTGCAATTTATTTTTTATTGACTTTGAGGATCTTATATTGCATATGATATGATTTATAAGAAGATCCCTCGCAATGGCTGCTAAGCCGCAGAGCTTTTTAGAGTAACGAACCTTCTGGCCTTTTCGAAAGTGGAAATTTGATCTTTAACTATCTATGTATATCTCTGTTTTTATCTCAAAACCTATCGCCTTCTCGCTATGGAATTCCTCCTTGTTTCCAACTTCATCTCATACTAATTTCCATCCTTATCCTTTCCATACTCCATTTTGTCTTCATCATTTTCGTTTTCATTCATCCTTTTCGTCTTCATCCTTTTCGTCATATTCATATTCATATTCATATTCATATGCATATTCATATTCATATTCATATTCATATTCATATTAATATTCATATTCATATTCATATTCATATTCATATTCATAATTATATTCATATTCATATTTATATTCATATTCATATTCATATCCATATTTATATTCATATTCACCTTCATCTTCATCTTCATCCTCATCTTCATCGTCATCTTCATCTTCATCTTCATCTTCATCTTCATCTTCATCTTCATCTTCATCTTCATCTTCATCTTCATCTTCATCTTCATCTTCATCTTCATCTTCATCTTCATCTTCATCTTCATCTTCATCTTCATCTTCATCTTCATCTTCATCTTCATCTTCATCTTCATCTTCATCTTCATCTTCATCTTCATCTTCATCTTCATCTTCATCTTCATCTTCATCTTCATCTTCATCTTCATCTTCATCTTCATCTTCATCTTCATCTTCATCTTCATCTTCATCTTCATCTTCATCTTCATCTTCATCTTCATCTTCATCTTCATCTTCATCTTCATCTTCATCTTCATCTTCATCTTCATCTTCATCTTCATCTTCATCTTCATCTTCATCTTCATCTTCATCTTCATCTTCATCTTCATCTTCATCTTCATCTTCATCTTCATCTTCATCTTCATCTTCATCTTCATCTTCATCTTCGTCTTCATCTTCATCTTCATCTTCATCTTCATCTTCATCTTCATCTTCATCTTCATCTTCATCTTCATCTTCATCTTCATCTTCATCTTCATCTTCATCTTCATCTTCATCTTCATCTTCATCTTCATCTCCATCTTCATCTTCATCTTCATCTTCATCTTCATCTTCATCTTCATCTTCATCTTCATCTTCATCTTCATCTTCATCTTCATCTTCATCTTCATCTTCATCTTCATCTTCATCTTCATCTTCATCTTCATCTTCATCTTCATATTCATATGCATATTCATCTTCATCTTCATTTTCATCTTCATCTTCATCTTCATCTTCATCTTCATCTTCATCTTCATCTTCATCTTCATCTTCATCTTCATCTTCATCTTCATCTTCATCTTCATCTTCATCTTCATCTTCATCTTCATCTTCATCTTCATCTTCATCTTCATCTTCATCTTCATCTTCATCTTCATCTTCATCTTCATCTTCATCTTCATCTTCATCTTCATCTTCATCTTCATCTTCATCTTCATCTTCATATTCATATTCATATTCATATTCATCTTCATCTTCATCTTCATCTTCATCTTCATCTTCATCTTCATCTTCATCTTCATCTTCATCTTCATCTTCATCTTCATCTTCATCTTCATCTTCATCTTCATCTTCATATTCATATGCATATTCATCTTCATCTTCATTTTCATCTTCATCTTCATCTTCATCTTCATCTTCATCTTCATCTTCATCTTCATCTTCATCTTCATCTTCATCTTCATCTTCATCTTCATCTTCATCTTCATCTTCATCTTCATCTTCATCTTCATCTTCATATTCATCTTCATCTTCATCTTCATCTTCATCTTCATCTTCATCTTCATCTTCATCTTCATCTTCATCTTCATCTTCATCTTCATCTTCATCTTCATCTTCATCTTCATCTTCATCTTCATCTTCATCTTCATCTTCATCTTCATCTTCATCTTCATCTTCATCTTCATCTTCATCTTCATCTTCATCTTCATCTTCATATTCATATTCATATTCATCTTCATCTTCATTTTCATCTTCATCTTCATCTTCATCTTCATCTTCATCTTCATCTTCATCTTCATCTTCATCTTCATCTTCATCTTCATCTTCATCTTCATCTTCATCTTCATCTTCATCTTCATCTTCATCTTCATCTGCGTTTTCATCTTCATCTTAATTTTGATCCTCACGTTCATTTTCGCACATTTCCTCACTTTCTTTGTATTCAGAATTTTTTTAAATAAAAAAGAGACATCGGTCAAGAATCCTTAATCCTCATCCTTTACTTCCTTGCCCCCAGTTGAACTATAATTGTTCATAAATTTCATATTTTTTTGTCATATCATCCAATCTAATTTTAATGGTGCAATTTTGACTTCAAAACTTCAATACTCTACAGGATCTTCCCTTCCATTTTGCTTGTGCTGGTTACATCCTCATGTTTGTTGTCGTTTCTTTTTTTGCCTTTTTTTTCAAAATTCCTAGCAGTAAATTTGGTATTATATGGATTTTGCGTCCGTCATTCTTATCATGCTTCAGAGCACCGAAATGCAAATGACGTAAAGTGTACAAAGAAAGCCACGAAAATGACACAAAACAAAGAAAGGGAAAAAAAACTAAAAAGAACTTAACCAGAAAATAAAAACGGCTACAAAATAAGTCAAAACAAAGAAAACCTTAGAAATGGGAAAAAAATGTTTTTCGAATGTAAAAAAATTTTGTTGTTTATTCGAACATTAAAGAGTACAAAAATGTACCTTGGGACTGATACGAGTGAGTAAAGTGAGCCCACGTGTAGAGTGACACCAGTTCTATGAGACGCCCCAGCAACACCCACTTAAATAGCGGCAACCCTATTGTTATTGTCCTCTACTCCAACAAGTCGGTCTGTCGGTTTTCAGTGTGTCTTTTGGGAAAAAAGAATATAAAACAAGAACATGAGCAACAACAACAATAACAGCAAGAACAACAAAAATAAAACAACAATGCGAACAACAACCAACAGCGGAAAATGTTAAAGGACATGACAAGTTGTTCGTTTCCGTTACAATATTTGTTTTTTTTTTTTGTGTATATTTTTCTGCACATTTCTTCTACCAACCTTATTGTTGGCCATGTTTTAGTCCATTGTTGTTGTTGTTGTAACTGCTGTTGTTTGTTCATTTGCTGTCTCTTTTGTCTGTCAACTGTCTGTGGGCTGGTATGCGTGTATGTGTGTGTATGTGTGTGTGTTCACGAGTAGTTCTGAGTATATGAGCACTCTTTTATTTGTTTGTTTGTGTGTAATGTGTGTGTAAATTATTCGCTTGATTCTTTTTTATGCAGGGGGATATGAATGAAAAATAAATAAATATAAGGAAAAGTAAGAAAAATAGATGTTATAAAAAAAAAATACATAAATAAACAATATAAAGTTACAGTTACCGGATATGACATGACATGATGACAAGAATAACAACAACAATAACAGCAGCATTAACAGAATTTTTTTTTTTTAATAATACATTCTTTTTTAATGAGATACAAACATTTTTTTTGAGCACATGGAATGCTTTTTAAGGAAGTAACACATTACTATTAATTGGTTTGTTTTAGGATGTATTAGTGTGTGTAAATGTATATGTACAAGAATTGGGCATTATTGGACATCTTATTATGTTAAAAAAATTTTCAAAAAATTGTTAGCACGTGCAGATTAAAAACTTCAGATAAATCAAACGGAAAAATAAGGTTAGAGTTATACAGTTAAAATCAACAGATGTTAAAGCTACTTAATCCTTCTATAAAAAAAGGAATTGAAAAACTACTTTTATCAAGTTTCTTTTGTGTTGTTAAATTTTTATGTTGTGCGTTTTAAATATTTGTTCATAAATGGCAGGAACTGGGCCTGCGAGTTTTATGCGGACAATAAACGGCTTATGGCATGTAATGCTTTATATGGCAAAATTTACTTTCTTGGTTTTGAAGATCAGCACAATTAATTTCAATTGAAAAATGTTTACCTTGTCAATTGAAATTTGTACCTTAATTCGTAAAATTGGCTTCGAACAATCCACATGCTCCAACTCGTTCGGACACGGCTGTCCTAGGTGTTATAATCATCCACCCATATAGAACCCATATAAAATAATTATAGTTCAAACCAAATATATAATGAATATATATATTTATTTATAAGGTGACCAGCTTCAAGTCCCATATATCAATAAAAAAACGTTTTGACGTAAAAAAGTTACGTTTTACCACGCAGGTTTCCAAAAAAAGTTGAAAAAGGCATTTATTCAAAATTCATCGGCGTTGCATTGAATTGTTACTCGCTGAGTAGAAGAGCTATGATTAAAAAAATGGTACGACCGTAAAGGTTAATTCTTTGACTTGATTATAAAAAAAATAATCAAAACGTCATCAGGACGCGGTGGGAGCTGCTTAAGCAACGAAACTGAAAATTTGTTACATGGAATTATTACTCTCAGAGTATAAGTGCTAGAATGAAAAATACGATACACCAATAAAAGCCTTCTCTAAGCCCTCAAAACAAAATTTTACAAAAAATTTCTGACGTTATGGGGACGCAGAGAGAGCCGTTCAAAGTTCAATAATACAAAGTTCATGCAACAGCGTTGCATCTAATTTTTACGTATATAAGCTACGATTAATGTTACAAAAGGAAAATGAAGGATTTATAATTGGCCTTACGACAATAATAAATAAAAAACTTTTGAGGCAGTCAAGTAGTGAAGATAGCAGCTTATGTAACAGAAATGTAATATCTTTGCATGGAATTATAACTCACTTAGGAGACGTGCTACGGTAAATTTTGTTTTACGACAGCAAATATGTGTTATTACGCCTCACAACTAAAATGCAAAAAAAAAATTTTATCGTCATGATTTCAGGGTGGCAAACACAAAAAAACGTTGCATGGAATTTTAACTCTGTGAATACTGATGTAACGGTTATTTTTAAGGAACGAAAATGAAAGTGAGGTCTTCGTTCACATGATAAAAATAAGCAAAAAAAAAGAAAAAAGCTCAAGCCTGTGTTAGATAACATGGGCGCATAGGTCAGACGTAGAATACGTTAGTCATTAACAGCCTTATTCAATAGATTTCCTTAAACAACCTTTAAACGCTTGTTTAGTTACGCACTGTTTAAGGCTTTACGCAGCTTCTATGCAACCTTGCTAACATTGTTAAACCCAATATGCTGTAGAAGCGGAAAGAAACTTTCCATAAGGAATGCATTGAGTTTTTGACAGCGAAAAGGCAGCGGAATTTTTTTTTTGCTACTTAGTACGCTGTAGAGGTGAAAAATTTCTTCAATGCTAGCAAGTACAACTACCATGTGGAGAGTTGAAATGTCAAAATTTCGCTGTCGATTATATGTCCGGGCATTTAATTGGCACCACAATTTTGACATTTCAATAAGAAAACAGTACGACCTCGCTTTACGCAACACTCGATTATCGCAATACTCAAAAATTTATATTGTTGACTCAGTAAACGCAACTTAAGAAAAAAAATGCACAATTATCGCAACTTCCATTTGCGTAAACTTCCATAAACTTTTATATTATTTATTTTCAGTTCTTCTTTTCTTATAAAATACATTTTTGATGTACGAAAAGTACATATCTTAATACATAAAACCACAACATCTAGGATTCAGAGCCATAAAGCTTTATGTTTAGAAGTTTAATTGCGTTTCTTCAACATTAACTACGTCAACTGGCCGAATTTCTATTAGTTGTATTGAGCTAGGTCGTACTGTAGTTGCTTTTTTCTCCACACAAACATTTTTGACTCTACACTAATATTTCGGGTGTAGAATTATATGCCAAGAAATTTTCGTTTCTACAGCATACTAGGCTTTATTCATAAACATTTTTTCATTTTCTGCTTATTATTGTAAGGTTTGTGTCTGAACTATAGAAAATCTCTACAAAACTTAAGAATTCCTATGGATTTACAATAGCCGCCGCATAAAAAAATGCTGCAAAGGGCGCATATGGAGCATGTCTTTGATATTAAAAGAAAAGACAAACAAAAATCATGGTTGTATTTATCATGGTTGTCGTTCGCTACTTGGTCATCAAACTTCTTCTCTTTCTCACACTGGTTCTGTGATGAACACACAGATAATCGTACTGCTCTTACACATGATGTTATAATACATAAAATACAAAGCATATGAAAATTAATACAAAATTTGAAGGAGTTAAATTTTGATTTACTTATAGAATCAAAAAAATTATATATAGCTATATGATTATTTAATACAAATCAAAAGAAGACATATTAAATATGTTACGACCATACTTGAATTTTCTTCAATGCATGCATAAAGTATTAAAAACTTATAATGAAAGTAACAAACATTTTCTCAAAATTTTGTGCTCCAGATTAACACCCCCGTATAACGTATTCTACGTTAAAAATTACGGCGTCATGAGGCCCCTCGAGGGACCGCCTAATGTGACGCATATGCATAACTTTTGCTGGATTAATTGCACGAAGCTAAGGCAAAGGTAATGCACCAAGGGGAAATTCACAACCAATGGAGAAGCAAATAAAAAAAAAATCAAAAGCAAAAGCAAGAACACCGAAATCAACACCAACACCAACACCAAAACCAACACCACCACCAACACCAACACCAACACCAACACCAACACCAACACCAACACCAACACCAACACCAACACCAACACCAACACCAACACCAACACCAACACCAACACCAACACCAACACCAACACCAACACCAACACCAACACCAACACCAACACCAACACCAACACCAACACCAACACCAACACCAACACCAACACCAACACCAACACCAACACCAACACCAACACCAACACCAACACCAACAGCAACACCAACACCAACAGCAACACCAACACCCACACCAACACCAACACCAACACCAACATCAACATCAACATCAACATCAACATCAACATCAACATCAACATCAACATCAACATCAACATTAACATCAACATCAACATCAACATCAACATCAACATCAGCATCAACATCAACATCAACATCAATATCAACATCAACATCAACATCAACATCAACATCAACATCAACATCAACATCAACATCAACATCAACATCAACATCAACATCAACATCAACATCAACATCAACATCAACATCAACATCAACATCAACATCAACATCAACATCAACATCAACATCAACATCAACATCAACATCAACATCAACATCAATATCAACATCAACATCAACATCAACATCGACATCAACATCAACATCAATATCAACATCAACATCAACATCAACATCAACCTCAACATCAACATAAACATCAACATTAACATTAACATCAACATCAACATCAACATCAACATCAACATCAACATCAACATCAACATCAACATCAACATCAACATCAATATCAACATCAACATCAACATCAACATCAACAACACCAACAACAAAAACAACAACAACAAAAACAATAAAAAATTTAGTTATTTATGATTTCAACGTTTTTTCGTGGAAACTAACACTGCTCACAACTAAATTAACAAAATTACACAATGAAACCGGAAAAGGTCTTTGACAGGAATTACGATATGGATTAGGACAAAAATTGAGACTCTCCTAAAACACACCTTCACAAACTAGGAAAGGGATTCGGTATATTTGATTAAGTCAAGAATTTGGTCGTGGATTAAAACAAAAGTTTGGACACGAAATAGCAACAAGCTCTTGATTAGAATAAACACCGGACATCAATAGAAAGAAACACCGTCACGTGAAAACCTACGGGTGTGTCCACGAGACAGCCAACTATTTTATTTGTATTATGTTAAATGTTATAACTATTATTAACAGAATTCATAACATAACTTAATCTATTCTGTCTGAGTGGGTGGAATTTTGTCCCAACATACCACATACCACAAGTTTATTTTTCAGTGGCACAAATTTTGTCCCATGGTACTTCAAAGAGTTAAGACACCTTCATACATGTGAGTGATGGGTGAGTTAAAATTTTTTATATTTTTCAGATTTAATAAAAGATAAATTGTAGAAAAACGCCCGATATTATATATATATTTAAACATTATTATATTGATCTTTGTCTTATCCAGGCTGTGTGAAATAAATAACCTCTTCATCAAATAAAATATTTGAACACAAATTTCAACAAGACATCTCTAGGGGTTGCAATCAAACAAACCTCAACTGAAGCAAATTTAAATAAAAATCAACACATACCAAAACCCTCAAAATCAACGAATACACTAACACGGATGCAAATCATAGTAATGGTGTATATAAATATGTTATATTGAGCAAATTAAATTTTTTATTACAACTGGGACTGGTTATAACAAAAAAAAAAAAAAACAATGAAAAAAAAACAATTTGAAAAGCTGCAGGCTACAAAACATGCTCAATAATCAAACGAAATAAAAAGTTTCAGAAAAGCTTAAAAATGAAGCAAAGTGAAAACCGGAAGTAAAACTTGAAGACAGTGAGAAGAAAAAAAACAACACAATTCGACACACATGGCAACATGCTATGTAATATTTAACATAACGTAGCTGTTAACACACCAACACAAACAAACAAACCTCACTCACATACGGACAGACATTAACTAAAAGGCAACCAAAATAAAAAAAAAAAGAAAAACATTCAAAGAGCCATTCTTTTTTAAATATTTTTAGGAGAAATACCAGTTTGTATATGAATAAAAAAATATATAAAATATTCATTCAGAGAAAAAGCCAAAAGAATAGAGAACAACAAAAAACAAAAAGAAAAAGAAACAAAATAAAAAACAAAAACAACAAAGTGCACAAAATCTGTTTTCAAAGCTCTACAAAAATTAAATTTACATTTAAAGTAGATGAAATAAAGACGAACACTAACACGCTTGCATCAAGAATGAAGAAGAATAAAGTTCATAACAGCAATGAAAGAAAAACGCGCACATAAAACAATTTTCGCCTTAATTCAAACAAACACAACCATACACACACACACACACGCACACCCACACATATGCACGCACTCAAAGATTGAATAAAAAGCCATTTTTTACAATTTGTTAAATTTTTTATTTTTGTTTTTTTTCATTTTTCGTTTAATTTTTTTTTTTTCATTTTTGCTCTGAGCACGTAATTGTTTATTAACATCCTTTAGAGCATTAGAATTGCTTCTTATGTAGTCACAAGACAAACAGACAACTCAAATATAGATATAAAAATATAAAAAAATATATATATAGTGCAGAGCCACGAAGAAGAAGAAATAATTAAATATCCTTAATTGAAATCATGAAACATCAGTTGAAGAAAATAAAAAAAGTCGTACGAATTTTTTTTTCGTCCTACAACATAGATCTTTATATTTGAGCCATTGCCTCAAGCTATGACGAACGAAACTTTTGTATTTTTTAATGCGAGCGTGTGTGCGCCTAAAAATATGTGTTTATCTTTTGAAAAAAAAAGATTTATTTTCACTTAATATTTCATGCACGCAGCTCGTTGGCGTAAAATCCTCTCGAGAAAAAAACACTTGCGGAGTGTTTCTTAGATATAATTATATCAGCTAAGCTATGACAAAAATAAATTTAAAAAAAAAAAAAACAACAAACATTGCATGTTGAAAAGTCACATCAAAATTCATGAGACTCAGTTAACAACTTGGAAATGGTAACGAAAATTTCTCATGGCAACCTAGACTTCAATAAGATCATCGCAATTTACGTGTGTACACGATTCTAATGACGCACATTGGGGCAGAGTAATTGAAGAGCGTTGCTTAATTCAATCGCCTGTGTCACTTAATTCAATAAAATTTCACTTTGAACATTTCACACACGTGTTTTGTAGATTTTAACTTTCAAATTCGGACTCCAAATTTCAAAATCAAAATTACAAAATTACCTTTTAAGTCTTGCGCCTCAGCAACGCATAGCATTGCCAGATCAATTTTGACAGTTCCATTTGAAAATTTTACATTTTCTATCATAAAAGTACTCACAACGTTTTCGTATTTGTGCGCTTATTATGTTGGCTACAGTGGTTTGAAAATTATATTTCAGCAAAGCAATAGTATCAACACGTGAACATTTTTGGGTGTTGTTTATTTCACGATTTTCAACGTGGATTAACAAGAAAAGAATGCATCGATGAACTTAGCTAGACTTTTGATAACGAAGCACCGCAGCTAGCGACTGTAAAACACTGGTTCAATGAGTTCGAGGGTGCTCGTCATTCTCTCCAAGACGAATTTCGTGAAGGTCGTTCAAGAACGCTGTTGTGGCAAAAAACATCGATGCTGTGCATGAACTGTTGTAAGCTAACCGGCATGTGACATACCGTGAGATGGAGTCATTAGTGGGCATTAGTGGGATAAGCATACATTCGATTCAACATGACCGGGTATGGGCACCACTACATTTAAAGCTTCTGTGTTGTTTCTGTTTGTATTTTGTCTTTGATTTGTTGTTGCGTTTTGTGTAGCTACATAAGCTTTTGCTCTCAATTCTTACTCTCAGCGCTCCAAGAGCGCTCTCTGCCCATACCCGAACATGACCATTTAGGCGTCACGAATATTTGTTCCCGTTGAATACCCCATTATTTGACGGTTGATTAATAAAAAGGCTCTTGTCGATTGGTGCAAGGAAATGCTAAAAAAATACAGCGCGAATAGTTCGAAACACGTCTACGACATCTCCAGAGGTGATGAATCATAGATCTACGTTTATGAGCCCCTATACAAAGCAGCACAATACTGTTTAGATCAGTGGGCCCCAAAAAGTTTTAAGCGTGGGCCAATGCTTAAAATAACAAAAAAAAAAACAACACAAAATGTTGCTCATCGTTGCGTTTGGCAAAAAATCAAACAAAACAAAAAAACATTTACAATGCAATAAAATCACATGTCATGAAAAATTACTCGACACACAAGTAACGGGACAATCAGCTTCAGCATTGACATCATCGAGTGTGCGTTTTTTTTTATTTGGCTTTGCATATATAGGGTGTTTTTTTTAGGGGTTTGTTTTTCGAATTCAAATAAAACACAAGAAAATCGTTTTAATGTCCATCAATTTGGCTTTATTGGAAGGATAATTTTATGCCATTAATGTTTAAATCTGATTTCGGGCGTGTGGCCGCCGCGGCTGGCTCGAATAAAGCCAATTCTACAGGTCCAATTTTCAACCACTTTTTCGAGCATATGGGGCAATATCGGCAATAACGCCACGAATGTTGGCCTCCAAGTCCCCTAACGTTTCTGGTTTGTTGGCGTAGACGAGCGACTTCACATATCCCCAAAGAAAATAATCCAATGGTGTCAAATCACACGATCTTGGTGGCCAATTGACAGGTCCATTCCACGAAATTATGCGCTCATCGAATGTTTCCTTTAATAAATCGATTGTGGCGTGCGCTGTGTGGCATGTAGCGCCGTCTTGTTGGAACCACAACTCATCCACATTCATGCCATCCAATTCGGGAACAAAATAGTCGGTTATCATGGCTCTATACCGGTCTCCATTAACGGTAACTGACTCTCCAGCATTATTTCCAGCCCATAGAGCACACCAAACAGTCAGTTTTTGTGGATGTAATGGCGTCTCAAGGATCTCATGTGGATTCTCTTCACTCCAAATGCGGCAATTTCGCTTGTTGACGTAGCCATTCAACCAAAAATGAGCCTCATCACTGAACAACATTTTGCGATGAAAATCAGCATCGAGATCAATCTCATTTTCGGCCAATTTGCAAGCGTTGTTCTTTTGTCAACCTGTTCATGATGAAATGGCAAACCAAACAGAACATAAATGACATTAGAGTTGCCAGATTTGACCACAAAACGCCAGTTGTATCTCTATTCGAAAAACAAACCCCTAAAAAAACACCCTGTATTTGTTTTTGTAAAGTTTGCTGGAAAATATGCTGAACACTGAACGAGTGCGGTTTGTGTTGTTGTTTTTGGCAGGCTTTCTTTGATTTTGGCTCATCGCACAGACAAAACTAAGATATAAAAAAATTTGTATGAATGGTCACACGGGCCATAAGGGCCCTTGATCATTCAAATCGAGCAAAATCCGACAAAAGTTGTTTGTGGACGGAGCAAATTCAAGCAAATGGTGTGCTGGTTGCAGTTGTTACAGAAAAATCTGTCATGTGACAAATGTCACCACTACAGCAACGAAGCACTATTAATACTGAATAGTACACAACCATTTGTTTGCTGAAAGTCATCCGGAGAATTCAGGAAAACCAACCACCAAAGGAAGGTCATCCTCCATCACGACAATGCAAGGTTCCCACACGTCAGCTCAAGCAACAGAGTTTTAGGGCAATCAAAACTTGGAATTGTTGGGTCACCCGTCTTACAGTTCCGACTTGGCACCCGTCAATGTCTTCTTATTATTCCCTCACATTAAAGAAAAAAATGCGTGGCGAGTTTTTTTCTACGCCCGGCCTGTTTGGTCCTTCAAAGTGTTTTTCTACTCCCGTCTTGTGAGGCCTTTAAGAACCTGGCTTCGGCGGTACCCAACTTCAGAATGGCAAATCTATTTTGAGAATTGGTTCAAACGAATGCAAAAATCTTGTAAAATCATCTTTAGCAAAAACTTTGAAAAACAATAGAAACATTTTTAGTGATTTACCATTGTTTTTTCATTGTTGGGCGCAAGACTTAAAATGCAAACATGGTATTATTACCGAGTCACTGTCCAATTTTCTTTTTTTTTAATTTTTATTTTTAATTGCTTATTTTACATATAAGGTCTAAGATTAGAAAATTAAAAAAGGAGATAACAGGTCATAGTCATAGCTAGGATTTACCTTGGGAATAGAGGATTTTGATATCGATAGAGTTATAGTCTTTTTGAGAGTTTAACCTTTTTTTTCTTCTAATTTGATTTACAAAAACAAAATTGAAATATGTTTTATTTATTAAATCCATTTTTTTTTTTGGTTTTTTTTTTTAAGTGAAACTTCTTTAGCCGCGATGGGGAGTAAAACCTATGAATCAATACCCCGATGAAACACTTCGCCGTGAAACGTTTCGGCGTGTTTTCAACATAGTATTACGCAAAATTAAATAATTTTAATATAGTATGGACACAGTAGCTTTTCAACTGTATGGTTCATACATCGAGTAATTATAATATTGTCATAAAAATTCGAAGCATATGGAGCATGTCTTTGATATTCATATTGAAAACATCAACCTTAAACAAAAAGACAAATACTGACTGCTGCTAAGTAACAGAGTTGTAATGTACAATATTTTAAAGTATTTTTCCATTTTTTGAGAGCAACAAATGAGTAGGGTAATGTCTCCGGTTGTGGACATGCTCCGGTTGTGGACACCCCAGCCTATTTTTTGACAGTTGACAGAAGCGGCGAAACTGATTATTGCCAAACTTGTAGTTTGACACCACACATCATCTGAGCAAATACCAAATCGTAAACACGCATACGGTTTCTTATTGCGAGCAACAAAAAAAAACCGTGAAAATTTTGAAGCATTTCTAATATTTTTCATTTCCCAAGTGCGATAAATTGAAGCAAAACATCGGAAAGACGTGAGTGTTACACTTTGTGATGCAGTATATTTAGTGTACTTTGTGATGTGATATCAATTTCTAGTGAAATATTTGTGTTGTGTTAATTTGCTGAACAAAAGAAAAATGGCTACCATTTCCAGTTGTGGAAACCCTCGTGTACCCGGTTGTGGACACCCTTATTTTTTGCGTTTAAAGCGTGTGTTTGGCCAGAAAACTGTCAAATATTGTTGTTTATCTTAATGTTACAAATTTTAACAGTGTTTTCATGAATTTTTGCATAGATATTTTTAGACATGTCGAGCCATTAGCGTTTTGTTGAAATTCGTTCGTGATTGAATTCCAACGAATTCCATCAAACATGGTTTGAGCATTTTTTAAGCTCGGTTGTGACATTTCTTAACTCATAAAAATACCTACCTATTATTTTTTTTTTTTTAATTTATAAATGCATTTTACTTCATATTTTGAAGATTTTAATCTATTTTACAAGAGTGTCCACAACCGGGTACCAAAATTTGTTTGACTAAAAATTACCCCTTCACAAAATTGATGTTAAAATTTTCCTAATCGACTGAATCTATTTAGTTACTTGAGGAAAAAGTTATCTGAGGTCTCTAGCTTTCCAGTGGTGTTTTAAGCGATTTTACAAGAGTGTCCACAACCGGGTACAAAAATTTGTTTGACTAAAAATTACCCCTCCACAAAATTGATGATAAAATTTTCTTGATCGACTGAATCTATATAGTTACTTCAGGAAAAAGTTATCTAAGGTCTCTAGCTTTCCAGTGGCGTACTTACTACTGCATAATATTGAATTGGAGAAAAATTATGAGCGAAAACCGTAAGTGTGTTCACAACCGGAGACACTCTCCTACACAGAGTATATTTCTGTACTGCATTTATTTCTCTTATATCTATATGTTTTTGATACAAAATTCTACATATCACATAGAATTCACATGGAACATATTAACCCTCTCCAGCCCTCCCTTTAAGCCCCCCGTTCAGGTGTAGGGAATAAATATACAAAAATCATAAAATTTGTATGGGAGCCCTCCTAAATGGTTGGAGGGAATAGGTTCCTAAGGGAAAAATTTTCCTTTTGCAAAAGTAATGAGGGTCGGTCATACATATTAACCCTCTTCGGCCATCCCTTAAAGTCCCCCTGTTCAGGTGTAGGGAATAAATACAAAAAAATTATAAAATTTATATGGGAGCCCCCTAAGGAGTGAATGGATGGAATAGTTCCTTTTGCAAAAGTAATGGGGGTCGATTAACCCTCTCCGGCCCTTCCTAGAAGCCCACCAGTTCAGGTGGAATAAATACACAAAAATCATTATATTTGTTTGGGAGCCCCCTGAGGAGTGGTCGGAGGAAATGTTCCTTTTGCAAAAGTAATGGTCGGTCATATATATTAACCCTATCTATATTATGCCACCCTGTTCAGGTGTAAAGAATAAATACAAAAAAAATCATAAAATTTGTATTGGAGCCCCCATAAACAGTGGTTGGAGAGAATAGTTTCTTTTGCAAAAGTAATGGAAGTCGGTCAGAAAAATTAACCCTCTGCGGAACTCCGACCCTCAGGTGTATGGAATAAATATACAAAAATCATAAAATTTGTATGGGAGCCCCACTAAGGAGAGGTCGGAGGGAAATGGTCCCCGAGGGAAAAATTTTCCTTTTGCAAAAGTAATGGGGGTTGGTCATACATATTAACCCTCTCCGGCCCTCCCTTAAAGGTCCCCTGTTCAGGTGTAGGGAAAAAAAATTGGCCAGCAACAAAACTGTTTTTTGTTTTGATTTTTATGTTGAAGAAAAGAAATAAAACTCGACGAATGATTTTTATTTTTGAGCGATCGGTGCAGTGCTCAACTCTCTCAATGTATTTATTTTGCATACTGTAATGACTCACAACACCAATAAATACCATGAGTTCAGTGCAATGACTTAAGTACTTAGAATTATTTTTAGTTCAGCTTTCTTGTTATATGAATTTTTTTGAAACAAACTCTAATTGTTTCGCAAAAAGCATAAGGCACAATACAAAATAATACTCAACTCATTCATTTTCTCACACGAAAAAGTTAACAAATCAGCAAAATAAAAACCAAAGGCAAAATAATACACAAAATAATACTCAACTCACTCATACTTATTTTCCTCTCACATGAACAAGATGAGTCACATAAGATGATTAATCCAGAACCAATAGAGTAATAATTTGTCGATATACATGTGTGTAGAAGTACTATGAGTATTTATGGTGGGAATGAGTAAAAGCATTTTGTTGAGTTGGTATAAGTACATACTTGCACCAATAGTCATGGCTCATGACCGGGTATGGGCACCACTACATTTAAAGCTTCTGTGTTGTTTCTGTGTTTGTCTTTTATCTTTGATTTGTTGTTGCGTTTTGTGTTGCTACATAAGCCTTTGCTCTCAATTCTTATTATCATCGCTCCCAGAGCGCCCTCTGCCCATAGCTCTGCACAACCACAGTGGCAGCAGCAGCAGCTTTTGGCGTGACCAACGCCACTGTACGAACTATTAACGTGTCTGAAACACCGCCATATTGGACAGGCAGTGTACTGAATGCTTAAAATGTTGAACACAAAAAAAGTAAGCAACAAAATAGACGGACAAAAAAAATCCTTCTAAGGTTTAATTATTTGCCAACGTAAGTCGTGACCGTCAAGTGAACGTTGCGTGACGGATTTAGCTTATGAAGCATTTTTCGTTTTTGTGCACTACAACTTTTGTTCAAGCCAGTCACTCTCTGCACTGATTCTTCCTTGATTTCTGATTGCCGCCCACTGTCCTTGGTCAACACAGTTGTTGCCTTACAATTTGAATTTTATTATCACTTGACGTCGCAATTGCAGTAAAAAAAACAAAAAAACACTCAATATTCGTACAAACAAAGAAACCTCCAATAAAAAAGTAGAAAAATAATTATTTTAAAAATAAGAAGCAAAAAATAAGAAAAACATTACAAGCGTCGTTGCATAAATTAAAGCTGGCGATACTGCTGAGCAGTTGTTGGTGTCTTTCGGTTAGTGTGGCTCTTATCTGTACTAATTATTGCCAGGCAACGAAAGCAAAAATCAAACTTTAATGAATGGACTTTATAACTAGTTGAGAGTTTTTATTTTTTTTTTCTCTCTTGTGGCATTGCCACACTTCATTCTCTAATTACGTATGCGTCGTTATGGCGCAATGTACATGAACAAAAGGTATATATTATTTATTTATTTTTATTTTCTCATTTCTGTCGAATTCTTCATAACTTGAAAATTTTGGAAATCAGTTTGTTGGGACTTAAATTGAATTTGGCGCCTTGGCGCTTTATTTGCCGTTCTTTGGGTACATCACTTTTTTATTTCTATTTCTTTGTCATTGCACTTATTTTTTGGTTTTGTACTACCTTTAAAATGCCATAGTTCTTATATATTACATAACACCTGAATTAGGAATTGAGCAAAAACTAGTAAGAAATGATCTTCGACTGGGCCGAAGTTAAAATACCCCCACGGCCGAACCAAAGTATATTCAAAGTCTTAAGCAATCAATAAAATGTTTATCCGTAAAAACGTTTTCGTTATATTTTTAACAGAAAATATTCGCTTTTGTTTTTTGATAAAATGGCTTTGTATGGGAGGTGGGCGTGGTTTTCACCCAATTTGGTTGAATTCGATACACATAGTACACATTATATATCAAAGTTCATATGCAAAATTTCAAGTTCATACATTCATTTTTGTGGAGTTTAGAGAAATTTACCATTTTGATAAAGTCACTTTGTATGGGAGGTAGGCGTGGTTTTCATCCGATTTGGTTGAATTTCATACTTAGAGTGTATTTTGAACATCAAAACTCATATGCAAAATTGGAATTCCATATATTCATTTTTGTTGAATTCTAAGAGATTATACCGTTTTGATAAAGTCACTTTGTATGGGAGGTAGGCGTGGTTTTCATCCGATTTGGCTCATTTACGAACTTGACCTTCATTTTTTAGATAAAAGCTTAAATATTGAATTTCGTGATGATAGCTTTAAAATTACGGCTGTAATCGTGATCACAGACAGACGGACAGACGGACAGACGGACAGACAGACGGACATGGCTAAATCAACTCGGGTGGTGATGCTGATCAAGAATATATATTCTTTTCTATACCTACCACGCCTCCTTATGGGCGTTACAAACGGAGTGACAAATTTAATATACCCCCATTTACGTTTTTTAAACGTGGGGGTATAAATATCTCTTTTAATTAATTTGAGGGAGAAGACGTAAAAATTCTGAATATAATTTGAATAAAATTTTGTACTTAATTTTAAATTGATGAACTTATGATATTTAGAGCAAAATAATTGTTTTTCAATGTCGCAAAAAGTTAGTCCTGAGATTGAAAGAATGTATTAGGGTAAGAGAAGGGACTATTTTTAAACATTTTTGCACCAATACAATCCCTAATTAATTAACTTTTATATATTTGCAGCACATATTTTATAGTAGACTACCATACCCGTTCCCAGCGTTACTTGGGAGCATAAATATGATATGAAAACATATTTTTAATAAAGACTCAAAAATCAAATATCTTTAATTCATCTTATTTAATTTGAGATTATTTCTTATTGAAATAAAAAGAGTGGCTTCTTATTGAAATGAATAGAGTTTCATCTTAGTAAAATCAAAATAAATACGATATATTGATCTTATGGCAACACTGCAGCAGAAATTAACTGAGTGCAAATATCCACTTACGATGGCAGCGCGGTGAGTTGTAGACTTTCAGCTCTCTCTCTTTCAACAAGAGCTTAAGCTATTGTTTGATGTTATTTTGTGCTGCTTATACAATGGCAGCATGGATTAAAATACATGAATTCTTAAATCAATAAATACAAAGTTTCACAAAAAAACGTGGTACCCAGTAGCAGAGTCGCTTAGTATAGCAATTGAATAGTGAAGGAATTATTAAAATCGGTTCAGCGGTTACCCCTTGATTGAACGATAAAAATCCGAGAGAACCCTTTTATATAATAGTATATAGATATAGATAGATATAGATATAGATATAGATATAGATATAGATATAGATATAGATATAGATATAGATATAGATATAGATATAGATATAGATATAGATATAGATATAGATATAGATATAGATATAGATATAGATATAGATATAGATATAGATATAGCTATAGATATAGATATAGATATAGATATAGATAT